>CP139503.1:257714139-258314139 GCA_021014915.2 Artemisia tridentata subsp. tridentata
TGTCCCCTCCTAACCCTAAACATCACTTTCAAAAACCCTAATTGTATCCTTCTATAAATATCAACCTAACCTCCTTATTTTCTCTAAAACCCCATTCGACTAACAAACCAAAACAGCCCCAAAAACCCAACACCCTACTGATTAAACTGTCCCAAAGAAGCTAAATACGGACCCTAAGAAGCCTAGGATCAAGAGGAAGAACCTTGGTGATCATTTCCAAATCCATACGCCCCCCTAAAACCCTAATCGACCAAAGATAGCAAGTGAGTATTTCTAGTTCTTTTCACTATCTTTTGTAAACTTAGAAATACATAAAACATACCCCTAAATAACCTCTAATAGATAATATGATTGAAAACTATATTATTTTTCTTTTCCTTTTCTTCCTGTTCGAACTAGAAAACCAAACGTGTCCTATTTATATTTAAACCACATCAAGAAATCTTAAAACATGTTGGAAATAATATCAATATACTTAATATCATCCTATTATGCGTTAAAAGTTAGTTAAAAATCATAAAAATCGAAAAACTCAATTAGTTCTTCTTTCTGGTTAGTATCGAGAAAATAGTCCAAGTCCTTAACTTTGAACCTTTGTTTCACCCCTCAAACGACCCTCATAAATTCTGATTTTTGATCAAATTAAAGACCACTTAGCTAACTAAATTTAGAAAGAAGAACGAAGTAAAAAGGTTAAACTGTTAAGAAGATATCGAGTCTCAAATATGTCCCTATCGCTAAGCCTAGAAACCGAAGTTTCTAATTTATTCTTTTCAGTTTTTAAAGTCCAGCGACCCAACTTTGGATTTAGTTTTAGACCCCTAAATGATTTCTAAAAATTCTGATTTTTGGCCAGTAACGAGATCACCTAGCTGTCTAAACATAGGAAAAAGAATTTTGTAAAAAGGTTGTATGGTTTTAAAGTTATTCGGATCCAAAGTTGCCCTATCGCTAACTGAAAAGTCCTTAAGTCTTATTGTTTTTAAATCTGGTCAAGTAACAGTCCAGCTCGCCAACTTTGGGTCTTATTTTCGACTGCTAAAAGACCATCATAAAATATGAATTTTTGCTAACTAAAAGATCACATAGCTAACTATTTTCAGGAAGAAGAATTTTGTAAAAAGATGAAGTGATCATAAAGTTATTCAGCCCCAAAAACTGTCTATCGCTAGAAATAAAAACAATTTTTCCAGATTTGTTAAAATAATGTTCTACTCGACCGACTTTGGTATTTTATTTCGACCATCAAATGATTTCTAAAAATTATAAAACTTGGCCAGTAAAATAGACCACCTGACTGACTTTAGGTAGGAAAAAGAATAATGGAAAACCAAGCCCTCGCCTCGCTTTTATTTGAGTCCAAAACTAGGTGATCACAAACTATTTTAAACGCAATATATATATTTTCGAGACTAATAAGTTGGAGTTTTTATGGGCCAAAATTGTCAATTTCCCAAAGTTATTTAAATCAAGGACCATTTTTGTCAACGATGAATAAAAAGGGTAGAAAGTGTCATTTTTGAAACTATAGGGTAGAAACTATCATTTAACCAAAGTTCAAGGGTAAAAGTTGTAATTTTATAAAAGATCAAGGGTATAAAATGTCAATATCTGAAACTTTAGGGGCAAAAACATAATATTTTATATCATTATTATTATTCTCAATATATATATTTCGATTTAAATAGAAATTAATAAACGTAATACGTTTATATCAATAACCAACGAACGAGATATATTTAACGAATAAACGAACAAACGAAAACATAAAAACGAACAATAAAATAAAATCCAACTTTTGAAGAGACTTCATGTTGTCTCATTTTAACATATAATCAACAACCAAAAACGTTACGAAACCAATATTAAGAACTTATGTATATTAAAAAATGATTACTGAAAAATTGGCATAACGAACCAAGTTGTGTGCCGGAGACGTTTATCAACTCTGTTTAACGTTGTTTTCCTTCCAGACTGTCAAGGTGAGTTCATAGTCCCACTTTTTCTTTATATGTTTTCTAAACTCGTGGGGAGATACATGCTATCAAACCGAACACAAGTATTTTCCTGATTGTTATTGCACTAAGCTAACTGTCCCTTATTATTATTTGTATTTATATTTAAAGACCCTCATATCATGCACCATTAGTCACCTGCTGGGTGAACGCGAATATGTGAATAGATCTATTGGCCTGACGACCCATTTGTTCTAATCGGATGGATATCTTCGTGGTAGCCGGTTAGACAGATGCATTGTATTTGATATCTAATCCTGGGAGCAAACCACTTTCATTTTTATTATGTTAGTGAGACTGGAAACTGTCAACGCATTGCGTGTCATGAGGTTTAGTGCAATATTCCGTATTATGATATAACTGATTTCTCTTATTTTAGCTTGTGTTCAAAACTTATTATAACTTTAAACGCTATGGATTCACTCAACCTTTGTGTTGACGTTTTAGCATGTTTATCTCAGGTAATTAAAAGGCTGAACTTGGCACGGAGTGGCGGTGGACTTTCTTATAAAAGAGTGCCCATTTTGTTATCATTCAAACGAATAATGTAACTTTTATAACGTATTTCAAAACCTCCCGCTGGGACCTCTATATGTAAACTCTGATTAAATAAATGAATGATAACAATATTATTTAAAACGTCTCTTCGAGTCGTTTTCTATTATCATGACTGTGAACCTTGAAGTAGCACCCCAAACTGATATTCCGTTGCGTGTATCAAAAACGGGGGTGTTACAAGACGACCGTTCAAGAAGGCGGTTTTTACATCCATCTTCCAAATCTCATAATCATAGTATGCTGCTATGGCTATGAGAATCCTAATAGCCCTAATGTCAGCTACAGGAGAAAAGGTCTCCTCGTAGTCAACGCCATATGTTTGGGTAAAGCCTTTAGCTACCAAACGGGCCTTATAGGTTTGTACATTGCCATCCATGTCAGTCTTCTTCTTGAAGAGCCACTTACTCCCAACTACCTTGGCATTAGGAGGAAGGTCTACTTCAATCCAGACTTGATTGTCTTTCATGGATTGCATTTCTCCATTCATAGCAATCTGCCATTTATCCTTTTCAGGATCATTCATGGCAGCTCTATAATTAGCAGGCTCTCTAAGGTCCCCTAATATAGTTTCCTCAACCTCTACGTTAAGACATAGACGTTTAGGTGCTTTCATAGTCCTTGCGGATCTGCGAATGGGAATTACATCAACTTCAGGTGGAGGACCCAGACTATCCGGTTCCATAGGAAGTTCACTAGTGTTTTCAGAAGGTAATGTATCCTCTTGATCATCTTCCAGATCATAGAGCCTCCCACTGAATTCTTGAGATATTAGATCCTTTTTAAGAAAATCTGCATATCTGGCAACAATTACCATTTGTTCAGGTGGAAAGTAAAAGTAGTAACCCTTCGTTTCCTTTGGGTATCCTACAAAGATACATTTAACAGATCTTTGTTGGAGTTTATCAGCTGAGTCACGTTTAACAAATGCCTCACAACCCCAAACCTTAAGATAAGACAAGTTAGGCGTTTTCCCAAACCATAACTCATTGGGTGTCTTATCCACCTTCTTGGTTGGAACCATGTTTAATATGCAAATCGCAGATTCCAAGGCATAATCCCAAAAGGATAACAGCAGAGTAGTAAGATTAAACATAGATCGCACCATATCTAATAATGTACGATTCCTTCTCTCAGATACACCATTTTGTTGGGGAGTATATGGAGATGTGAGATACTGAACAATTCCATTCTCACTTAGATAATCTTTAAACTCCTGACTAAGGTATTCACCACATCTATCGGATCGAAGAGCTTTAATCTTCTTTCCTAGTTGCAATTCTACTTCAGCTTTAAAAACCTTAAATGTTTCAAACACCTCATGTTTATGTTTAAGAAAATAAACATAACCATAACGGCTGAAATCATCCGTGAAGGTTAAGAAGTAGCTAGCAACTCTCTTTGACGTATGTCTAAGTGGTCCGCACACATCAGTATGTATTAAACCAAGTAGATCATCAGCCTTTTCAATACGATTATTAAAAGGTTTCTTGGTCATCTTCCCAGATATACAAGATTCACACTTATCAAATGATTCATCATTGATATCTTTCAAAAGCCCTTCACGTTGCAACTTTTGCATGCGAGTTTTGCCTATGTGGGCAAGTCGACAATGCCAAAGATAAGACGAATCCAAGACATTCTTGACTCTCTTATTGTTGATGCTATACATCAAATTATAATCACTATGTTCATTCATATTAATCTCAAACACACCATTTACAGCAATCGCATCAAAATAAAAAACATTATTTAATGAAACAGAAATCTTATTGCCAGAAATAGTATGATGAAATCCCAAATTCAACAAACAAGCAAAAGAAATAACACCTCTAACAATAGATGGTGGATAATGACAATTATTTAAATTCAGTATCAAGCTTGAAGGCAAAACTAATTCAAAAATTCCTATGGCTTCAGCTGCTGCTTGTGCACCATTGCCCACTTGCAGAAATTGCTCCCCATAGGCGAGTCTCTTTTGCACTCTAAATCCCTGTAGCGTATTACAAATGTGAATACCGCATCCAGTATCATATACCCAGGAATTTAATTTACGAGTTAGTGAAAATAATTCAATCATAAAGAAATTACCTGAAGTACTGGCTTGCCCAGTCTCACCCTTCAGCTTTTTCTGTCGCAACTCCTCGAGATAAAGAGGACAGTTCCTCTTCCAGTGTCCAGTCTCGTGGCAGTGATGACAACCTTGATCCTTCTTATTGGGATTAGGCTTGTTCTTCTTAGGGGCCTTCTTAGGTTCAGGCTGATAGGCCAAAACTTGTTTACCTTTATCAGCTGCTTTACCTTTCCCCTTATTCTGCGTTTTTGGTTTTTGAACCCTACCCCTCTGTATTGCTAGTACTTGTGGAGTAGGAGCCTTATCCTTTCCCGGTAGACCCTTCTCATAATCAATGAGCATTGCGAGTAATTCAGTTATAGTCTTCCCCGAGCAATGCATGTTGTAATTCTGAACGAAACCCTTAAAGTCCTTGTTAAAGGACCTATTGATTAAGTTCACATAAACATTGTCGGTTAAGACATAACCCATGGTATAGAGACGATCGATGTAATCTTTCATCATCAGCACATGATCTCGCACGGGTTTACCATCCTCTTGCCTACAGCTATGAAATTTATCGATCAAATCATAAAGTTCGACAGCTGGAGGTACTTTATAGGTTTTCTGGAGTTCTTCAAGCATATCTTTAGGAAAGTAATGCTCAAACTGTTTTTGCAACTTTGGTACCATGCTATTAAGCATTAAGCATGCTACCTCATTATGCAAATCGAACTCCTTTTGCCAATCAGCTTTGACCTCATCAGATGCATCATCAGCTGGTTGTGCAAGGCAAGGCTTAGTCAAATAATCAAGCTTCTTGGTCACTCGCAGGACAATCCTCAAGGACCGATGCCAATCATTGAAATTAGGCCCAATCAGTTTTTCCCTCTCAAAGTGAGCTTTGAAAGCGGAACCAGCAGAAGTGTTGTCGGGTTGAGCCATTTCTACAGAAATAAGTTTAAATATTAGTATTTTCGATAATACACTTTTTCAAGAAAAGAAAACTACCCAGGAAATATAAAATAACCATTTAATTTTCTTGAAAACTAGGATCCAACTTTTCATAGTTCCACTACATCAGTTGATCTGCTAGTAGTGAAAGTACAAAAGATGGTAACTTGTCGTACAATAATTGGCAAAACAATTTCCGACTCCTAGATAGTTATGGGAATTACATTTGCCAAACAATTTGCAATGTAAGCATGTTTTTCCATCTCATGCTTTAAGTCTCAGGTCTCATTTATAACTTAATAAGTCGTTAATTTAGAAACATGTAAATTCAATAATTTTATCACATCATTGATCTGCTAGCAATAAAAGTATGTATTTACCTTGTCATTAATATTGTGTCAATGTCTCACTTACGCCAGATATCAACTTCATGTCTCTTAAATTAGATAGCATGGACTTAAATTTTAAGGGTATTTATTTTGATGTGACAATCAAAATATGTACAAAGAAGCATGCCTCATCTTTGCATCATAAGTTTTCAAAACAATTTTAATTACTAATTCGCTAAAGTTAATCACAAAGTTTTAATTGAGGCGTGAGTAACTTACAACTTGCATTAAGATGCTTCGTACATAATGGTGTACTTGGTAAGTCTAATTGACCACAGGCGAGCGAGAGACAGAATGGAGTCTCTTTAAGGCCACAATTTAATGCGAAACCAACCTTATACCCACTTTATAGCTTATCAAATTAGGTCCGCCACTTCGACCATTTGTACAGTTACATCAATCAATTAAAAGTTCATGATTCTAAGTCTTATAAAATTATGTAGTAAATTATTAAATTGCTAGTCTCGCCTGGAAGCAAATTACCGTGTGAAGTGAACCACTGTCAGCACATAAGACTTGGCAATAAATAAAATACCACATTAAGGTTTCATAGTTATTAGGTCCATTTAATTTTTATACCAAAAATCACCCTCTTTTTGCTTACAATTCATGAATAATTTGAACAAATAAGACAAGTAATTTCAACAAAATTAAATAAACACAAATAACGTATATAATCTTAACAATTAAATTATATAGCCACATGCAAACCTTTTGATAAATCCTATTAATAATCTATATGTGTAATTATTATATATATAATTAATAAAACTCCTATTGGTTTTCGTGCGCATTGTACCTAATGGACCACAGACGCCAACAATTGGCCGCGTAAGTTTTAATAATTAAATATCACATAGCACATAAATGATTCATTAATTTAATATATTAGGTCTTCCCTAATTTTAGATTTATCTAAAACATGTAGCACATAAACAAAACCCTAATTCATAATTCCTTGCATGAAGAATCATGAATTAAACAGGAACGTAACCCTTATTCAAATAAACACATAAACATGTCCTAATTTAGGGTTACAAAACTAACTTTTTAATTAACAAGGGTCGAACCCCCCCCCCAAATTATGGATCGAATTAATTTTTAGATTTAGTATAAAAACCCTAAAAAAAATTCGACTAATCAAACATGTAAATCCAAATCTAGATTTGATTTTTATTATGTGTTTTGATAATAACAATTACATGTTAAATTGGCTCGTGATGCCACTGTTGGATTTAAATATCTTGACATTCAAATAAATAAATAAACATCAAAGCAAGTAATAGCGGAAGCAAGGATCTAATTTAACACATAATAGTATTACCGAATATTAAATAAGAAACGTACCGTTATGATCTTAGCTAAACAAAGATCAAATCTTCTTTCTCCTTCACTTGAACAATCAAACGGATTAACGTGGAACCCCTTACCTTTTTTGTTCCACAATCCAAAATTAATATCTAAAGTAAGATATTAACGAGCTCTTGTACACACGTACTATAAGCGGCTAACGAATGGTGCTAGCAATTGGACATAAGAAACCAAAACAATTTTGTTACTTGAATAAGCTATGGATCGACACACTAAGATTAGTGTTCGACCGGTTATGGGAGCAAGGAGAGGAGAGAATAGTTTAGGGTTTAGTTACAATGCACTAGATCTCACAAACCATTGAGTTTGTTTATATAGGAAAACCCTAAACTCGGAGCAAAAGAAACCAACTAAGATTAGGAAAGCTTGTTGAACAATTCGACTCAAAATAGGAAACCATGGCCTTAGGCCGATCGGTTCTCCTCAATGCCCAAGGATTCTAGATCCTTCTTGTCCTACAATTTCACTAATAGTCCCTCATTTGTTCCCTAACGACCGTTAGTCAATTCGTTAATTACTTAACATCCGTTATCTTTCATTTCGTGTCCAAATAATTAAAATACATAACTATTATATATATTGATTATTTACGTTAGTCATTCATACGTAAAGTGTGCAATCCCTCGAACCCGAGTTCAAATCTAGTCATACACGATAATATTTTTCCATTAAAACTCTAACATCTTCTTTATACATACATCCGCCCCTGGCTCCTAAAGTTGTAAATGGTATACCATACAAAGAGTGTTAATGCATTCAAAACATGCAACATTAGTCAAACTTGTAATTAATCATGAGACACTGTGTATTTAATCTATCTGAACTTCGTTTATCATCATTTATCAATGCATCTATCAGGATCTGACTTGTTAAGTATCGTCCGATTTCAGTCACCATTAGGATCTGACTAGTTATATCCGTAATACGTTGATGTATTTTAATCAAGATTAGGGTTTCTTTTCTCAGCCACTGTAAACATATGTATCAGAATTAAGGTTCTTATTTTTTTAAGCTTTAAGTTATTATGAAGAATTTATAGTATGGGTAAACATTTGATTCAAAATTAAGGTCTTTATTGAGTATGAAAATTTCAATTGTGAGACAATATATATAGAAACATATATGGCAACACATTTTCATTGGATAGAAGAACAAGTGGTAAATATAGTTGTTACTTTTGGTTATTGTCACAGAAATTTATAATGTTTTAAGTTGTAAGAAAATGAAAGGTTTTCTAGAAATCTTATTCCAAATTTTAGAAGAAAGTAGAAACGTGTTCAATATATATGTTTTTGAAATCTCGTTTTCAACAAGTTTTAAAGAATTTGTGGTTTAAATTTTCTCAGTTTTCGTGGAGTTATCTACAAGATACCCTTAACCATTCTTAAAAGAGATGCATCTAATTACACATTCATACATTTGTTCTCTAAAGGCGTAGCTAGCTTTTAATATTTTATTATTAATTAGGATCAAATGAGAAGAAATTTTAAATTGAGAATGATGAGAAAATAACTATGATCACACGTTAAAGATGCCCCCTCTAACTTAGATGTAGCATAGTATATTTTCTAACTAAAAATTAGATGCATATACATATATTAGATGCATTTCATCAAGTTAGACGAATCCTATGCATTTTTTTCTCTCTGCGGGTCATACTTGTTGCTAGTTTTATTTTGCATCGTTTTGACTTCAAAATCACTTTCGGCACTAATCGTGATGCATTTAAATGTATAGAGATTCATCTAATTCAAGTCGATACATCTCAGATATATGCATGGTTATAGTTATTTCTCATACTTCTCATTTTAAGTTTTCTTCCAACTAACTAGATCCCTACCCATTTTATGATTGACAAATGATATCTAGCTAGTGCATTGAATGTATACATATGATTGAACAATAGTTATGAACGTGAGAAGACAAGAGGCAGGAAGAGATGTTCCGGTGATTATTCTATCCAACAACTTGTATGAAATACGATCACATACCCATGCTTGCATATACGACGCTTCTTTGACTTCCTTTTATACCATAATGCTTGGAATTTGTATATCATTTACAATATATCAAATCTTTTTAGGATATGATTTTATTTTCTAGTTGATTTCCTTATAGACTAGTTTGGGAAAATGGAAAGTTTTTAGGGCATGTCTTTTCGTAGGTGTTCATAATTTACTTAATTTCATATCTTAAGAGTAGCATATCTTTACTATTTGTATTGTCTTTTTTTTTAAACTTAAAATCTTGATTCCTCAAAATACTTTTCAAATAATTAACTTACATAAATCTTAAATATAAAATTACAATACACGGCTTAAACAATAATGGAGACATTTTATTAATGAAAACTTTGTAGACTTTTTAATACCCCTTAAAATAAACAACTTAAATAAATCTGAAATGCGACTCGTGGATGAACATATTCTACACGTTTTAAACAATAATAGAGACCTTTTACTAATGAAAACTTCAAATACCCTTTTGATAAAATACACGATCTAAATAATATAAATTAACCACGGGTGTATAACTAAATAATCCCAAGTGAAGCTTCAAATATCTTATTAATACCCCTTAATGCTTCTTCTTAAACTTTAACCTTAAATGACAATTTGTAATAGAAATTAAAACTTTTCTAATCAAAAGTTTTTTTTGTCATCTCGGATGCATTAATGCCATGAATCGTGTCTTAAGAAATCAACATATAAGGTGCAAATGCTATAAACTGTGTCTTAAGAAATCAATATATGAGGCCCAAATGCTATAAACCGGTTTTAAATGACAAATGGAAGTTTTTTGTTTTTTTGTTTTTTTTTTGTTTTTTGTGTTTTTTTTTTTTTTTTTTTATTTTTTTTTTTTTTTTTTTTTTTAATAATTTTTGAAACACACAATTTTTATTATTATTATTATTTTTAATATTTAATAGGTTCCAAAAAATTATTCTAATTTCTACTATATAAACTGTTGGGAATGCTCGTAACACATTAATGAAACGAAATTTACGGGATTACATTAGTTATCTTGTTAAGCCGAAACACATGGACTAGATATGTAATATTAGTTGAACATGTGTAAGGCTATATATAGCCCTCCATACTTTCATGGAGGGGTGAGACTTAGTATGTAATTTACTCTTTCATCTTTACAATAAAACACATAGTTTCATTCTCTCTCTACTTTCTCTCACTAACAATGGAAGCTTTAATCTTCCATCATTCCCGGCCTCCCCAATCATAATAATCAACCTAAAATACGATCCTACAAGTGGCATCAGAGACAAGGTTTTAGTTATTGGTTGATTTTTTGTGGTGTCATCTTGTCAAAATCATATCTTTTTTCATGGTTCGAATCTGTTTTGAAGCTGTTTTATCACAACTTTTAACTGGTCAAAATCCTTTTATATCTTATGTGTTATGTGTGGTAAACAGTGTCTTTTACATGTTTAGTTGTATCAAATGGTCTACATCACTCTAAGCTTTATTTCTAGTACTACATACACGGTGGTCTTGTGTCTTTTTTTAGTCCAAGTTACCAGCTTTTGTGTATAACGTTTATGAGACTGTATTGTACCAAATCGGGAATATTTGTGGTCATAAAAACGTGGTCAGAAAACTGGTCGGAAAAAGTGAACGGAAAACTGGTCGGAAAACTTCTACATGCTTAAACAATAACTCAGTATTCCCTTGCTTGTATAAGCACGTGAAATACTTCGACTAACGGGAAATCTGGTAGCTTGTATAAGCTAGACAGATACTATCGATCTTACCCAAGGGTTTATTGCATTTACCCTAGGGTTTATCGCATTTACCCTAGGGTTTATCGCAATTAGACTTTTTGCAATTGGACAAGTCAAACTTATCGCAGTTTGACCAGTTATCGCACTTGCTTCGATAACCAGTTATCTCATTTGGTACAAAAACCAGTTATCGAATTTGAGAAATAAAGAAGAAGATGAAGACCAAACGTTGACCAAGAACAACTTATATTAACCAAACCAAAACAAAACAAAGTGCCATCCTAAACCTAACATATCTAAAACAAAAACCAACATCAGCCTTCAACCCAACTGTCCATATCCAATACTTTGTTCTCAGACAACAATCATGGACTCAAGATTTCAGTTTATTCACACTGTGTACCAATCTTTAAGACTTCAAGTGTGTGAACTAAACACATCATATATCCGTGAGAAGCTTTAACTTCATTCAATATCTAAACCTAAAAGAAGGGATTATAACAAATATTTTACATCCATTCTTTGGTTCGTTTATATTAAGACAAACATGAGAACAACGACTGATTACAACTACTTTAACACTGGATCTCGGAAACCTTTTGTTGGGAATTAAATATTCTGAAGATCAGTGTTGGGAATTACAAGTTCACAAAGTTAGTATTGCTGAGAAGAATATACTAACAGTTCCTACTGCTAGTGTATATCTAAAGCCTCTCAAGTTATAACTAACAGTACTAACTGAAGTTAGTACTGCTAGTACAAAGAATGTACTGCTGGTTGATCCTACTGTTGGTGTAACTTATACTACTGTTGGATGGATAAGTGTCACGTTTACTACTGCTGGTTGGATAAGTATAAAAAGATATTTGTGTATAAAAGTCAAGTATATACGGTAGATAATATCTTTGATTTGTAGTCAGTCAAACAAGTTGTAAACATAGATACATGTTGTATCTTAGCTACTGACACACTCAACATAAGCTAGCAAGTAGTTCGACAAGACTTATCAAAATTGTAATGATCTCCTTTGTTTTGTATAAAAGGGAGATCTTAGACTAGATATTGTGTGACTTAGATTTGTGCCAAAAATAGAACTTGAATATCTGTTAAAAGAAAAGAACAAACACAACAATATCACAGGTCATAGAAACATTAAGATTCAAGGTTTTGTAACCCTAGTGATAGTGAAGATCAATCGTATTATTTTGAATAATATTGAATCGTTTGGTGATAAACTTTCTTTGTTCATTGTTCAATAACAAACATAACTGTTCCATTTCCATAACCAAATAACCTTCTATGTGTGGTTAAGTAGATTCCGCATACTTAATCATATTAACTCAAACATATCATATACACAAAGTTACAAAGGACTAACATCCTTAAGGTGTATCAAAGTATCCTCTCAATTGGTATCAGAGCCAGGCTGATATATTTGATTTAGAAGAAGAAGAAGAAATGGACGTGGAGAATACTCAGGCTACAAATATTGCTGCAAAGTTGCCCATGATCAAACAGAATGAGTTTGAGTTATGGAGGCCAAGGATTGAGCAATACTTTATGGTTCAAGATTATGCTCTTTGGGATATCATTCTGTATGGTGATTCTTTTTCACTAGGTTATTCAGATGTCATTCTTGAAGGCAAAACAATTCGGAAAAGAAATACATGACCAGTTACCAATGAAGATAGGATACAGAAGAGGAATGATCAAAAGGAAAAGAATTTGTTGCTTATGACCATTCCTGGTGAACAGATGCTATCTTTTAGCAAGTATCCTGATGCAAAAACTCTTTTTGAAGAGATTTGTGCATGGTTTGGTGGTAATGAAACTACCAAGAAAACACAGAAGACATTGCTGAAACAACAATTTGAAAACTTTAGTTCAAATAGCAATGAATCTCTTGATAAGCTGTTCTCTAGATTACACAAGCTTGTCAGTCAGTTAGCTGTGTTGGGAACTGAGATAGCCAAGGAAGATCTCAACATGAAGTTCTTAAGAAGCCTATCTGATGAATTCCATACTCATGTGGTTGTATGGATGAATAAGCCAGACATTGAAACCATGAAACTCAATGATTTGTACAACAATTTCAAAATTGTTGAACAAAGTCTAAAGAAGTCTGGAAATAATAGTACTAGTTCTGGGATTGTGGCACTTTTGTCATCTCCTAGTATTAGCAAGTCAGAAGAGGTAGATGAAGATGAAGGTGTTTCTACTGCTAACTATGGTGGTCCTACTACTAGTTCACAAAAGAATGCTGCTGGACTTGGAGATCCATCATTCTATGTATTCATTTCTAGTCAAACTAGTGGTTCTACTCTAAATCATGAAGACCTTGAGCAGGTGGATGGTGATGATTTAGAAGAGATGGATATCAAGTGGCAGGTTGCTTTAATTAGCATGAGGGCTAAGAATTTTTGGCAAAGAACTGGAAAGCAGATTACCATAAATGGTAATGAAACTGCTGGGTTTGATAAGAAGAAAGTAGAATGTTTCAATTGTCATAGGCTGGGACATTTTGCTAGAGAGTGTAGAAACCCAAGAAAGCAAGAAAATAGGAACACATGGTATAAGCAAGAGAAGAAGAAGGAAGTCACAGTGGAAGAGCCAAAGGCTATGCTAGCCATTGATGGTGTTAGCTATGATTGGAGCTTCATGGCTGATGAAGAGGAAGCACCAAAAGAAGCTGTAATGGTGGCTACTGAGACTGCACTGATGGCATTTTCTGATTCAGAGGTAAATTCTATAATCAAATGTACTGAATCATGCTCTGCTCTTAAAGCTCATGAAAAACTTAAAAAGGAATCTGATGATCAGCTAGAATAGTTTTATAACACACTTGCTAATTTAGCTAATCATAAAAGAGGTATAGCTGTTCTTGAAAAACAAATCTTACATTTTCAAGAAAATGAATCTAAGTTTAGTGATGACATGGCTGCACTAAAAAGAAACATAGAATTCAAAGATGAGTGTATTATTGTGCTGAATGAATCTCTAGCAGAGCACAAAAAGAAATGTGAAAATGTAAAGATCACAGTAGACACACTAGATAATGCCTCTGATAGAATCAATAGACTTTAGGAAGCTCAAATTATTAATAAAGCTAAGTCTTGTATAGGTTACAAATCTGTTCCTCCACCATACAAAGGTGTTCCTTCACCTCCAGAAATTGACCTAGCACATACAGGTTTTGCTGAGTTTCAAGAACCAAAAATGGAATATGGTTCTATGTCTACTGAGATTCCTAAGGTAGAGAAAGTAAGTGAAAGTATAAGTAATGCTTCACTTCCTGAGGACAAGGTGTCCTCTGATAGTAAATCAGATGTTGTAGTCATTGAGGACTGGAAATCTGATAGTGATGAAGAAGAACAGTTTATGTCTAAACCTGAAATTGTTAAGAAAGCAGGAACAAGTGTTCCTAAAGTGGTCAAAATAGATGCTGTTAGGCCTAAATCTAATATTAAACATGTTAGGCAACCAGTTAAATATTGTGAACAATATAGAACCATTAACAAGCCTAGAGGAAACCAAAGAAATTGGAATGACCTCAAGTCTCACCAACTAGGTGATGACTTTGCCTTTTATAACAAAGCTTGTAACACTTGTGATAGTTTTGATCATCTTGCTGCTTTCTGTAACCAATGGGTATCTGGGTATACAAACAATAGAGTGAACTTAAAAAGGCATACTCCTCAATTTCACTTTCACTCAAATTCTAAGAGAACAAAACCCAGAGCAGTTTCAAAAGCAATTCCTAATGCTAGGCAAGCAGTTCCTACTGCCAAACCATTTATGACTGTTTACCCAAAACAAACAGTTAAAGATGCAAAAACAACTTACCATCATGCATCAACAACTGTTAAAAGGCCCATTCAAACAAAAGCAGTGGTCCAAAAACAAGTTTGGAAACCAAAGGGAACAACTACAAAGCTAGCAGTTTCTACTGCTAAGCATGTAGTTCATACTGCTGCTTGGGAAAACAGGGCAAATGCTGTTAGGGCCTCAGCATGTTGGGTTTGGAGACAAACTAAACCCAATGGTGCATCAACCATTCTTAAGAGATTAAATTACATTAATGCACGAGGCAGATCCAAGTCAGTAATGGCTTGGGTCCCCAAAGGAAACTAATATTTCTCATTTTTGTGCAGGAACATTCAACTGATAAACAAGAGGATCAAGGATACTCAGATAGTGGATGTTCAAGGCACATGACTGGCAACATGTCTTATCTCTCAGATTTTCAATCAATAAATGGAGGATATGTTAGCTTTGGAGGAGGTATTGGTGGCAAAATTTCTGGTAAAGGTACAATTAAAACTGGAAATTTAGATTTTGAAGATGTGTACTATGTACAAGAGCTTAAGTATAATCTTTTTAGTGTCTCACAAATGTGTGACAAAAAGAACAAAGTTCTTTTTACTGACACTGAATGTCTTGTACTTTCTTCTGATTTTAAGATGCCTGATGAAAGTCTAGTACTTCTTAGAATTCCAAGAAAGGGCAACATGTACAGTGTTGATATGAAGAACATTGTTCCTAAAAAGGTTTTAACTTGTCTTGTTGCAAAGGCCACATTGGATGAATCAATGAAATGGCATAGGAGGCTTGGTCACATAAATTTCAAAACCATAAATAAAATTGTTAAGAATGGTTTGGTAAGAGGTTTACCTCAAAAACGATTTGAAAATGACCGAACATGCATTGCTTGTCTTAAAGGCAAACAACACAAAGCCACTTATAAGCCCAAGATTTTTAACTCTATTGATCAATCATTGTTTATGCTTCATATGGATTTATTTGGACCTACTTCTGTTAGTAGTATGATGCATAAAAGATATTGTCTATTTATTACTGATGACTATAGTAGATTTACATGGGTTTTCTTTTTAGGTTCTAAAGATGAGACTTCTAGCATTCTTAAGACATTTATTACACAGATAGAAAACCAAGTAGACAAGAAAGTAAAAGTCATTAGATGTGATAATGGGACAGAGTTTAAGAATAGAGTTATGGATGACTTCTGCAAGGAAAAAGGTATTAGGAGAGAATTTAGTGTAGCTAGAACTCCTCAGCAGAATGGAGTTGCTGAAAAGAGAAATAGAACACTCATAGAAGCTGCTAGAACCATGTTAGCCGACTCTAAGTTGCCTATCACTTTTTGGACTGAAGCAGTTAATACTGCTTGCTATGTCCAGAATAGGGTTTTGGTTGTCAAATCTCACAATAAGACATCATATGAACTTTTTAGAGGTAGAACTCCTGCAATAGGATTTCTTAGACCTTTTGGATGTCATGTGACAATTATGAATACCTTAGACCATCTAGGAAAGTTTGATGGTAAAGCAGATGAAGGATTCTTAGTTGGATATTCTCTTAATAGCAAAACTTTTAGAGTATGAAACTCAAGAACTAGAAGAGTAGAGGAGAACCTGCATGTGGAATTTTTAGAGAATAAATCCAATGTAGCAGGTCAAGGTCCCAATTGGCTATTTGATCTTGAGACACTAACCCATTCTATGAATTATGTGCCTATTGTTGTAGAAACTAATGAATTTTCAGGTTCAAAGGAAAATGAAACAAAAGATGAGGCAAGGTTAGACAAAGAGAAAGATCAAGATTATGTATGGATGCCAACATGGACAAGTACAAGTGTGGCTTCAACTTCAACAATTGATGAATCTTCTTCAGATAAAACTAAAAAAGGGGTTGAAGATGAAAACAAGGAAGATGAACAAGAAGAACAAGGTAGCAGTACAATTATTATTCCTACTGCTGAGCCAAAAGTTCCTACTGCTGAGACAGAGCAAGATACTGCCAGGCAAACAGTTTATACTGCTAGGCCAAATGTTTCTACTGCTGGCCCATCAGTCTTAACTGAAGCAGATTTCTCAGAAGAAGAGGTGGATTTCAATAATCTTCCACCTAACTATCATGTTCCTACAACACCACACACAAGGATTCACAAAGTCCACTCCCTGGACAATGTGATTGGAGATGTACAATCAGGAGTGAAGACAAGGCAACAACTGATGTCTTCAGACCAACAAGGGCTTCTTGATGCCTTTTATGCTTCAAAGCAGCATGAGTTTTCAAACTCTTGCTTGTTTGTATGTTTTCTATCACAATCAGAACCAAAGAATGTTCTTAAAGCCCTAGATGATTCAAGCTGGGTAGAAGCTATGCAAGAAGAGCTTCTTCAGTTCAAGATTCAGAAGGTATGGGTGCTAGTTGATTTACCCAAGGATGTAAGGGTAATTGGCACTAGATGGGTTTTTAGAAATAAAAGGGATGAAAGGGGCATAGTGATTAGGAATAAGGCTAGATTAGTAGCCCAAGGGTACACACAAGAAGAAGGGATAGACTATGAAGAGGTTTTTGCTCCAGTAGCAAGGATTGAAGCCATTAGGTTATTTTTGGCTTATGCTTCATTTATGGGCTTCACAGTTTATCAAATAGATGTCAAGAGTGCTTTTCTATATGGTACTATTGAAGAAAAGGTATATGTCTCACAACCTCCAGGGTTTACTGACCCAGATCATCCAGACAAGGTGTACAAGGTAGTTAAGGCTCTTTATGGCCTTCATCAAGCACCAAGGGCATGGTATGAAACACTAGCTTCCTACTTAATAGCAAATGGATTTCAAAGAGGGAAGATAGATCAGACATTATTCATCAAGAAGCACAAGAGTGATCTTTTGCTAGTTCAGGTGTATGTGGATGATATCATCTTTGGATCTACAAGGAAGGAGATGTGTTTGGAGTTTGAGAAACTTATGCATAATAAGTTTCAGATGAGTTCCATAGGGGAACTTATATTCTTTTTGGGTCTGCAAGTTAAGCAATCAAGTGAAGGCATATTTATCAGCCAAGACAAATATGTTGCAGAGATTCTTAGAAAATTTCAATTTGCTGATTCAAAAGTTGCAAGCACACCAATGGACTCTGAGAAGCCACTTCTTAAAGACTTAGATGGAGAAAATGTAGATGTACACACATACAGATCTATGATAGGCTCTTTGATGTATCTCACATCATCAAGACCTGATATCATGTTCTCTGTTTGTGCTTGTGCAAGATTTCAAGTAACTCCAAAGGTTTCTCATTTAACAGCTGTCAAGAGGATTTTTAGATATCTCAAGGGTCAACCTAGGTTGGGTCTATGGTATTCTAGAGAATCACCTTTTGACTTGGTAGCATTTTCAGATAGTGATTATGCAGGTGCTAGCTTGGACAGAAAGTCAACAACTGGAGGATGTCAATTCCTTGGGTGTAGACTTATCTCATGGCAGTGTAAAACGTAAACAATTGTGGCTACTTCAACAACTGAAGCTGAATATGTAGCTGCTGCAAGTTGCTGTGGTCAAGTTCTATGGCTTCAAAACCAACTTCTTGACTATGGGTACAATTTCATGAACACTGTCATACATATTGATAATAG
The DNA here is from genome assembly GCA_021014915.2 of Artemisia tridentata subsp. tridentata. NCBI lineage: Eukaryota > Viridiplantae > Streptophyta > Magnoliopsida > Asterales > Asteraceae > Artemisia > Artemisia tridentata. The sequence goes on from CP139503.1 coordinate 257,732,657, forward strand.
TAGTACAATTTGCATAATTAAAAACCCAGTACAACATTCTAAAACAAAACACATTGAAATTAGACATCATTTTATTAGAGACTGCAATGAGAAAAAGTTGATTCAAGTTCTTAAAATTGATTATGATCACAACTTTGTAGATCTTCTTACAAAAGCTTTTGATGTTGGATGGTTTCAGTACTTGGTAGCAAGTATTGGAATGCTTAATCCTCAATGATTTTAAACTCTGTGTTATTTTTGTTTGTACTGCTTACTTTGTAAATTGGTACTGTTATTGAAAAGTTTGTACTGCTAGTACAAATTTTGATTGTTCAGTTCATACTGTTAGTCATATAAGGTTTATACTGCTATAAGACAAATGCTTTGCATTTTGTTTCTTGGTTTTGGACTAACAATTTCAGGTATGAACATTGAGCACAAAGGAAGTTTCAAGTGAAATGGAAGCAGCAGAATGATTATCTTAGTTGCTAACATAATAAGTTTATGATGGACTGAATTTGGGAATTCATTAACAAAGGTTTACCCTAAGTTAATTGATTCTTTAAAACTTCTTTCTTGAAACCTGATTATGATGTTTCACATTGACTTGATGGCTCAGTTGGTCAGATTGTAACTGACACAACTCACTTTCTATCATTTTATACTTTAATTAGTATAATGAGCAAGTCTAAGGACATTTGATAGAAAGAACAGCTAGCAAAAGTGAATCTAACACTTGTGTTAAAGGCAACAATTGCTATGAGCTGGAAACCCTGTCAAGAAAGCCTTTTGAATAGGTTTATCTTTACACAGGAAGTTATTTGAAAACATTGGTTCTCACACAACCAGAGGTTAATTTAAACCGAATTCTTGATTAAGTGTATGTTACACACTTAATCCCTTCAAAATGGTTGAGAGCAGTATGATTTTTTATCATAAAATCATATTCATACTGCTAAGTCAAAAGTTCTTTAAAAGGATTTTCAAAGTAGCTCAGAATAACCATCAAATGATGGATAATGAGTCAATGCCCCATGAATCACCTCTCATAGGAGTTAACACACCTAGAAGTGATGAGGGCAGCACATAAACTCTTAAGGAATTGATGGCTTCATGTACAACATTGTCTGAAAACATGTTCTAGTTGGTAGATCAGATGATGGTGAGAGATCTTCCAAATAGGGGAGGAAATATTTTGGTACATAGTGAGAGATCTTCCAAGCTCAAACTAAGGGGAGGAAATAAAACCTAGGGGAGGAAGATTAACCAATAAAGGAAGGAAGTATGCTCAGAACAGGGGAGAAATTGATCAAGCAGTTGTTGTATCTCCTCATACAATGGAAAAGACAAGAGCATACAAGATGATGATGTCAGCTTTTTGAGAAGCTAACATGTCTTAAGAACAAGCATTCAGTTGATGGATGATGGGAATAAACTTTTTCAGTTGATGGATACTGGGAATAAGCTCTTCAAATGAAGATTCTGGAGTATTATATATTCAGAAGGGATGAAGCATTCAAATGGAGAAAGTTCTATCTAGGTGCTTTCAGTTTCAATTTCAGTTCACTACGTTTGTTCATCACTTGCAAAGGCATGCTGTAAGATGATTTGATTTCTTGGAACAAGCATCCAAGATACACAGCACCATTGCCTCTTATAATTCCTCCATCCAAGGAAATTGCACCATCTTTTATTCACGATACTGCTATTGTTCAAGATAAAGAAGATGATGTTATTGCTGAAAGAGATTCACAGAAAGCAGATAAGTTAAACAGAATAATCTTGAAGAACAAAGGAAAGCTCAGATCAAGAGTCTGATTATGAAGTGTTTGAAAGATCCTCACAATCAAAATTTAATTCAGAAGAAACATATTGATTAGGGAATCACATGTTTAGGGGAGGATTGTTGGGAATTAAATATTCTGAAGATCAGTGTTGGGAATTACAAGTTCACAAAGTTAGTACTGCTGAGAAGAATATACTAACAGTTCCTACTGCTAGTGTATATCTAAAGCCTCTCAAGTTATATCTAACAGTACTAACTGAAGTTAGTACTGCTAGTACAAAGAAGGTACTGCTGGTTGATCCTGCTGCTGGTGTAACTTATACTACTGCTGGATGGATAAGTGTCACGTTTACTACTGCTGGTTGGATAAGTATAAAAAGATATTTGTGTATAAAAGTCAAGTATATACGGTAGATAATATCTTTGATTTGTAGTCAGTCAAACAAGTTGTAAACATAGATACATGTTGTATCTTAGCTACTGACACACTCAACATAAGCTAGCAAGTAGTTCGACAAGACTTATCAAAATTGTAATCATCTCATTTGTTTTGTATAAAAGGGAGATCTTAGACTAGATATTGTGTGACTTAAATTTGTGCCAAAAATAGAACTTGAATATCTGTTAAAAGAAAAGAACAAACACAACAATATAACAGGTCATAGAAACATTAAGATTCAAGGTTTTGTAACCCTAGTGATAGTGAAGATCACTCGTATTATTTTGAATAATATTGAATCGTTTGGTGATAAACTTTCTTTGTTCATTGTTCAATAACAAACATAACTGTTCCATTTCCATAACCAAATAACCTTCTAAGTGTGGTTAAGTAGATTCCGCATACTTAATCATATTAACTCAAACATATCATATACACAAAGTTACAAAGGACTAACATCCTTAAGGTGTATCAAAGTATCCTCTCACCTTTTTTTCGTGGTAAACAATTACAACTCATAGGTCCTTCAAAGATCTAAGCACGAAACAAAGGATCATCATAGCTCAAACTCAAAACTGAAACGCAAATAATTTATAGAAGATCTTATTTTAACTCTTGCTTGGCAATCATAGACAATTATCGAGATAAACGATTGATTAGATTGATTAGATGAAGGAGATGAGACAAGATTTGTTTGTGATGAGATGAGATGCGTTATTTCTTTGTTGAGATCTGTTTGGTGAGGAGTGTGTGAGGTAGGCGCTTATCTAATGTATGTGAGTTTTAGCTGCACAACAAAAGAGATTGGGGTTTACAAATGTTACTATGAATTAGGGTAGTGTTTATATATGTGTTGTGATTAATGCTAGGTTTAATAGAAGCATTTGGATCGGGCTTAACTTTTCTACTATTAATGGGTTTTTAATCCGGAAGATAATTGGGCTTAATTGGATTGTTGGGTTTGTGGATCACTACTGGGCTGTTAAAAGATGCTAGACAAATTTATGGTTTGCAAAGGAAACTAGTTAATTTTTTGTTAGGCATTATTAGCTCTTGGTAATTTATTGGTATTTTGGTTATTATAAATTTTCACGGGGATACATTTTTGACAAGATCGGGAAAATCATTATCAAATTCATTAAACCGTTAAAAATGCTAGTTTTGGGCATTTAATCGCAAGATGTGACTTCGACGTTAATTCATTATTATTTATTTGAGGTTGAAGTTGGATTTTACGGGTGCGTGTACTTAGTATCTTAAGATATTAGGGTTGGTTGGATGCATGATTCTTCGAGATCCTTGTTCAAGCTTTTAACCGTAAGAATGATTAAGACTTGAGTTGTCTAGTTATACCTGATGTAAAGAGTTACGTTTTTGTGCTCACATTGTATAGCTATCACTTTAAAGGAGTTACGTTGTAGTGCTCAAGTGTCACAAAAAGCTATGGATAATTTGAGAGAAGTTGATATACAGTTAACGATGGTTTGATGGGTATATGATTCTACCTTTGTTGAAATTCTCAATATTGGTTCTTAGTCAGACAATAGTGCAAGTTTAAGTCACAAGTTTGGGTTATTTTACTTCAGTCTCTTGTTCGTCATATTAGGTTTTCTCCATCAGTAGTCACTACAAAGAGCAGTCAGAATGATAATGGGGTCGGTAAAGAGTTAGCTGAGAGGAGTAGAAAAGAGTAGAGATGTTATCAGCAGTTGATTCTCATGGGATATTTTTAAGCTTAACAGAGATTTATTGTACTTCACACTTGTTCGATTAATTGGACATATGGGGTTACGCTGCCTTCGTTTTCCATCGTAAACATAGTGTGTATGCTTTCGATTCCGCGAAGACATCGTGGGGGAAGAGAGTGGATGTTCTTTGTATGTTTTTCAACTTTTTTGCGAAAACACTCTTTCTCCATGAGTATCTGCAATCAGGGGAAGAAATGTGCACATCGGGGACGCACAACAGGTTCACGTGATCAAGCTTAAAATGTTAAGACTACCGGAGAGACGTCCACAGAGATGATCAGTTGTTCAGTTTAGTGATTTTGGTGTTATTGTTTCAACTTTCCCAGGTTGTGAAGTGTGAAGTAGCCTACATATGTGAGAAAATCTTGCCGATTACTTGCATGTTACCCTCGAACGGAGTTTTCGCATTGAGTATAATTGTGATTAAGTGATTAGTCAGATTTGCTTGGTGTGGTTTATGGTGTTATCTACAAATTCCGCTGCGTACTTAAAACTTCAAAAGTTAGAAGACATGTTAACTACATCAAAGTTTCGAATCTGCTAAAGACGGTTGTCAGTTTGGGGGGAAGCTGATTCAGAAAATTCGCCAAAAAGAAGTGTACGGAGAAGCTGCTAAAGACATGCAGCATGAATTGGGGGGAAGTTAATTTAGTTCATTCATATTACATCATTTGCCTACAAGTGAAGAAAAGTTCTCAAGCCGAGGTATAAGATGAAGACAAAGAGCGTCAACTGCAGTCATCCTCAGCATTTGAAGAGCTTATGAAGGCTTTATTTCACTTAGATTTGTACTTGTAGGAAATGTTGTAAGTAATCCCTTATGTCGCCCCATTGAGGGAAGATTGTTGGGAATGTTCCTGACACGTTAATGGAACGACTTTACGGGATTGCATTAGTTATCTTGTTAAGCCGAAACACATGGACTAGATATGCAATATTGTGATAGTTGAACATGTGTAAGGCTATATATAGCCCTTCATACTTCCATGGAGGGGCGAGACTTAGTGTGTAATTTACTCTTTCATCTTTACAATAAAACACATAGTTTCATTCTCTCTCTACTTTCTCTCACTAACAATGAAAGCTTTAATCTTCCATCATCCCCGACCTCCCGAATCACAATAATCAACCTAAAATACGATCCTACGTAAACATCATACACTTCTTTTTACTCTTGTGGTAATTAACAATTAAGTTGATGAAAATGAATTTTAAAATACCATGATAAAAAATGGTAGCAACATCCACTACTAAATTAATAGTTTAAACTTTAACTATTGTTTAATCCTCAAACTTTTAACCTTTTTTGTTTATAACTAACGTATTTTTTTCTAGCAATGACTACAAATTGAACTTGTTAGTTTGGTAATTCATAAATGTGTTTTTTCTTATATACTTTGGAAATTTACAATTTTTACAAAGCTAAATTCCGTGTTTCCAACAAAACCGACCTCACTTTGTTAGTTCCATTTTCAAAACCTTACCCAATTTTGAATCTTCATTTCTTGATGCTCCATTTTCTACTCAAGAAATTAAGAATGCGGTTTAGGATTGTGGTGGTAGCAAGGCCCCGGGCCCCGATGGATGCACCTAAAAATTCATGAAAGCTCATTGGGACATCGTTGGTGAAGGCTTTATTAGGATTGAATGGTAAAAAAAAATTAAAATTGACGGATTCATTCCCAAAGGTTGTAACTCCTCCTTCATCGCCTTGATCCCTAAAATTCAAGACCTGTTACATATAAAATACTATAGACCGATTAGCCTTATTGGTTGTCAATATAAGGTAATCGCAAAAGTTCTTGCCAATCGGCTCCCACAAGTCATTCACACGGTTGTTAGTGAGGTTCAAACGACATTTATAATGGGAAGGAAAATCATTGATAGTCCTCTTATGGTTAATGATATTATTTAATGGACCTTAAAAAAGAAAGAACCCCTTTTTATTTTGACGGTTGACTTCGAAAAGGCGTTTGACACTTTTGATTGGGGCTTTCTTGACAACATTATGGCTCAAAAGGGTTTTAGTGCTAAATGAAGAATGTGGATCCATGGTTGCCTTAAGTTGGCATATGGTTCGGTTTTAGTTAATGGGTCTCCAACTAAGGAATTTAAAATTGAGAAAGGTCTTCGCCAAGGTGATCCTATATCACCTTTCCTTTTCATCATTGCGGTGGAAGCTCTTCACGTTTCACTTCAAGAAGCAAAGTCTATGAACTTATCTAAAGGTATTAAAGTAGGTTCTTTAGGGGTTGAAATCTCCCATTTTCAATTTGCGGATGATGCTCTTATATGGGAAAATGGTCCATTGAGAATGCTAACAACCTTTGTCATATCTTGAGATGTTTTGATTTGGCTACCGGCTTAAAGGTTAATTTTGTAGAAAACTAGAAGGGGGGGTTGAATAGTTTTACCAATTAAAACTTCGTTTTAAAACTTAAAGATCGACTTATGTCAATTTAGTTTTGACGTGTTGGATATTAATAGTAGAAAAGCATATAAAACTAAACTACGAGATAGAGATAGAGAGACACAACCACAACAAAAGTATTTATAGTGGTTCGGCTACAAGGACACCTTCCTTGCCCTACTCCACTCCCCGAGTACCCAACTCGAGAGTTCCGTAAACACTAAACAAGACTAACTCCTTTCACCGGCTGAGAAGCCTTCACAACGTTGCTTACACTTTATCCGGTACAAAGCTAAATACCGAGCTCTTCCACGAGGTAGAGCCAAACCTTCATCGCCTACACTTTATCTGGTACAAGGCTAGATACCGAGTCCTTAGCACGGCGGACCAAACCAACACAACTAGCACAATACAACTTAAAGGAGCCAACGTCCTTTTTACACATAACGACTCAACATATCTACAACACCCTTTCAGAAGAAGAAAGAACAAGATGCATTTCTGTGATCTTGGAAAGAAGAATCCTAGCAACTCATGTCACGAGCTTGCAAGTCTTCGAGAGGTCGTGATCTCACCTTTTAGAAGGAACCTAGAGAATCACAAAGAAAGACTACATAGAAAGATCCTTAGATCTGAGGTTAGAGAGTTTAGAACATAGATAGAAGATATGTCTAAAAGGGGTGAGGGATAAGAGAGAAATGGCTCACTATTTATAGGCAAATGTGAGCACTGTTCACCCGGTTCCACCGGATCTCTTCCCACAGGGATCCGGCCAGTGTAAAACCAGGGATCCGGCCATCTGGTATCAACAGTTCGGATTTTGGGTTACATTTCCGGGTTTTGGGTTATGGTTAATGATCCATGGTTCATGTGATGTCATGCATGATTTCAAGGACATCTTGGGTCATGGGTTATGGACTTTGGGTTATAGGTTATGGAATTTGGGTCATAGATCATGGGTTTTACCCAGTTTGGTGTCATGCATGATAACATGCAATGGGTCATGGGTTATGGATCAAGATCCATGGGTTATGGGTTATGGACTTGGTTTTGGGTCATGGATAGTCCAAGTCTTTTCTAGTTTATTTTCATAAGTAACATATATTTTATAAAATGAAAGTAACTAAGTTACTTAAGTGTTTTTATAAAATGGTTTTGGTTTTACGTAAACTTGTTAACTAAATATGTTTAAGGTTTATTTGTTTAATGAAATGAGTTAGTAAACTTTTGTCTCAAAGAATTACGTATTTTATATATCTCGTTAAAATGATTTTACGTTTGTTAGCGACAAAACATTAGAAGATCGTAAAATATAAATAAACATTTTTAAGGTTTATTTGTATTAACAATCTCCCCCTTTTTGTTAATGACAAAACATAAAATTATTTTAAGTAAAACTATAAAATTCGTAAGTTTTTGAATTTAAGTTTTTTACTCTTTTCTCCCACTTTTTGTCGAAACAAAAAGAGTGTTAAGAAGAAACTAACCTGAATGCATGTTTTTAGAAAGAAATGAAGGAGAAGTGTAAAAATGGAGTAAATAGAGTAAGAAGTTCTTAGTTGCTCCCCCTTGACGGTTGCTCCCTCTTTTTGAGGGTGTCAAGTAATTAGGGAGACTAAGTCGTGATCATTGCAAGTTTTTGCAATGGTTTTGCTTTTATGAAAGCTCCCCCTTATTGAGGGTGTCAAGTACTCCATGTGTGTTTATGAAAATCTACAAAACTAAGGTTAGAAAACAAGTATATTTTGTCCTTTTGTTAAAAATTGAGCTGCATAAGAGTTTTGTTACTCATCTGCATGCCCGGATCCGCCGGATCCTTCTCAGAAGGGATCCGCCTAGTATAAATTGAGGGATTTGTTCTTACCTTCAACTTGTTAGCAGCAGTAAATGATAGAAAAAGGTATAAAGACAAGCAATAATCACACCAAACATGTTCATATAAACAAGAAGCACATAATCATGTAGATTCATTTAATATAACAAGAGAGATGATACATCAATGGTCAAATATCTAAAAACTAAGAAAATGATCTAACATGAAAAAGTCCTAGTGACTAAAGTTAGGCCTAAGACTAAGAGAAGGGAGACCACTTGTACTTGCACTTTAAGGTTTTTAGGGAAGGTTAGGTTTGGTGACGTCTTCAAGACATTCAAGTAGGTGATGAAACATGAAATGCATTTCATTGCGTAATTCATGTACCACGGTTTGAGTATGGTGGCAATGGGAACAAGTCTCCTCATGACTTGGTTGGTAAGAGGCTAAGATAGAAGGCTCATTAGTCATGTTTGAGGTGGAAGCACCTAGGTGGAAGGGTTGTGGATGTACCACATGTGTTGGTGAAAAAGTATGTGTGGGAGGAAGTGTATTAATGTTTGGTTGAGGTGTTTGAGATGGTTGACATCTTCTCATAACCCAAAATGGGCCATTTAAGGGTGGAGGAGAGGAAGGCAAGTTTGCTATTAGTGGTGGATTGTTTATGTCAACATCTAAGTGGTGGGATGGTGGTTGAGTTGTTATTCTGTCAATAGATGAGAATGTGGGCAATGGTGGTGGATTGAATGTTCTAGGAGGTAGGTCCTCAAATGAGTTCAAGAATGGGTGAAGAGATGTAGGAGGTTTGGTAAAGGAAAGGAGTTGAGGTTGAAGAGGTGAGGCTTGTATGGGTTGAGTTGAGATAGGTTCATGTTGAGGGGGCCAAGACATGGATGCCAGTAAGGCAGAGACATATATTCCATTAATTTAATATGTCCAGTTACAAACCTAGGACATTTACTAACTAAATACTTAGAGCATTTAGTTTTGCATTGAAAGTCCTTTTTATGTCTTGAGTCCCCTGAATGAATTTTCATTCAGTGTGATGATGTTAAGGGAAGTTTGTTGATCAAAGACCTTAGAGAGTATTTACACCATGTTGAATAAATTTAATCAGTGACCTGATTGTCAATATCCAACATGCCTAATTCTGCTTTCAGTCTTGTGAAAGTAGGTTCATCCAGGGGTTTTGTGAAAATATCAGCCAACTGATATTAAGTAGGGATGAAGTGTAGTTCAATATATCCATTCATGATATGGTCCCTGATGAAGTGATATCTGATATCAATATGTTTGGTTCTTTGGTGAAGTACAGGATTGTTGGAGATAGCAATTGCACTTGTGTTATCACAAAAGATGGGAACCATCTTATAATGTATGTCATAGTCACTGAGTTGACTTTTCATCCAAAGTACATTTGCACAACAACCAGCAGCAGCTACATACTCAGCTTCTGCTGAAGACATGGCCACTGATTGTTGCTTCTTGGTGCTCCAACAAACAAGTTTTCCACCAAGGAATTGGCAGGATCCTGAGGTACTTTTTCTATCCATGTTGCAGCCAGCATAGTCTGAGTCAGTGTAGCCTTTGAGATCAAAGCCTGAACATCTTGGATAGTACAAACCAAGGTTTGGAGTACCGTTCAGGTATCTGATGATTCTCTTGGCAGCAATGAGATGTGACTCTCTTGGATCAGACTGATATCTTGCACATAGGCAAACAACAAATTGTATATCAGGCCTTGAGGCAAGTAGATACATCAGTGATCCTATCATTCCCCTGAATAAGGTTTGGTTTACTGGTTTACCAGTGAGATCGGGGCCAAGATTGCTTGGAGGAACCATTGGAGTCTTTACTGAAGAGCAATCAGTGAGCTCATATTTTTTCAGTAGGTTCCTTGTGTATTTCTCTTGACTGATGGAGATTCCTTTGTTAGTCTGTTTGATTTGAAGTGCAAGGAAATATGTGAGTTCACCTATCATACTTATTTCAAACTTCTTTGTCATCAGTTTTTCAAACTGTTTGTAATTTGTTGAGCCAAATATGATGTCATCAACATATACTTGGACTAAAATTACATCTCCTTTTGTTCTATAGATAAACAAGGTATTGTCAATCTTTCCTCTGACAAACTTATTTTGGATCAGGAAGGCTTAGAGAGTCTCATACCATGCCCTAGGAGCTTATTTCAGTCCATAAAGGGCTTTGTCGAGCTTGCAGACATAGTCAGGAAACTCACTACTTTCAAATCCTGGTGGTTGTTGCACATAAACATCTTCCTTGAGCTTACCATTCAGAAATGCACTTTTCACATCCATTTGGTAGACTTTGAAGTTCATGTAGGTTGCATATGCAAGGAAGATCCTGATGGCTTCCATTCTAGCAACAGGGGCAAAGGTTTCCTCATAATCAATGCCTTCTTGTTGATTGTACCCTCTGGCAACAAGTCTTGCTTTATTCTTAATGACTATGCCATTTTCATTAGTCTTTTTCTTGAAGACATATTTCATGCCAATGACATAAACATTTTAAGGACATTTGACCAAGGTCATGACTTTGTTTCTGTCAAATTGTTTAAGCTCATCTTGCATGGCCTGAACCCTGCTTGTATGTTTCATGGCTTCTTTGACACTCTTGGGTTCCACTTCTGAGAGGAAATCAACAAAGAGGCATTCATTTGCTAAGGCTGCCTTAAGTTTAGCAGCCATGCTTCTGGTAAGCATGCCTTCAGTAGGCTCATCCATGATATTCACAAGTTCTATTATTTGGATTTTGTCCAACTATCCTGAGGTCTAGGATATGAGTTAGAACTTGTGGAGGCTTGATTTGGTGGAGTAGGATAAAGAACTGAGGCTTGAGTGACTTCATGGTTTTGATTCTCAGTAAGTTCAACTCGAGCACTTAGGTCTTCCAGTTCCTAAACATTAGGTTCAGTGTGAGTCATCTCATTTGAGATGTGTTGAGCTTCAATGAGCTCAGTGATGTTTGGATGTGGAAGGTTATGAGGGATGATGTAGTAAGAGATGTCTGCATCAGCTTGATATTGTGTGGAAGGATCACACTCAGGGTGATATTCATCAGGAGGATATCTTGATGAGTCATCAATCCCAATCTCTTCCACTGAGGTGTTCGAGAACCTGATGGCTTCAGTGCTTTCATCAACGGTTATGTGAATTGTCTTTTCAGTTTGTTGTCTTCTAGTGTTGAATACCCTATAGGCTTTGGAGAAAAGTGAGTATCCTAAGAGATATCCATCATCAGCTTTGGCATCAAATTTGCCTAAGTAATCCTTGTGATTATGAATAAACATAGGACACCCAAACACATGAAAGTAGCTAATGTCAGGGATTCTTCCATTGAATATTTCATAGGGAATTTTATTGTGCCTTTTGACAACAATGGACCTATTTTGAGTGTAGTAGGCAGTTTTGACTGCTTCTATCCAGAAGTGCATTGAGAGTACTGAACCATTCAGCATTGTTCTAGCAGGCTTAATGAGTGTCCTATTCTTCCTTTCAGCCACTCCATTTTGTTCAGGAGTGTAAGGAGAAGAGAAGTTTTGAGAGATTCCCTTCTCATCACAGAAACACTCAAGGTCCTGATTTTTTAACTCAGTCCCATTGTCAGTCTTGATTTGTCCGACTTTGATGTCATTTTGATTTTCAATGTTCCTGACAAAGGATATGATTGTATCAGCTGCCTAACTCTTCTTAGTGAGAAAGTAGACCCATGTGTATCTTGATTATTCATCTACTATGACCAGGGTGTACTTCTCATGATGGATAGACATTGGACTGACAGGTCCAAAAAGATCCATGTGAAGAAGATGAGGGCAAATTTTGATGGATTTTTTTTTTTTTTTTTTTTTTTTTTAGTTTTGAAAGATGCCTTGTGGTGTTTTCCATTTTCACAAGCAGAACAAGGTTTATCTTTGGAAAACATTAGGGAAATAGGTTATTGATGTTTTTGAAGTTAAGATGAGAGAGTCTTTTTTGTCGGAGCCATTTGATAGTCATGAAGTTATAAGGTGGCTAAGGTTAGGAAAAGCGTCCTATGATCCGCCAGAGCCGGAGGGATCTACCCAAGGATAATACCGAATAGTTAGTATTAGACAGTCCTTAGGTATGATTATGAAAAAAAAGGAGTAATATGAGAAAGGAGAAAGAAGGGGTTGAAGAATTAAAAAGAAAAGTAATGTGAAAGGGTGAAAAGAAATAGCCCTCCAATTATTCAACCTTAGGGCAGAAACATGGTTCAATTCATATGCTACTGGTTGTTACTAAGGTGACGCCGATATTGAAGACAAGACGTCATGGACCCAGTGACGCATTGCACTAAACCGTCTAAGCCACTCAAGTTCTCTTAAAAGGACTTGTTTCATTCTCACGGGGAACCCTGCATAATCTATCAACCGCTCATTATGAGTTATGTTGATATTGAAACAGGAGACACCACTCCAGTCTCCGACTACCAAAAATGCACTTATCGAGTCTAGAGCCACGAGATGCATCATAAGATCTCATAGGAACACGTGTTACCTCTACACTGGTTGTTCAACATTAAAGACACCAGTTGTAAACTTATGAGTCCTACGCAGATCTTAGCAATCTACCAGAACATTTATGAGGGAATTTACAAATGTAATTCTCAGTGATTGAATGGAAATTCCTGCCAGGGTCAACATCAAACTGCCCTGAAAGCAGGTCACTTCGGTAATTCGTTGTGGATTACGCTTAGTGGTCACGGCGGTTTCAAACGGTCTACAGTCGTGGAGTGAACTCCAGCGACTCACCTAATCGTTGATTTACTACGGTAGATCTTGTAAGCCCTCTAGGGGTTTCCGATTTAGGAACGGCCTTGGTAAGGATTAGAGAGAGTTTTCACACTATGCAGTTAACAATCTCGAAGTCCAAACCTGTAAGTACCGGACGTTTTATTGCTAACTGTCGTATGCAGGAATACCTGGCGGTTGCAGCTGATTGCCGAAAAGATGCCGGTCCATCACCCTATGCTCACACTTCACCATCATCATAATCAAAGAAATCATGATAATTGAAAGGCCCTCAACACTGCTTTCGCAACTCTGATGCTGAAAATCATGATCCAGAAAAGTGTGAGCATGTCGGTTCAAAGAGTACCACATCACATGGAGACATACTGCTAAAAGATGACTTGGAGACATACGTTGGATGACGACATCAAAGAATCCTCAAAGATCATCCAAGACAAATGAACAGTCATCAAAGGTTCACTGCTGAATGTACAAAGATTAATGAATTTGAAGAATCAAAGACTACGAGCTAGGAAGTCAAAATCATGTAATAGAATGCTAGAATTCAAAATGTAATTTCCAGGGTGACCTCCCTTAGGGGGAGATTGTTAGGAATATAAATATTCTTATGAAGAGTCGGTCACCCCGAGTATCTATTTAGCATTTATGTAGCTCTTAGGCTTATTAGTATTATTAGTATTATTTTAGTTATATTAGTATTTGTGGAGTTGGGTCGGGTCTTTACCCACTGTCAACTCACTCCACAGCCCACTAGGGGCAACTTAGCTAGTATGTATAAATACCCCTTCCCAAGTGTGGGAAGGGTTGGACCTTTTCATTTTCCTAATCTAATATTCTCTAGTTTCTCTCTCTAAAGGTTCCCAACTATTCTCTTTCTCTCTCTAGAAATCAAGCTAGCATTAATCTTGTGTTTGTGTTATGATTTAGAGTATCTTACAGAAGAATCCTAGCAACTCATGTCACGAGCTTGCAAGTCTTCGAGAGGTCGTGATCTCGCCTATTAGAAGGAACCTAGAGTATCACAAAGAAAGACTACATAGAAAGATCCTTAGATCTGAGGTTATAAAGTTTAGAACATAGAGAGAAGATATGTCTAAAAGGGTTGAGGGATAAGAGAGAAATGACTCACTATTTATAGGCAAATGTGAGCATTGTTCACCCGGTTCCACCGGATCCCTTCCTACAGGGATCCGACCAGTGTAAACCCAGGGATCCAGCCATTTGGTATCAACAGTTCGGATTTTGGGTTACATTTTCGGGTTTTGGGTTATGGGTAATGATCCATGGTTCATGTGATGTCATGCATGATGTTAATGACATCTTGGGTCATGGGTTATGGACTTTGGGTTATGGGTTATGGAATTTGGGTCATGGATCATGGGTTTTACCCATTTTGGTGTCATGCATGATATCATGCAATAGGTCATGGGTTATGGATTAAGCTCCATGGGTTATGGGTTATGGACTTGGTTTTGGGTCATGGATAGTCCAAGTCTTTTCTAGTTTATTTTCATAAGTAACATATATTTTATAAACTGTAAGTAACTAAGTTACTTAAGTGTTTTTATAAAATGGTTTTGGTTTTATGTAAACTTGTTAACTAAATATGTTTAAGTTTTATTTATTTAATGAAATGAGTTAGTAAACTTTTGGCTCAAAGCGTTACGTATTTTATACTAGTTTATTGACCCGTGAAATTCACAGGATTAAATGGAAACCGTGAAACTGATAAAAAATGTATTATGTAAAGACGGATTGTTAATCGATCAAGTAATGTTGGGTTTAAAAGATACTGCTGCTACTTTGAAGATTCTGCTGCTAAGTATTTTATCCTGCTGCTCATGGTTATAATGGAAATATACTAAGTATGATTCTGCTGCTAGGAATAATCATTCTGCTGCTAGTATATTAATTCTGCTGCTGATGATATCTGAAGAATGATGAAATTAGCTAAGTGTCAAACTGTTGCTAGCCTAAGATGATTCTGCTGCTAGAGTTTGATTCTGCTGCTTATTAGATATGTACAGTTTGTTTATGGTAAAGATATGAATAGATATTATTCTTGTATAGAAAGTTTTTGTAACCGACTAGGACTCCTTAAGTGTATAAAAGGAGGATCTAGGGTTAGGGTTAGAGGTCGATTGTTTAGCATACGTATTGCCTTGTATTCACTTCAAGGTTCATTGTAACCCTGTTACTTTTGAGTAACCGTATATTAATATATTGAGGTGAAGGTTGAGAGAATCGCTGTGTGTTATTGTTAATTCTTCTTAAGATTAATTACTAGTTTCCACATAGTAATTAATAGATCATTCATAAGCAGTTTCTATACCTATTGCTTTAGGTTTATATCTAAAGTAATTAACAAGATCGTTAAGCTCAACTGGGATCAACAAGTGGTATCAGAGCTTGTGATCTAGAAACTGATACCAAGAAGAATTTTGATAGCTCAGATCTGTTCATCATCAAAAGCAATGGAGTCTGAATCTCATCATGTGGTTACTGCATCCAAGGTTCCAATGCTCAAGGTTGGAGAATATGAACTCTGGAAGATGAGGATAGAACAGTACATGAAGATGTGTGATTACACAATGTGGGAAATCATACAAACTGGAGATACTCTGCCTAAGACTAGTGATGATGGGCAAGTCTTGCCCATCAAAACCAATGAAGAAAAGGCTCAAAGGAAACTGGAGATTAGAACTCACACTATTCTCTTAATGGGGATACCTAATGAGTACCAATTGACCTTCAAAAACACCAAGTCTGCCAAGGAGTTGTTGGCAGCAATTGAACTCAGGTTTGATGGGAATGCAGCCACCAAAAAGTCAAGGAAGAATTTGCTAAAGCACGAATTTGAAACTTTCACTGCATCAAGCAATGAAAGTATTGATGGTACTTATGATAGACTGCAAAAGTTAGTGAGTCAGTTGGCGCTTCTAAATGTCAATATTGCAAAGGAAGATATTAATATGAAGTTTCTAAGGAGTCTTGCACCAGAATGGAATACTCACACAGTTGTCTGGAGGAACAAGGCTGATTTTGAAGCCATGAATTTGGATGATTTGTACAACAACTTGAAGGTCTATGAAACTGAAGTAAAGGGTTCAACCAGTTCTTCAAGTTCAAACAACCTTGCTTTTATGTCTTCTAACAATAAGACTTCTGGGAATATTCAAGAAACTCATTCTGCTATTGGTCATACTGGTTCTGCTGCTAGTTCACAAGGTTCTGCTGCTAGTTCTACAAATAGTGACACCATTAGTGATGCTGCTATTTTGCCTATTTAGCTGAACTCACTACAAGTACTCTAGTAATGAGTCAGGATCTAGATCAAGTTGATTCTGATGATTTAGAAGAGATGGATTTGCATTGGAAATTTGCAATGTTGACTATGAGGGCAAGAAGATTCTTGAAGAGAACTGGAAGAGAGCTCAAGTTTAGAAGGCAGAACAATGTGGGGTTTGACAAATCAAAGTTTGAATGTTATAACTGCCATAGAAAGGGGCACTTTGCAAGGGAGTGCAGAGCACCAAAGCAGATCAAGGAAAATCCAAGGCAGATTCCCATTGAAGATGCTAAACCTACTACTGCTATGGTCTCATGTGATGGCTTGGGAGATTTTGACTGGAGTGACCAAGCTGAGGATGGTCCCAACTATGCACTGGTAGCTGATGAAGAACCCAAAGAACAACACTTTGCTCTTATGGGTTACTCCTCCTCTAGATCAGACTCTGAGGTATCAAATGAATCTTCATGTTCATTTAAATCTTGTTCAGATACTATAGAGGAACTGAAATCTAGGTATGATGCGTTAAGAGTTGAATTTGATAAACTCAAACTTGATAACTTAGGATATCAACATGGATATCAACATGTTTTAAAATCTTTAGTAAACAAGGTTGAGTTTCTTAATCAAATTGAGGGAGAATATGCTGATAAAATTCATACTCTTGAAACTGAGCTAATTAAGAAAGAATGTGAAATTAATGTGCTTAATAAAAGAGTGGAAGAAGCTGAATTAGCTAGAGACTCAGCTTTAAATGAAAAAGAAAAACATCTTGTTAGATAGGTAAACAACAATATGCATCTGTTCTAGCAAATAAAGCAGTTGAATCTCAGATGATTAAAAGAGGATGTGGCCTAGGATATAATGAAGTGGCTCCCCCTCTTAAAAGTGCTTATGCACCAGCTAGGAAAGAATTGTCCTTTATATCTGAGTCAGCTGCACAATCCGTAGGTGAAACAAGTCAAGTAAACAATGAAACATCTGAAAAGACTAGTGCACCTAAGATTGATGAAAAATTTTCTGATGCACCAATCATTAAAGATTGGGAATCAGATAGTGATGATGAGCAGGTAGAAACAACATCAAAGGCTAAAAGGTTATAGAATCTTAAACAAATTGAACCTAAAGTCAAGCATACTGAGTTTCTTAAACCTGTGCTAGGAAGTAGAATCTCTAAGAAAGTGGCTGACTATGGTGATAAACCTAGAGATTATCCTAGGAAGACTTGTGACTTGCCCAGAGGAAATCAGAGAAACTTGCACCAGGTGATCTCACACAAGTTAGGTAGTGACTTTGAACTGGTTAAGAAGGCATGTCACAGCTGTGGTAGTTTTGAGCACTTGCAAGAAGATTGTTATTATTCAATACCTAAGAAAACTAGTGCTCCAAAACCTGTATGGAACCATAATTCTAGGGTGAACCATAGGAACTTTGAAAGAAAGACTCACCCACATCCTAAAAGAAACATGGTTCCTAAGGAGATTTTGTTGAGAAATGGTATTTCTAGGACTATTTCTCCTGTTGCACCAACAAGGTCAATTCCAAAGAAAACAGAGTTTTCTACTGCTAAAGCTAGCAGCAGTATTTCTCATTCTGCTGCTAAGCCAAAAGTGGTTACTGATACTGTAGTGGGCACTCATTTCTATGCTGTTAAGGCCTCAGCTTGCTGGGTCTGGAAACCCAAAACCAGACACAGCAGTGCATCAATGGACTTCAAGAAATATGATTACTTTGATGCACAAGGCAGATCCAAGTCAGCAATGGCTTGGGTCCCAAAGAGAAACTAACTCTCTTACTTTTTGTGCAGGGCAATCTACAATTGGAGCTAAAGGATAAATGCATTTTTGATAGTGGATGCTCTGGACATATGACTGGAGACAAGAGCAACTTGGAAGATTTTAAGGCTTTTGATGGTGGTTATGTTACTTTTGGCAATGATCCAAAAGGTGGCAAGATTGTTGGTAAAGGTACTATTAGAACAGGAAAATTGGATTTTGAAAAGGTGTATTTTGTAGAGGGACTTAAGTTCAATCTTTTTAGTGTCTCACAAATGTGTGACAAAAAGAATTTTGTTCTTTTTACAGACACTGACTGTCTTGTTTTATCTCCCGACTTTAAGTTGCCTCATGATTCAGAAGTACTACTTAAAGTCCCTAGAACAAACAATATATACATTGTGGACATTAAGAACATCATTCCTAAAAGAGATTTAACTTGTCTTTTTGCAAAGGCCACCATTGATGAATCCAAGCTTTGGCATAGAAGATTGGGTCACTTAAATTTCAAAACAATAAACAAATTGGTAAAAGGCAACCTTGTCAGAGGGTTACTTTCAAAGATTTTTGAAAATTCTGAAACCTGTGTTGCTTGTCAGATGGGAAAGCAACACAGAGCTTCTTGTAAGTCCAAAGTGGTGAAATCTATTTCTGAACCCTTGTATATGTTGCATATGGATCTGTTTGGACCAACTTTTGTGAAGATCTTAAATAAGAATATGTATTGCTTAGTTGTCACTGATGATTTTAGTAGGTTTACTTGGGTGTTTTTCTTAGCAACTAAGGATGAGACCTCTGGAATACTTAAGGCCTTCATTACAAGAATAGAAAATCTAGTAAATCATAAGGTCAAAGTAATCAGATGTGACAATGAAACTGAATTTAAGAATCATGTAATGAATCAGTTCTGTGAGGAAAAAGGTATTTTAAGGCAGTTTAGTGTGGCTAGAACTCCTCAGCAAAATGGAGTTGCTGAAAGGAGGAATAGGACATTAATTGAGGCTGCTAGGACTATGTTGTCTGAGTCAAAGTTACCCACTACTTTTTGGGCTGAAGCAGTTAACACTGCTTGCTATGTGCAAAATAGGAGTAAGGTAGTAAAGCCTCATAACAAGACCCCTTATGAATTGTTGCATGGTAGGAAACCTATGATAGATTTCTTACAACCATGTGGGTGTCCTGTTACTATCTTAAATACCATTGATTCACTAGGCAAGTGATGTGCGTGCGTTTATTGCTCTAATTCTTTTATATCCACGGATGTCGTTGTGGTTTAGCAGTATTCAAGTTTTAAATTTATATTTAGCCGACTTATCAATAAAACACACACATTAACGAGCAGTGTACCGGGTCAGTATGAATATAATGGTAAGTAGAGTGTCGATCACTAAGAGTGGAACGTATTATCTGTTGACATAAGTTATTATAATCAGTATTTTAATATCTTAAGTTAGCTATGCAACCTAATCTAACGCAAGGGGGTTCAGCCTGAGAGACTGGCACGGTTTGGTTATGATTAAATATAATAAACTAAACTAATAAGCACGAATCAACGATTAGCACACACGTACACAGATAGATACTTGAGACAATAAGAAGACCTGTCCTGATAATTAAGTAGTTTGTCACTTGTTTTATTGCTAGTTTTATATGAAGTGTATATAATTAACCCTTTCTCGTTGGCTCTAATCTTATCGGCGAGTAAACCCTTAATGATTACTTATGTCTATCCTATTTATTAAAGAGACGCTGAAACAAATAGGCGAGGAAGGGGCATGGCGACCCAAGCAATGCTCAGCTAGACACAGAGGTTATCAATGCACTAATAAAAGTCACCAAAGACATCAACATATAAACTTTAATTAATGGGAAAGCAATTTTAAGGGGTGCCCATGATTTTCCGTAGTCACATGGAATCGGTCCATCAATCCAGATGAATTAAAGTGTACTAATACAATGAAACAAAACTACTTAATGAATTGAATACATGCAGGACCTTCTTACAGCTCTTGTATCTTCGTTTAGGGTGTGTCTTGTGCTGCTAACACATCTGAATTCGGCCTTAGGGTTTTATGGTCTTCGGTCTTCTTGTAAAACTAGGCTCTCGAAATTCGTCTGGCCTTGGGGTATTTATAGTTTCTGTCTGAGGGTTAGATGCGGCGCATAGGATAAGTAGATGCGGCGCATTAACTTAACTTCGCGTGGGGTCCAAGATTAATATATTCAGGAATATTCGTACACCGCCTTAAGATGCGGCGTAACTCCATTTATCTATGCGGCGCATGTCCATTGCCGTCTTGGATTGTAGCTTGTGAAATCTTGATAGTGATGCGCCGTATGTTAGAAGTAGGATGCGGCGTATCTGGAGCAGAATGGTCTTGATCTTGTACATTTCAGTAGACTCTTAACATCTTGCTTGTTTTACTCCATAATTAGTCCAAAATCACCAAGTTTCACATAATACTTGTTTTTACCTGAGAATTACAAAAGTAAACATTAACGTATCAATTCTCATATATAATATAATAAAACAAGTCAAATAAATAGGATAAATGATGGTAATAAAATGTACTTATTTGAGTTCATCAAATATCCCCCCACTTGAACTTTACTTGTCCCCAAGTAAACCTTAGAATAAATCTTATGAAAATGTATCCTAAAAAATATTAGGATTTATTTTTATATTTAAGCATGTATTCGTTTTTTGTCATAATTGCACAACCAAACACTTAACGAATTAGAAGTAAAATAAAATATTTCGATAAAAGCAAATCTAATCGTTTAACTGTCCAGTCGTGACGAATATTCTATCATAAGCTTGGCAAGTATACGCATCTCTCCCACTAAAGCTAAGGAATAACAAGTCTAAAGCGATAAAAAGGGTTTGTTGGTTAAGGGTTAATCATCCTTCTTAATCTCTATCGATCTCACATTCCAGAAAAGGCGACAAAATCACAAATACATGATCGAATCCACGAACACGATACTTGCAATTGCTCAAATCCTTAACTCGAATTGGCTAAAGATAGGACCAAGTAATCTTCACCAATAATATTATATCAAAAAGAGCGACAAAATCATAAATACATAGCCGAATCCACGACTACGATACTTAAGATTGCTCAAATCCCTAATCTCAATAAATCAAAGGTTTGGATAAAGAACGATGTAGGGTATGGATAATATTTGGGATACAAATTGGTGTAAAATGAAAAATAAACAAAACAGATAAATTAAAATCCTAAGTGTGGTAAATTACTTTCCCAAACATCCCATGAATAAGACTCATATCATTGAATAACTCACGCTTTAACACTTGAAACACACGCTTTAGGTAGACACGAATCATACTCAACAAGATCTCAATCAAAGAATAACCTTAGTTGTCGTTCCCATAACGGCCAACTCCCATTCAATCCATAAATATAATATATAACAAATAGTGGTGATATCGACCACTTAAAACAAAACTTTACATAAGTTGGTTAAAACAAACTTCCAACTTTTTCTTTTTCTTTTTCTTTTCTATTTTTTCAATTTTTTATTTATTTTTTATTTATTTATTTATTTTTTTTTAATTTTTTTTTGAATTCAATGTGTAAAATTTCACAACTTTTCTATCACTTTCTTTTCGGATAATTTTTCCATACTCTTCATACTTTCAGAAATAACTGTAATAGCGAAAGTAGTAAACACACGAAAAATAAACTCAAAGATATACAATATTTACTTTCATACCAATTGCATTGTGGAATTTCCTGACTCAACCAAAGATAATGAATTACGCACGCGAACACAGGTAATGTAAGGAAACACACTTTGCCTAAAGCAATTAACCAACCACGGATTTTAATCTACAGGGTAGGCTAAGGTGCAAGGGTGTAACGAAACATTATAACAAAGGTGTAAGAAACGAAAGGAATGGCTCTGAGTATTTTTTTTCTAGGGGTATCTTATTCTAAAAATGAGAGTAACAAAAGGTTTATACGGGGGTTAACTAACCAGTGTAGTTAGTTAATATCACATAACATATAAAGGCTATTTGGGTGTAATCCTAGAAATTTACCAATTTAGACAAGTCATTCCAATTATAAAGATAATACTTATTATGGTGCGTGCGCGTGTTGCTCTAATTTATATCCACGGTATGTCGTTGTGGTTTTAGCAGTATTCAAGTTTTAAATTTATATTTAGCCGACTTATCAATAAAACACACACTTTAATGAGCAGTGTACCCGGTCAGTATGAATATAATGGTAAGTAGAGTGTCGATCACTAAGAGTGGAACGTATTATCTAGTTATTCTAATCAGTATTTTAATATCTTAAGTTAGCTATACAACCTAATCTAACGCAAGGGGGTTCAGCCTGAGAGACTGGCACGGTTTGGTTATGATTAAATATAATAAACTAAACTAATAAGCACGAATCAGCGATTAGCACACATGTACACAGATAGATACTTGAGACAATAAGAAGACCTGTCCTGATAATTAAGTAGTTTGTCACTTGTTTTATTGCTAGTTTTATATGAAGTGTATATAATTAACTCTTTCTCGTTGGCTTTAATCTTATCGGCGAGTAAACCCTTAATGATTACTTATGTCTATCCTATTTATTAAAGAGACGCTGAAACAAATAGGCGAGGAAGGGGCATGGCGACCCAAGCAATGCTCAGCTAGACACAGAGGTTATCAATGCACTAATAAAAGTCACCAAAGACATCAACATATAAACTTTAATTAATGGGAAAGCAATTTTAAGGGGTGCCCATGATTTTCCGTAGTCACATGGAATCGGCCCATCAATCCTGATGAATTAAAGTGTACTAATACAATAAAACAAAACTACTTAATGAATTGAATACATGCAGGACCTTCTTACAGCTCTTGTATCTTCGTTTAGGGTGTGTCTTGTGCTGCTAACACGTCTGAATTCGGCCTTAGGGTTTTGTGGTCTTCGGTCTTCTTGTAAAACTAGGCTCTCGAAATTCGTCTGGCCTTGGGGTATTTATAGTTTCTGTCTGAGGGTTAGATGCGGCGCATTGACTTAACTTCGCGTGGGGTCCAAGATTAATATATTCAGGAATATTCGTACACCGCCTTAAGATGCGGCGTAACTCCATTCTTGTATGCGGCGCATGTCCTTTGCCGTCTTGGATTGTAACTTGTGAAATCTTGATAGTGATGCGCCGTATGTTAGAAGTAGGATGCGGCGTATCTGGAGCAGAATGATCTTGATCTTGTACATTTCAGTAGACTCTTAACATCTTGCTTGTTTTGCTCCATAATTAGTCCAAAATCACCAAGTTTCACATAATACTTGTTTTTACCTGAGAATTACAAAAGTAAACATTAACGTATCAATTCTCATATATAATATAATAAAACAAGTCAAATAAATAGGATAAATGATGGTAATAAAATGTACTTATTTGAGTTCATCAGCAAGTTTGATGAGAAAGCAGAAAAAGGTTTCTTTGTTGGATACTCAACTAATAGCAAAGCTTTTAGGGTATTTAACCAAAGAACAATGCATGTGGAAGAAAATCTACATGTTAGGTTTAGTGAAACCACACCTAGTGTTGCTGGAAAAGGACCTGAATGGCTGTTTGATAATGATTCCCTAACCAAGAGTATGAATTACCATCCAGTGATTGCAGGTACAACTAACATGTCTGCAGGTACACAAACTAACCCCAATGCAGGTACACAAGTAAAGAAGGATGCATCTGCAGAGGAGTTTGTTTTGATTGAGAAGTGGAAGTTTAATCAGTTCTTCACTCCAACAGATAAAGAGGGAAAGAGTTCTGATGATGATGTTGTTCATAAGGAAGTACCAAAGGATGATGCAGAAGGTGATGATGAACCTTCTAATGATGGCAAGAATGTTGAAAAGTCAGCAAAGCATGGAAGTTCAAGAAATGAAGCTAGCAGCAGTATCTCCCATTCTGCTGCTAAGCCAAATCATTCTGCTGCTAAGCCAAAGAATTCTGCTGCTAAGTCTAGCAGCAGTATCTCTCATTCTGCTGCTAAGCCTAGTGGTTCTGCTGCCATGCCCAAAGATTCTACTGCTGACTTTAATGAAAATGTTAATGATGATGTTGACTTTCCTCATATGCCTGAATTGGAGGAAATCTACTATGACACAGATGATGATGTTGTGGATGTTTTTGGAGCAGAAGCTGATTTGACAAATATGGAGTCTACTATTCAAGTCAGTCCTACTCCAACTACAAGGATACATAAGAACCATCCCAAGGAGCAGATAATTGGTGATGTACAATCAGCTGTACAAACCAGAAGTAAAACAAAAGGGTTGGGTGATCTACTCCATCAAGGTTTATTTGCTCAATCATTGCATCAAAGAAATAGCCACAAGGACCTACAAAATTGCAAGTTTGCCTGTTTCTTATCACAAGAGGAACCCAAAAATATTCACAAAGCTATGCAAGATTCAAGTTGGGTTGAAGCCATGCAAGAGGAGCTGTTGCAGTTCAAGCTTCAAGAAGTCTGGACACTAGTTGATTTGCCTAATGGGAAGAGGGCAATTGGTACAAAATGGGTGTTCAGGTGTAAAAGAGATGAAAGAGGGATTGTGGTGAGAAACAAAGCAAGACTAGTGGCTCAAGGGTACACTCAGGAAGAAGGAATAGATTATGATGAGGTCTTTGCTCCTATAGCAAGGATAGAGGCTATTAGATTGTTCTTGGCTTATGCCTCATTCAAGAACTTTCCAGTGTACCTAATGGATGTGAAAAGTGCTTTCTTGTATGGAAAGATTGATGAAGAGGTTTATGTGATGCAACCTCCTGGTTTTGAAGATCCTGACTTTCCAGACAGAGTATATAAGGTGGAGAAAGCACTGTATGGTTTACATCAACTCCTAGAGCTTGGTATGACACCTTGTCTAAGTATTTGTTATCTAATGGATTCACAAGGGGAACCATTGATAAAACTTTGTTCATCAAGAAAAACAAGAATAATATTCTACTAGTTCAGGTTTATGTAGATGATATCATTTTTCGGTCTACAAACAAGGTGTTCTGTGAAGAATTTGAGAAGCTCATGCATAACAGATTTCAAATGAGTTCTATGGGAGAACTCACATTCTTTCTGGGGCTTCAGGTTAAGCAAACTGCAGATGGGATCTTCATCAGTCAAGACAAGTATGTGGCTGATATGTTAAAGAAATTTGGTTTCAATGATGTGAAGGCAGCTAAGACACCAATGGATAACAACAAACCTTTGCTCAAGGATGAAGATGGATAGCAACAACTTGTCTTCCTACTTTTACTATTTTTAAGGAATTTGAAAAACTTGGGTATGAGAGACCAAACACTAGATTAAAATTTTACAAATGTCTCCTCTGCCCACAATGGAAATTTCTTGTTCACACCATTCTACACTGTCTTAGTCCTAAAACAAGTGGGTGGAATGAGTTTAGTTCAAGTCAAGCTTAATTCTACTTTGATTTGTCTAGCCACAGGCCAACCATACAATTTTTCGGGTATGATTTTTGAAGGGATGAAAAAGAATATTTCTGGAAATTCTTATCTTTATCCAAGGTTTTTGCAATTAATCATTGCTAATCAGTTACAAGAACCTTTTGCACATGAAAAACCTTACAAAACTCCTGTGCTTGTAACTAAAATGTTTAAACACTTAAGGAAAAATGGGACTGGTTTTTCTGGGAGAATAACTCCTTTGTCCCAACACATTTTAAACATTGCTGCTGCTGTTGCTCAGGGTGAAGAAGCTGAAAACCCCACAGCTTCCCATCACACACCCACTCCTGAAAATTCAAGTGATTCATCTCATAATGAACCCCAAAAGACCCAAACACCTAGGCATTCACAAGAAAAGAGCACTGAGTTACCTCAGACTAGTGCTAGTATGGAAGCAGATGAGGCTGCCATAGGTGATGGAGATGGCATGAAGGAAGGGGCTGCCACTACTGTTTCCAACTTAGAAGTTGAACAGGCCAGTGTCAACATAGATAAGACCCCAACCTTGGCAACATCTACTGCTGAGGGTTCTCATGAACCTGATGCACATGATGGTAACCCCAGCCAAATGGCTAAAAAGGGGGGGCTCAGCTGCTCAATCTAGGATTGAGACTGAGTTTCAGTCCAAAGATTCACCTCTCAGGGAAGTTAACACATCCCGAAGTGATGAGGACAGATATGCAACAAATGAGGAATTGATGGATGAAACTGTACAAAATGACAATGCCCATGATGTACCTCTCGGACCAGGTAACACAGGTCGAAGTACTGAGGCTAGAATTGAACTTGAAACAGAGGAATTGATGGGTAACACTAATGTAAAAAATGTCAAATCCAAGGATCCACCTCTTGGGTCAGGTAACACAGACCGAAGTGGTGAGGATAGTGTGAAACAAATCAATGCATTGACGGAAAGATGTACCAAGTTGGAAGCTCAAGTTCTTGATCTTACCAAAACAGTCAAAAGTTTGAAGTTCAGGGTCAACTTTTTGGAAAGAAAGCACAGATCAAGAGCTACACTTACTATAAGGGTCAAGAAAGTGAATTCCAAACCAAGTTTTGGAGAGGATGCTCCCAAACAGGGGAGGATTGTAGAAGAAGTAAACAAGGGTCAAGGGGAGGCTGATATGGATGTGGATGTGAATGTTGGTGGTTCTGCTAAGAATGTAGTTGAACAAGTTGTTAGAAGTGAGGTTGTTGCTAATGTTGATGAGAAGAAGACAGAGGATGATTCTGCTGCTAGTGCAGGACATTCTGCTGCTGATTCTGCTGCTAAATCAGATGATGATACTACTCCTATAGCCCAAGTTATGCTGAATTTTAAACAACAATCTTCACAAAAACCTAAACCTGCTGCTACTAAGAAACAACCAACACCTTCCAAACCAAAAGCTAAAGGAGTTGTCATTCAAGAACCTGTATCCATTCCAAAACCTGTACAACCAACTATTTCATCAACAGGCAAAGGCAAGAGCATCTTGGTTGAAGAACCAAAGAAGAAGTTCAAGTTTATGGATGCTGCTGCCCAAGCACTACAAAATGAAACCGATGAAGAGGCTGCAAGGAGAATGGAAGCACAATGGCATGAAGAAGCTGAAATGGAAAGACAGAGACAATTAAAGGAGGATTGGGAAGTAGCAATGCAAACTCAAAGAGATGAAAGAGAGAAGTACACCCTTGAGGAACGACAAGATGCTATAGCTGATATGCTTGGAGCATTTAGAAAGAAGCAAAATGAAAAGAGGGGTGAGTACAAGAAGAAGAAACATTCCAAAACTGATGAGTATAATTACATGAAAATGTATCTAAGGAATCAAGCTTATTGGAAGCCTAGTGTATTAAGAGGAATGAGTAGAGCTGCTGTTGCAAAGGCTTATTATGAAACTCATGCAAGAATTAACAGACCAATTGAGCCTATGACTGATGCTGAGGTTAAAAAGGTTACAAGAATGAAAGTGGCACCAAATGCTTACTTAATGCCTGAGTCAAGTGTTCAAAAGCCTAAAGAAGTAAGTGAAATTGTGAAAGAAAAGATTGTGAAAGAAAAAGAGGTTGTAGGTGATGCTGAGAAAGAAAAAGAAGTTGTTGAAGAGACAAAACCTGAATTAACTATTGGTGTAAAAAGAACAGGAAAAAGGTTAAAGTCTTTTAGAAGGAAAAAGAAAAGAGCTAAATCTGTTGTAATGAGTGATTCAGAAAGTAATTCTAAGGGTGAGAAGGAGTCAAAGGATGATGAGTATAGACCTGAAGAAGTAACTGCAGATGATATGAAAAGGATTATGGATTTTACAGTTCATAAACCTCAAGAAGAACCAGAGATAATAAATGCAGTTCCATTGGAAACTAAACATCCAATCATCTCTTATACACATGATATTCAAGATGGCAGTGAAGCATGGTGGGAGATCAAGAGATCAAATGGTGCAGGTCAGAAGTTTGTTAGATTCTCACAAATGCTGCATTACATGGATAGGGATGATATTGTACAACTCTGGAAATTATATAAGGAGAATTATGGGGATAGAAGACCAGATGTGATCTCTGACAGGCTACACTACTACTACTTGAAGAACATGTTTGAGCCTGATGCAAGAGATATGGAATGGATAGATTTGTTAAGGTCAACCAAGGTTCATAAATGGTATCTATTTCAATCATGTGGAGTACATGAGTTGATTGGTAAAGGTGTAGGTGTGTATATGCTGGTGGAGAAAGATTATCCCTTGAACAATAATACTGCTGTTATCACCCAGATGTTACAACATGGAAAGTTGAGGTTACAAAGACCATTTTTGTCAGATCATCAAGCGTATGAGTTGGTAGAAAAGTATAGAAAGATTCTGAAATCACAGACTTCATAGTAGTAAGTGTTTGGAAGCATCCTCTTTGTGTATGTCTGTGCTTTGGAAGAAACTTGTATATTTTGGGAGAAAATATCAAGTTTAGGGGAGGATTGTTGGGTTTAAAAGATACTGCTGCTACTTTGAAGATTCTGCTGCTAAGTATTTTATCCTGCTGCTCATGGTTATAATGGAAATATACTAAGTATGATTCTGCTGCTAGGCATAATCATTCTGCTGCTAGTATATTGATTCTGCTGCTGATGATATCTGAAGAATGATGAAATTAGCTAAGTGTCAAACTGCTGCTAGCCTAAGATGATTCTGCTGCTAGAGTTTGATTCTGCTGCTTATTAGATATGTATAGTTTGTTTATGGTAAAGATATGAATAGATATTATTCTTGTATAGAAAGTTTTTGTAACCGACTAAGACTCCTTAAGTGTATAAAAGGAGGATCTAGGGTTAGGGTTAGAGGTCGATTGTTTAGCATACATATTGTCTTGTATTCACTTCAAGGTTCATTGTAACCCTGTTACTTTTGAGTAACCGTATTTTAATATATTGAGGTGAAGGTTAAGAGAATCGCTGTGTGTTATTGTTAATTCGTCTTAAGATTAATTACTAGTTTCCGCATAGTAATTAATAGATCATTCATAAGCAGTTTCTATACCTATTGCTTTAGGTTTATATCTAAAGTAATTAACAAGATCGTTAAGCTCAACTGGGATCAACAAGTAACCCTCCCATGAACATCACGGGGTTAAAAGATAAACAATTAAGTCAACCGTAAATACAACAAAGACGGCATGTTAATCGATCAAGTAACCTCCCATTATCACGGGATTATAAGGTAAACAATTAAATCGATCGAAAATATACCAAAGACTACCGGTTAATCGATCAAGTAACCCTCCTATTTGTTTCGAAACAAATAGCGTTACAAACATGTTTTATTAAATCTTGAAAAGGAACCAAGAGTAACCCTCCCACTTTTGCATTATCAAAGCATAACTTCATTTTTTATAGTGTAGCATTACTACTCATGCAAGATTCTTTTAATGATATATTGTACAGTTGTATTTCAAGAGTATAACGTCAACCAAATCATAGAAGACTCATGAAAAAAAAAAACATGTTCAAGTTTCAAATATCGAATCTTTACTTAGAATATTACATGGATACAACATATGTCATCAATACTCTTCCTCACATACCTCTTTGATGAGTTCTTTTGTAGCCGGCCATGGATCTTCTAAATCCTTCCCAATACAAAACTTGTTTATTCGACATAACCTGCCAATATTAGTGTTTGTTAATTTTGGTTTTGTATAATATGCTCTAATATATCCAATAAAATTAGTATAGGAAAGGCTTGATAGTGGATTGTACATAACTTTGATACATGTTTAGCTAACAAAAAGTGCATTGTCCAAAAGTTTGATCAAAAGTGTTGCCTGGACAAATAAAATTGACAGGCACTTTCAGCCATTGAAATCTGTTTCTCAACCCCTTTAGCCCCGTACTAAATGATTGCCTACTTGGACTTGTTCTCCAGCCATCTGATCCATCCATTTCATCAAACGGGTCAGATGTAAAATATAACAATAAATAGATCGGATTAGCAACTAATTAAGGAAATAGACCAGCTTCATGAGTTTCAATATGTTCAAAAAATCCATTTTGACCCATTACCTAACCCGTACTTTTACCACATACATAAAAATGTTGTAGAACTTCATTTTCATAATTAGAGTGAGTTTATAAATAAAAAGTTTACCAAATTTGAAAATGAAACACAAACTAAATCAAGTCAAAACTGCCACATATGGGTAAAATTCATGGATACCCGCTGCTCATATTTAGCATAATGTTGAAAAGATATCTCACTTGACATGTTGAAATAATTAGGTGTGCCAACTATTTTCTTGTATGTACGTAGGTGCTCCAGCAAGTTTAACATCTTGTTTAAGCAAACTTATGAATAAAAACAGCCTGTGTGGTTGTGTCTACTTTAATGTTTAGGGAAAACTTCTAGACTGACCTCTTTTGGATACTTAATGCCGTGCAAATTCTAACTCAAACTTGGCTTTCATCTAGCACACTCCAAGCCGGACTATAACCCACCATGATCACTCATATAACATTCACATAATGCCCCTTTTATGGCAGTAGCGTGAACCACATTTCCGTATTATCAAATCATATAGAAACATGTCCAAGATGTTAACTGATAACTGAAAAGAAAAAGCCCATCAATTCCACCAGCCAGCACTGTTAACCCGTATACTTAAAGACCTGTCAATTCCATCATTAACAGAAGAGAGCTTTTGTATGCAATAGTTTTGTATGAGTTGGAAGAGTAAATTTTTTCTAAATTAAAATCGGCTTTGTCGTGTTAACCATACTTGTTAGAGCTATTATCCTATTACAAAATACAACCATCTCACACTCTAACTATGTCATTTTCAAGCAAGGTAAGATTTCAGCGGGCAAAGAAAACAAAAAAGGTCAATGTTTTATAATATCTGCCGATGAATCCTCACAGTTTCTCTTCAGTACAAAGTGTAAATGAGTTTCTCTTCAGTACAAAGTGTAAATGAGTTGTCATAGTATAGCTTACATACTCAAATGGTGCATTTGGTGCTTCAATCTATTTTAAATCATGAAGCACTGAACTGTCCTCAAACAGCTACCGCAGTTACTGACTACACCGATATTAACTACCATGTTCAAATTAAATATTTTTGGGGCTATTGTACAACTTTCTTCATTTTTTACTCTTTCTTTTTTTATCTTGCATCACTGATGTATAATGTAGCTCGAGGATGCATATACATACTTTAATTATAAGAAATAATAAGTTTATTAAGAATGATTACAAAAACTATATTCCTTACAGAATATTATAGTAGTGATTTCACTTCAGTTTCTAAGACTCATTATGTCTTTGAACTAAATATATTATATATACATTCTACATGTTACAATAGATAGACATGTTACAATAGATATGAAATAAATCAACCTTACCCCTACATGTGAATTTACATACTCGCACGTATTATTTGCATCTGTACTACTACTATACGCTAAATCAGTGCATTGTAAACTTTGGCGTCCATATACCAAAAATGAATGTATAAGCACCGGTATTCACACATATTCTTTCTTCAAGTCTAATCAAGAGAGAACGTATTCTCATCACTGTGATAAATTGTTGCTTTCAGAAGCATGAGTTGGAGTATGGTCAGTGTAAGACCAACCTTCTTTAGTTGGAATGTAGGACGGTAGGACCAAACTAATGCAACACTTCCAATTGTAACTGCAGCAAGAATGAACCCCAAATCAACCTGTCTTGTCTTCCTTATTTGCCAAGCTCGTCGCGTTGTTTCTACACACAATACAATGACGAATTAAGAGGATTCAAGTCTGGAATGAAGAAAAGATAACAAAATTTCCAAGACTTACCGATTGTTTCTTGATTTCTCTGAGACATAACAATCTGTCCAATAATCTAGCAATTTCAATGTTCTTTGACTCTAAATGCGCTTTCATCTCTGGCTCAAGCTCCGCCTTAGCTTTTTCCCTACCGCTAGAATTGGATACAAAACGGATATGGTTAGCTTGACAGGATAATTCTTCTCCAATATCATCTAGAGTTTGGTTCTTCAAAAGTGTAACAGAATCAAAACAACAAAAAAATAATAATAAATAAATATATAAATAAAAATAAAATAATAATAAAAATAAATAAATAAATAAATAAAATAAAAACAACCAACCATGTTTGTTCAAACGGGGCCTCAAAAGCTGTAGTATGAATCTGATATAGGAAGACATCTCTGGTAATTAGAAGGTTCACATAAATAGAAATGTTTGGTTTAAGTGGAAATGGCCTGATTTATGCATCAACTGCTATCTTAGAGGGTGTTTGGGTACTTATGCCTTTTGCAAAAAGCCAGTTTAAAAAGCTTCAGCTCTATTCCAGCCTTCAGTAGGCTTAGCCAAACACCCCTTAAAAACCCAGGTGTTTATGAAAATGCAGAAAATAATATTTTTAGATGAGCCAACATCCATCCACTAAATCTTAGCCAAATAATGGCATAACCAAAAGTTTCATTCGTTGATGTCGCATACTGGTCAAGCGACGTACTTGCCCTGCTGGGTCCTCATATATCCATACTTTCAGATCTGCATTAATAATTTATAAACACTCAAACAAAAGAGCGGATTCATTATCTCAAGTTAACAATGTTCACATACCTTATTGTAATAACTTAGGTGAAGAGAAGATGACGATACATTTGCAAACATTATGTAACATGCTAAACCATTTGCAACCACAACATGAAAGAAGACATACCAGCCAATATATATGCTGCAAAGGCAAGCACCTTAGATTTTCATACACCAGTACATCGTCAAATGGTGAATTTGAAGGGTGAATCTGCTATAAATAAAGCACTATATCATACTCAAACACCCATCGATATTAACTAAACGTTCACAGTAAATATTTTCCGGCCATTGCCCACCTTACTTTTTTTTTTGTCTTGCTTCTAATTGTTGACGCATAACCTAACCTAATGTTGCTATTGCTAACTAATTGACCAACATTATAATTAACTTGGTACTTTCTTTTGGGTCTCAAAATATGTTAATCATGAAACATAAAAGTATAGAATCCATTATTAATAATGAAACAAAGCGAAATCATTGAAATACTAAAACCAATTATAAACAGGATGGAACTTAACCAACCTAATAGTTAACTTGACTATCTTTATCGTCGGTTAGAAATAAGACAACAGATAGAATTCATATATAGTCATTTAATTTAAAAGAAATATACATGAGTTACGTCGTGAACAACAAAAAAACAATTCAAAAGCTTGTGTACACATTCTGATATGTTTAGAAAATGTCAGCCTCCCATGTATATGATTATGTGTTCCTCTAAACTAAGAGCGATCAACCCTATAATGTAAACAATCGTCAATCAGATCTGTTAAACCCAAAAAATCATCCAAAATACCCTAACTTAAATCAAATTCTATAATTAAATGGACACTATAGCCATGGCCTTTATACTGCACCAATCAAAATCCTAAATTGTTTAAACCAAGTAAACCTAAAAATAAATTAGAAGTGATGGCGTAAGGTAGCTTGGTAACTTACATGCAATTTCTTTCCAAATTATCTCTTGAAATATCCTTCTTCACCTATTTCTCCTTTTGATGAACATCTTACATAACTGGATTTGCCGAGTTCGTTGCCTCTTTCGATGGTTCCTTGGTCACTGGAACTTCAACTTCCTCTTCTTCATTTAGCTGAAAATACAGACAACGAAAAAGTTATAATGCTTGATATATGTTATTTAAATCGATATGCTTATTGTGTCTATGTAAAAATGATAAGGTTATGTACACGTTTAGGTTACTGATCTAGTAAACAAATAAGTGTATAAGCACTGAAACAACCAATCCTAAACACCCTCTAAAGCTGCATATTAGTCTTAAAATAAGACAGTTTCAAGCTACTTATTCAAACAAACATATTTTGTTAAAATTATCAGATTGGCTGTTTAGATACCCATTATCCGTCCACCACCACCACCATAAATTCCCAACTGATAACCCATTGCATTAATTCAAACGGTAACAAAAATTTAATAAACCTAATTTCTAATAGACATATGTAAAGTGACAAAATTAAGAGTAAACATGCAAAGAGATAATAGAGAGTACCATCAAGGTGCTGTGTTTTTTGTTTAGCTAAATGAGCCACAGCTTATGGAAATCCATAGAAAATGAAGTTCTGTGTTTTTTCAACCACAGTATGCCCTCAGCTTAAATACACTGAAAATCAGAAACCCCGGATATCCTGTTTAAATTAGCAACCAAAAAAAAAAAAACAGTGATAACAGAATAACATTCTCACCATGATTTCGTTATAGATTAAACTCATGATTTCATTGCAATTTCGGAAAATGACATTCATACCTTTTTCTTAGATCTTATTCATCTCTGCAACAACAAAAAAATAACGGTTTTTGAATAACTATTTGGTGATCGAGATTAGTAAGCATAAATTCAGAATCAAATGTAAGACAAAATTGATATCTAACTTATTGAGGAGAAGAATATGAAGAAGCACAAGATATTACCTCATGCAAGATAGTTGAGATTGGGAAGAATCAAAGCTGCAAATATATTTTTTTTCTAATGATGATGATGGCGATTAGGGTTCTATTGTTGGGGTTTGATAAGGAGGGTGAAAATATTTAGGATATGGGAGAGGCGGGTGAAAATAGGAGAGGGAGGATACGCTTATTATTATTTTTTTTTTGTTTAGGATGTGTGTGGGTTGGACCAAAGCTTCCCAAATAAGCTTCTATCTTTGAACAATTTTCGGGTAACAAAGTTTTTCAAATGTTAATTGCCGAAAATCATGTAAAAAAGTTTTAAAATTTTAATTGCCGAATTTAATGTTAATTTTGAGGTGTAAAAGACAAAAGTAGACATCCTCAAAATTCAGTATTCACTTTTTCAAAGGGTATTTAACGTCTTTTTCAAGTGCTGTATATTAGTAAGTATAGATATCTCATTAAAATAATTTTACGTTTGTTATCGACAAAACATTAGAAGATCGTAAAATATAAATAAACGTTTTTAAGGTTTATTTGTATTATCAAAATTCTCTAAGAGTAAATTCTTTGGGGTAGGCGTTGATACTAATGAAACACATAATTTAGCTTCCATTCTTAATTTCTAACCATCCTCTCTACCTTGCTGACATCTTGGTCTCCCCATTGGTTCCAATATGAACAATGTCATTAATTGGAAACCTATCATTGACAATTTCACAAAAGTCTCACATTTTAGAACCCTCTCGTATAGTGGTAGGCTAACTCTTTTGAAATCAGTTCTTGGAGCCCTTGGTTCTTTCTGTTTTATGTTTTTTTTCGAAGCCCCAAGTGTGTCACTAATTATCTTGAAAAGTAGATACGCATTTTTTTTTTTTTTTTTTTGGGGGGGGGGGGGGGGGGCGTCATTAGACAACATCAACATGCCTTGGATTGCTTAGAAAAAAAATGTGCTCTCCTAAGTCTTGTGGAGGCCTTGGAATCGGTGGTCTTCATGCATTGGATCTTGCTATGTTATGTAAGTGGTGGTGGCAGTTCCACTTAGAAAAGAATTATCTTTTGAGTCTTATTATTACATCAATTCATGGGTCTCATGGGAATTTAACTAGTGACTGCCCTTCTGTTATTAGTATATATACTAGTCATTGGTTTTTTATTTCAACTTTAAATAAGCATTTGCCACAACCACACTTGAATTTATCTATTGCATTTCATAAAAACGTTAGGGATGGTGTGTCTACTGAATTTTGGTCAGAAACTTGGATAGGAGGGAGCCCTCTTAAGCTTATGTTCCCATGCTTGTACTTATTGAAAATGGATACATCATGTAAAGTGTTGGACCGCTGTAACAATTCTAACGGTACGAAAACAAGATCTTGGGCATGGAGAAGACCCATTAGAGGTGGGCATGAAGAGACTCATCAATTTACTTTCTTTACTTGAAGGTTTCGAGACTAAAGATAAATGTGACACATGAGAATATAGTTTAAACCCCTCCAAAGTGTTCACTGTATCATCTTTTAGAAAAAACATTGAGTTTTGCACTCTCGTGTCGAATGAAGATCACATACGGTGGAATCGGTCGCTCCCTATAAAGGTTAATATTTTCTCATGGCGACTCTTGTTTGATAGGTTACCTACTAGACACAATTTGGACGCTCCCGGGATTGGTGTGCACTCTACTCGATGTGCGATTTGCGATGGGGACATTGAAACTACACATCACCTTTTCATCGATTGCACGTTGGCTTCCAATATTTGGAGTTCAGTTGCTACTTGGTGGGGGTTAAGTGGTTTTCGTAACTCTGTGGTCTCGCTTATTAAGTGGGGGGATACGGTCGACCTAAACAACTTAACAAAAAGCTGTTTCGATGTGGTGGTTCAAGCTATGACTTGGGTTATTTGGAGATTTAGAAACTGAGTTTACTTCGATTTAAAACCTCATCGGAAAGACACTCTCCTGGATGATATTAAAGTTTTCTCGCACTCTTGGATTGTGAATAGAAGTAGAGTTTTTAAACCCGAGTGGTTCAATTGGATTTGTGATCCAAAATCTTCTTGTAATATTACTTTGTAATATTCTTTATTTCTAGCTTCTTGCTAGTTTAATGAAAATGCCGTTCTAAAAAAACAAATTGAACTCGTAAGTGTTACATTAAGGGTCACGCCAAAACACAAGTTATCAAGTATAATTATATCCCGCTATAAATCGTCGCTTTGCGTGGGTATTCCTCTAGTATATATGATTAGCATCTCTACGGAATGCCTAGTTATTTTTTATTAGTGAACTCAATTAGCATAATCTATACTATATATAAAGGGCGGATGACTTTTTTTGAATCTTGAAACTTAAAAAACTTAAAAATGGTAACTAAAATCCACAAATCCTCAAACTTTTAAATATTGTTTAATTCTCAAATCATCAAATTTTTATCAGTTTTCAATTATAACCAATATATATATATATATATATATATATATATATATATATATATATATATATATATATATATATATATATATATATATATATATATATATATATATATATATCGCAATAACTACAAACTGAACCCGTAAGCATTGCATTAATAGTTACAACAAAACTATAAGTTCGTATGTATAATTATTTGCCGCTATACACTATCACTTTACGTAGGTATTCGTCCGATTTTAATAAGTAGAACAATTAGATTATAGACCCATATATAGTCAGCTTATCTTAACTAATTATAAAGGAAAAATGGTCAACAAGTCAAGAAAGTGAAAAAACTTAAATTAATGTAATCCCTAAACTACCCTTAACATACAATCCCAATTCATTTACTTCCACATATTACCCTCTCCTAAAAAACACACACATTTCTTAAACTAAAAAACTCTCTCATTTCTAAACACTCTCATACAACAACACAACTCTCTCCACCACCGGGAATCCCTCCTCCATCGAACCCCACCACCACCAAAAGCCCGCCACAGCCGAAACCCCGTCACTACCGAAGCCCCATCACCACAGCATCCCTCTACCGCCGTCACCCTGCACCGGACGTCACCATCAAGGAAACCCCATGAACACCGAACCACCGCGACGAGGCACCAAGACCCACGACCATCGTTTTGAGGTATTTTTTTTTTTGGTTTCAATAGATCTATAAACATTTTGCAAGTTTTGAATTTTTTTTTTTTTTTTTTTTTTTTTTTTTTTTTTTTTTTTTTTTTTTTAATTATAGATCTATATATTTTATTTGTAGATCTATATGTTTTTTTTAATAAATATTAACATTTTTTTTATTTTTTTGTTACAGCCGCCTCTGTCACCGGAAACAAACTGCCCCCGCCGGAAAAAGTTGCTAGCGCCGGAACAGTATGTTTTGAGGTTTTTTTTTGTGTTTTTTCTATTAGATCCATACATATTAAGAAAGATTTGAAATATTTCTTTTAAAGATATGGAGATATTTTTCTCATATCTAAGTTTTCACAAGATTTTTGTCATTTTTTTATTGCAGCCAACGCCACCCATCGGAAACCTCTGCTGCCGCCACCTGATCTCCTGCTGTCTCCGGAAAATGTATAATTCTTTTTTAAAGATTGATGTAATATTGGTGTTTGTTATAAGGCTCAATTAAAAGTTTGTTATAATATTTGTATGAATTTTGTTATAAAGTTTATGGTGTAAGTTTTGATTTAAAGTTTATAGTATAAATTTTGGTAAATTTGTTATAAAATTTATTTTTGTTTAAATCTAAATTTTGTTATAAAGCTTGTAGTGTAAGTTTAGTTATAAAGTTTATTTTGAAATTGTGTTATATGTTTGTAGTGTAAATTTGTTATAAAGTTTGTTGCGTAAATTTGCTTTTGATCCAAAGGTCCAATATCATATTTTTTATGTTTGGTGCATAGATATGATTTGAAAATGATCTTCGTGGAGTTTGTGTTTGTGCTCATTTTTTGATTTCAAACATAATCTTTTTTTTATCTTTTAAGTGTTTTATGGAGTAATATGATATTGTTTAATGATGCTTACACCTATATGATAAAAAAAAAAAGAGTCTAAAATAGTAAAAAGGAAAGAACCAACTGTTTGGTTCGAGAATTCAAAAAGATGAAAAATTTTCAAATGAAAAGTTGTTCCGAAAAGTTAAAAGGTTGGCTGAAAAGTTAAAAGGTTGGCTAGAACAAAAGAATCTCGATGTAAACAAAGAAATACATGTGAAAGCGAACAGGGACATGTCAATTGAAAGATAGGACATGCATGGATGGGTAAGGAAAGGGTACTGTAATCAAAGTCAAAATCTTGGTAAAAGCGAAACTCAATAATTCAAAAAGGTTTACTTACATTTGATAGTATTTAAGCGGGAATATATTTACAGTTAGAAGGTGTTTGGCTAAGGTGATTAATGGGACTTATGGTTTTTATATAAGTGACTTATCATAATCTCTTGCTAAGTTTTTGATTTAACCACCGCCCACGCCCCTCCACCACCGACACCCTTCACCGTCGGACCCTCCACTGCCGGACCACTCGGCCGCCGGAACATCACCACCGAACACCCCATTTATTGAAGATCAGAACGTTTTTTCTGAAGGTTTTTAAACAAGTTTTGAAGGTTTGAAGTTTTTTTTATTATAGATCTATATATATTAAACATGTTTTGATGGGGTTTTTTTTATTATTATTATTTTTTTATTTTTTTTTTTTTTTTTATAGATCTGTAGTTTTTCTTTGTAAATCCGAGTTGTTAGAATGTTTGTTTTGTTTTTTTTTTCAGTTACACTTCTCCGCCGTCGGATTTGCTTCTCCGTCGTCGAATCTGCTGCTTCGACGCCGGATCTATCTAGCCGCCGCCAATCAGCTTAGTCGCCGTTGAACTAATTTGCTGCTGCTGCGTTGTCGTAGCCGGAAACCACTGCTACTGCCGTCGGTCTTCTCCGCCGCCGACGCCTCAATCGGAACCTGGTTCTACCCGGTAATAGACGCTTTCTTTTTCACAATAGCTGGTAAATTTTGTTATAAAATTTATTGTTTTTTTTTTGTAAGTTTTTGTAAATTTGTTTGTAATGTTTAAGTAGATATATATTTCTTTTCTTTTTTTGTTATAATGTTTATGCAAATTTATTTGTTAATAAAGATTTTGTTTACTTGATGTGTATATTTGTTTGTGAATTTAGATTTAATTTTTGGTAAATTACGATTGTAATCTGTAACTAAATTTGTTGTGTTGGTAGATTATGTTAATTAAAATTTATTTTGGTAAATTATGTAAGAAATCACAAAGTATTAGTTTTAGATTGTCATATGGCAATTTGTAAAAACTAAAAATTGCACAAAAACGTGATTGTCACTATACTTCTTTGTTAAATATGAATTTATTTTATTACCACACATAGAGATGCAAAAGAAAAAAATAAATAAATAAACATTTACACAAAAACACACGACTTAATTTTGTCATATCACCGTCGTCAAGTGTGGGTACTCGGCTGATATTTATTAACAACACAAATAGACACACAAGAAACACAGACACTGATAAACGCGAGAGAACTCAATCTATTAATAACAACTCTTTAACCACTTCATCTATCTATTGCAACTACCATTTATTTTTTTATCAATTGTAAATATGTGATTTTTTATTTTTTTTTTACCTTTTCACTGTTTTAAAGATGATAGTTTATTAGGAAACAATATTTTTTAGACATTTCAATATTCATACAAATATTATGGTCTACGCTGAATACACAAATCAACGTGGTACTTAACTCAAAGAAATTAGATTAATTCAAATTCATAATCACAACCATATGAATATGTATTAGACGAGTACTATGCATAGCAACATGATTTTCTAGCAGCAAACAACTATAGTTACACAAAACGTTACACAAAACACTTAAACAAAATATCACTATAACTATCTGTCGCTATATATCCCGTTGCTATGCACGAGTACTCGTCTAGTATAATTTGATAACTTAACCTCTCGTTGACTTTGTTATACAAAATTTCAACTACAATCAATACTCTAGTGCAGCTATAAAGAAACATAAATTTACTTAATAAATGCTCTTTATTACTTAGGGTCTGCCTGGGTAGTAGTGGGGAAAGGAAAAAGGAAAGGGAAAGGGAATGCAAAAGAATGGGTGATGGTGGGTAATTAATACCTTACCCTCTAATTTACCCTATAATGGTTCATTACCCACTACTGGGTAATCATTATATTACCCCCTCCAACCAAGCATAATTATTCATTACCTTTGCCATTACCCACCCCCTTATCCCTCCAACCAAGCACCTCCTTACTTTACATACTCTTGTGTAGGAAATATGAGTATTAGCGATATTAGCAGTTACCTGTAGCTGTTAATAACAGTAGTCGTTTCTTTATAAAAATGTTTAGCAACGTAGTATATATTATTATAAAGTGTAAAATGACGGAAAAGCTAAACTTTAACGCTAAAGTTTTTTACTAAATTATTTTCTTTTTCAAATAGCATTTGAAAAGTAACACTTAAAAAAAATAGACATTTGTGTCAAACAAGCTTTAACGTAAACGTAAAACGCTAACCGTTTACCCTCCTAAATTGCGTTAAAGCTTCTTGTCAGACGTACCCTTCACCTCAGTAGCTAACTTGTATGAACGTACTGATTAATAAAACACATTAGTTAAAAACAACAATCATTAACAGCTAATGAGCTTCTAACGCACACCCGCTATACAATACAATATACGAGTTGCATCAATGATGCATATAATCAATTTGACTAGACAACTTTGTCCAACTCATATAAACTTAGTACTACTATAAAAAATGTGGTAACAACTGCAAATTAACTGCAAATTTACTTGGTCTTTTGTCCAATGGTGCATGCCAAGTACAAAAAGTGTTTGACTTTCCTCTCACATGTTATAAAAGTCAAGGCTTTCGATAAGAGTTGGATTGGGACATAATATCAAAATTCACTTTCGTAAGAATGGGTAAATTCATCGTAAGACAAGTAGTACGAGAACAAATCAAATTTGACTGCAAAATTACTTGATTTAATAGCATATTGAAGTAATATTATTTGGGAAATTTGCATTTTTATGACCGACGATGTCACTTATTTCCTACTTAACTTAACTTTGTGTCATATTGCTAAATCTGTGACCCAAATAAGCGAAATGACGAAATTGCCATTACGAAAACTAACACTCTCTTCATACAAATAACACCACCAACGTTAAATTATAAATTTTTTCACCAATAGATAACACTAGTAAACATATTTTTATGTTGCTCTTCAAGTTGATATCGATTTTGCTCTTTTTTTTAAATAATAAAAAAATAATAATAATAATAATAAAATTTGAATTTTTTGGCATTATATCATAAAATTCGCAATGCATCCTTCCTTCCTCCCTTAATTCCTCATCATCATCCATGCTACTTCCATCAACTTGCAACTTTACCTCCTACCTCCTTTCATACATTTGCAAAATGTTATCATTCTTTACCAACTTTTTCTTCCCATCTATTATATTAATCTTCTTCGCATAATTTACTTTTGTAATCCAAAATTTGAAGATCTCATAGAAAAACATGAGTTTTAGTTACTAAAAATAATCTAATACTTGATGGTTATGTTTGAGCAATATATATGCGATAAATGCGAAGAAGTTAGAAATAAGGGCATTTTGGGTCATAAAAGTGCAAATTTCCCTATTATTTCTATAATTTTAGAAAGTTTTTTTTGCTTATTCCTTGCAAACTATGTATGTATGTTTTTAGTTTAATGTATTTTGATCTTGTAAATATGTATATGTATATGCATCTACGTTTATGTACTGTATATAAAAAAATAATATGAACTTGCGTTTCTATTTAATAAAGTCATCGACTATATATATTCATGCATGGCCACGACTTTTTCTTCTTTCTTTAGCGAAAAAATATATACATTTCACAACCCACACTATTTCATAAAAATAAAAATAAGCTAAAGACTCTTACAATTACAAAATAGTTTAACGCGGACGACAACAAGCAACTCGTCTCATATAATTAGCGTTTTTTAGTTACAAGAAAAGAAATATATATGTTTTTTATTATTTTTTATTTTTTATACAAGTTGACTATTGTACCAAATGATGTTCAAGTAAAATATAAAATATAAATCTGTGTAACTCATTTTATTAATTACTATATTATAGTCGCAATATTTGTTAGTTTTGTCTAAATTTAAACGATTATCATCTATCAGCAAAGTTATTAATGTGGGATGGGATACTTAGCATTCTTTTCATCCCAAAAATTTATGTGTATTTTTGTTCCAAATTGATTATTATACACATTACAGTTGATTCAGTAGGTTCAGACAGCTGCTATATTTTCCTAATCTAGAAGTATATTTAGATCAGTAAATAAGAGTTTTATGTTTGATACACGAATTATATTTATCAACCTTTGTGTTCGCTATGTTCCATTGGAGAAAATTGGTTGCCAACTAGAGTACTTAAAGCTAGCTTATGAGGGTTGCTTTAACATCAAAATGTTTTGTCGTAGTTGAATAAATGGCTCAATATTAACCGGTTATCCTGAACGATGCATGGTAATATGGAGCATCTCGGATAGTGATACAGACAAAAGAAAAGGAATACAAAATCTTAGACCTACTAATTAACCAACTCTTCGACTTTGTCTTCATAATTCACCTCAAAAACTCATTGGTGGAATCATTCAAATCCATATCCTAAAAAACTAGAAGAATACGTGATATCGTGTGTCTTTCCTTTCTAATCATTAAATATAAAAAACAAAATGAAAAGCTGTTTTACGCATTAAACAAATATAGATTGCTAGTATAAATAGACCTTCATTCTTACCATTCTAGCAAACAAGTTCAATACTCTCTCAAAGGTTTTAAAGTAGAACTAAGAAGACAAGAGACTGCCTTCGCATGGAAGGCCTTGGGGTGCTGAGGCATTGGCCTCAACTTGTGTATGCTTTGGCTTTCTTATTGATAGCAAATGTTGTTGCTGAAGAATCTTATAAAAAAGATTCACCATGGCCATATGGTGATTGGAAATTGCCTCCACCGGTGAAAAATGCATGGTCATATCCACCATATCTTTACAAATCTCCGCCACCTCCATATCGCTACACATCCCCACCACCACCTTCACCATCTCCTCCACCTCCGTATGTGTACAAGTCTCCACCGCCACCGTCACCATCTCCACCACCTCCTTATGTCTACAAGTCTCCTCCTCCTCCATCACCCTCCCCACCACCTCCATATATATACAAGTCTCCTCCTCCACCATCACCATCCCCCCCACCTCCATACATTTACAAGTCTCCTCCCCCACCATCACCATCCCCGCCACCTCCATATGTTTACAAGTCTCCTCCCCCACCATCACCATCCCCACCACCCCCATACGTATATAAGTCTCCTCCACCACCATCACCATCACCACCACCTCCATACGTCTACAAGTCTCCTCCCCCACCATCACCATCCCCACCCCCTCCATATATTTACAAGTCCCCACCTCCACCATCACCATCTCCACCCCCTCCATACGTGTACAAGTCTCCTCCCCCACCATCACCATCCCCGCCACCTCCATACGTTTACAAGTCTCCTCCCCCACCATCACCATCCCCGCCACCCCCATACGCATATAAGTCTCCTCCTCCACCATCACCATCACCACCACCCCCATACGTCTACAAGTCTCCTCCCCCACCATCACCATCCCCACCGCCTTCATATATTTACAAGTCCCCACCTCCACCATCACTATCTCCACCTCCTCCATACGTTTACAA
This sequence comes from Artemisia tridentata subsp. tridentata, assembly GCA_021014915.2. Lineage (NCBI taxonomy): Eukaryota > Viridiplantae > Streptophyta > Magnoliopsida > Asterales > Asteraceae > Artemisia > Artemisia tridentata. Next base: position 257,777,000 of record CP139503.1, read on the forward strand.
GTCTCCTCCCCCACCATCACCATCCCCGCCACCTCCATACGTTTACAAGTCTCCTCCCCCACCGTCACCAACTCCACCTCCCCCATACGTGTACAAGTCACCTCCCCCACCATCACCATCCCCACCACCTCCATACGTCTACAAGTCTCCTCCACCACCATCGCCATTCCCGCCACCTCCATACATTTACAAGTCTCCTCCCCCACCATCACCATCCCCACCTCCTCCATACATTTTCAAGTCCCCACCTCCACCATCACCATCCCCGCCTCCTCCATATGTTTACATGTCCCCACCTCCACCATCACCATCCCCGCCTCCTCCATATGTTTACAAGTCCCCACCTCCACCATCCCCATCTCCGCCACCTCCATACGTTTACAAGTCTCCTCCCCCGCCATCCCCATCTCCGCCACCTCCTTACATTTACAAGTCCCCACCCCCGCCATCACCATCTCCACCTCCTCCATACCTTTATAAGTCATGTAAAACCCGAAAATCTAAAACGTATCAAAAGACCAAAATGCCCTCAGAATTTGAAAATTTAAATAAAACATATATAACTTACAAATAAATCACAAAACTTATGATAACGAAAGAATTATGACGCGAAATACTTTTGAGGCACCACGATATAATTTTTCAAGCTACCAATGATATTTAAAATACACTATGAGTCCAAGTAAATCAAAAATCTCATGTTTCGTATGCGTTTTAATTAAAATAAACAAAGCCGTATTTATGCTACGCGTATTGAAGGAAAAAGCGTCTAGTTGAAGCGTGTTTGTTTGGGTTTTGTTTTGGGCCGAACCACCTTGTTTTCCCTCCCATATTGGCGACTAAAAGAGAGCCCAAGACAGCCCACTCCTGGCCCTAACCACTCACCAACATGTCGACATCTTTAAAACACCAAAAATAGAAAACCCTAACTCCAAAATTCTGCATCCCTTCATTGTGCTGCTGCCGCCTATAGATCTGCTGCTAACCGACCCTTTGAAGCCCCGAAAACGATCCCTTTTGATCCCACATTAAGGTATTTAACTATCCTAACATCAAATCATAGTCGTACGAATCGTTAGCTAACAAAAAAATGCGTTTGGTTGTGTGTTTGCTGCTGATCGGCGCAAGACAGCAGAGGAGGAGGAAAAAAAAAAAGAGCTTCTTGTGTGTTTTGACGTTGTGTGATCGTGTTCTTCGTTGTGTTCATCGAGGGTATGATTTACTTGAATCTATATTCAATAATTACAATCATGTACGAATCATTGATCATTGAATGCAAAGAAAAATAAAACTCACATGAAATAACAAAAAGAAAACCCTAAAATTGAAGAACCATAAATCGATCTGAATTTATGTGTTGTATAATTCGATTTTGATTGTGTTATAAACCAATATAATCTGGCCTAAATGTGAATTAAACTCACCAAAAATGATTTGTATCAAGAACTAATGATTTGAATCATAAAATCATAAGAAATCACATGTGATAATGAAACTGGTTCTGAGGTGAATTTTTATCCGACTTTAACCGACCATAAAGTAATCATACGAACGTATATTTTCATGTTTCTGGAGTCTAAAACTAAGTTCATTGAATTGGCTATCTGTAGAAATTTAGTTGGTAATTTTTAGAGGTCGGGAAGGTCACTTTTTGATTTTTACAAGATTATGTGTCTGGTCGTACTAAAAAGTCTGGAAAATGAGTCCGGGTTTTTGATTTTTAATTTCCAAACTATATTGAATTAAGAAGAGCCCTTTGAACTGGATAAAATATAGGATGTGTGCTAGTAGCTTGAATTTTTGCAGATTTTTGTGAATTTTTCTAAAGGGGTTAACAGATGGTAACTTTTTGGTGTTCCATCAGATATGTTTTCAGAACGACTTGTAAAAGTGGATTTTTAAGTCATATTTACACTAACCATTAAAATCTGGAAAAATTAGCTAAAATACTAGTGACATTGAAGTACCTCTGTAAAATTTTGTGGATTTTATTACTGAGTTCTACTGTGACTTTTATATTTAATAAAACGGGTACAGAAGTGCCTTAAAAGCTGAGAAAAGTGTATTGTGATATTAAAAAGGGTTAAGTGTTTATTTCCAAACATAAAAGGGTCTATATTGATATTTTGGTAATACTAAAGGACTAAACTTGTGAGAATCTGTAACTTCACAATAATTACACTTTATACCCTAACCTTATGATAATTACACAAATGGTCATTCAATTCATCCTAAATACGCAACGAACTCTTGAAGGAATAAAACTACAATGATAACCGTGTGAACCTTTAAACTACCTATGAATTGAAAGGCAAGTTATACATGAAGTTAAGAACTATTTTGATCCCCTTCTACTCCTTTAGGTGTGAAGAAGGAGAGTACCTGATCGTTTCATCTTATTTCGTTTCGGGTTGTGTTTGCTTTCTGAATAAGGTACAGATACTCTGCCCTTTTTCAGTAAGGGTGTCCTATCTCATGGTTATGATTCTGATTCTGATTCGTTTAAGTTTTTCCCAAAACCATTGCTATGAACCCTTTTTGATTATGAACCTTTCTGGTTACACTCTGATTTGGACCTTTGTTATTACATCTGATATATCTATTATGAACCATCTATTATGGACCATCTGATTTGACCTCTGATATATGACCCTCTGATTATGATATGTTATCTGACTCTTAGTTTGACACCCGAGCCATTTTTCTGTTACCTAGCCAGGAAGGTAACCTGGCCGTGTCTGTGATGCACCACTGGCATGACTCATGTGTGGGTGAGTGATTCCTCACACCGTCCCCATTCTGATTATGATATGCGCATTATTTTGATTATGATTATATATATGTTTCTGGGGGGCGTATGGATTGCAATCCTAGATCTGATCTGTTTAGTGGATTTAATCTGATATGATATGATTTGTCTGGTGACTGGTGCTGTGTGCAATACACGCCTTTCACATATATCTGGGAGCTAGCTACTCCATTTGAAGAATGAGGACACCCCTCATATTATCTGATTATCTGAGAGGTCTCCCCTCTATATGATTTGAAGATTAATGGTTACGATATGATATGATCTGTTTCTGGGCTCGTGGTGGATGACTATCCTAAACCTTTACTCCTGTACCTTTACTTATATCTTATTCATTATGCTACTTCTGTTCATTTCTGGTTGCTTTCGTTTCCGTTTATTATATATCTGTTCACTGGGCTTTTTAAGCTCAGCCGCACGTTTCTTTTCGTGTGCGGCAGGTTTTAGTTGGAAGCTGGGTATGAGTGAAGAGACCTTTGGACTTAGAAGACTTTGATAGTTTCGGAAGTAGAAGATTTTAGAAGGATTGCATTGACAGACATAGTATTTAGTTTTGTTTCTCGTTTGTAACCTTGTAGTTTCAGTATATCATTTGTAACCTTTGAATTTTTATTGTATTATTTAAGTCGTATGTTATGCTTGCCTTTGATATGTCACCATTTGCGTGACACTTCTACCCTTGCCGGGTTGGGGTGTTACAATTATGGTATCAGAGCCAGGTTTACGACTTGTAGTACATCTACCCTTGGCCTGTGTAAGTTAGGACCCCTAAGTTTCCACTGTAGGCGCTCGTAGGATAACCTTTGCGAAGTTGCGTAAGATTTTCCCATAGGAACATAAGTCATAACCGGTGAGGAATGGGTAGTCTAGGACATCCATGTGAGTAGTAATTGCTTCCGCATCACTCTGAATCTTGCCTTTGCCTTTAGTCATGCCTTATAGAAGCATTTGTCTCAGAAGACGAGGAAGTCTTACCTTCCGTCATTTTAATGATGAACCTTGTATGTTAACCAATTTCTTTTGGAAGGATTTGATATTGGAAGTTGTTCAGTTCGAAATTGTTATCTGAGCATGTTGATGCTAATAACTGATATTCCTTACATCTCGCCTCTGACAGTTAAACGATGTTCGTATTACTATCGATGCACACCCTACCATTCCTATGCTATAAGCTAAACAAAATTTCCGATCCTTTGAACTGTTCACTCTTCTATCCTACACTCTGATGAACCATATAACTGAAATTGATATGTGAACTATCCGTATGATTTGACAACCACATTCGTTCTAAGAATCCGGTTACCTTGGACTTTGAGGTCTTTTGATTTTGGATGGGTGGCTTTCGTGAAGCTACCGTAGACTACAATATTTGAAATGCGATCTTTAAGAATCTGCTTCACCATATTTTGATATGATATTCTCAATCATTTGAATCTGTTAAGATTATTGTTGTATGAAGCACATACTCCGATCTCTTTGATTTCCAATTTTCTCCTAACGCCTGTTAGTATCCACTCTTGGAAAACTCCGGCACTTGAAAGTTTGTTGTACGAATTTCTGGTGTTTCTAAAGAACCTTTTGAAATCCGTTTGAGAAGTAAAGTTTGCATTGAACCGATCTGAATTGGCGAAACCATGACACTGAAGAAGTTAAGAGATTGTAGGAACTGATGGAATATGAGTGTGTTCACTTCAGTAATCTCTTTGAATACTCCTGTTTGTGTATGAAGAAGAAAGAGAGAAGTGTGCGGCGGCGCACCGACCATCGTGAATTTAACCGTAATCGTTATTCCATTCCATTTCCGCGTATCAATATTCGATTTGTGCTATTTTTGAAACTCCGTAGCAGACGACCTCATTTGAGTTTGAAAGACGGAAGAAGCAACCACAAGAACATCTGAGGAGGAAGTGGATTAGTTGAGTTTAAGTTCCGCGAAGCATTACAATTTGATTTGTGATGAGAAAGATTTGTGATATGAAGTTTTCCCTAAGAAGATTTCCTGAAGTTGCTTTAGTACTCGTGTGACCACTATGAGTTTGAGTGATGTCAATTGTATTGGCTGGAAGAAGCATATTTTCGCAAGTAGATGGATAATTGTCATAGTATGACAGTGTGTTTATGCTCAGAGACGAACGAGGAACTCGTAGACCGTTTGTTTGTATTTTGTGAACCGGCCCTTTATTCTGGAAGAATAGCTTTGATTTGCGTTCAGAGATTGCAGCAGACAACACCGCCAGGTATCCGATGACGAAAGAGCTTCCACAGAAAGGACCAAGACTGAAGACCATGGTTAGAGTTAGAAACCTTGTAGAAGATTGGTAGACGATGTTCGTGACCGGCGTTACCAAGAGAGAAGCATGCGAAGAGAAGACAGGTTGAGATGAAACTCGATTATACCTTAAGCAGCACGTGGAGATTTCAGTTGGGCATCAAGACGACCAGACCGTAGGAGATGAGCTTTCAGCACATAACTAGGAAGTCGACAGCAGTTGAGTTGATGAATTTTGTATCGTGCTAAGAGACCGGTAGGAGACACGCAACCTTAGTTCTCTAGTCATTTTAGTTGTACTAAGATGAATTGAGAGCTGAAGCAGACTCGCAAATGGAGGAATGCAAGGTGATCACGTCAGAGATTCACGCTACCACACCGAAGTGTCCAGAAGAAGTGTCGAAGACTTGAGGAACCAGACTCGAGTTTATGATTTCCTTTCCACCCTACGAGTAAATGGATTAGACAAGAGATTGACTACTTGGAATTTGAAAAGATTCGAGATCATGAAATTGAATGGAGGGAATTTTGTAGTAAACGTTTGGATTTGGAAGATTTGATTTTGTAAAGGATGAAGATATTGAAGACGTAATTCATTTCCTCTTAGACCACTTAAGTTTCCGTTACCTTTCGATAGGATCTTTTGAATGAGCTTTACCCTATTAGAAATTCCGTTCTGTGTTCGTCATGCGATTGTTTGGATGATGGTTTCGCTTTGAGAAGGATGATGAATTGTGGAAGACCTAACGATTCGACGAAGAGTTTCATTTTGAGGTGTACGCATTCCGATACGTTATTTGTACGTTCAAATTCCTCCGATTTAGAATCCGTAGTGATGTTTGTTTTGGACCAACCTTGGGAGGTAGAAAGACTGATAGGTGGTTAAGATAAGTAGTTCTGTTCACGACTTGAGATAAAGTATGACCATCATGATGGTATACTCATATGATGCTGGTATTATGGCGGTTCGCGAACGTGATAATACTTACGTCATATGACGTACCCTCATTGTGTTCATAGGATATTTCGAGGAGTACTTTAGAAACCTTAGAATTTTGATTAGAGATGTGAGAATTTTTGCATTCGTAAGATTTAGGTTCGTTCCACCTATACGCTTAATCTGTTTCGCCGTTATACGATTTAATACGTTTGGATTCTCGGTACGCGGTTGTTGACCTTTGTAACTCCAATAAGAATCTTAAGTTCTGCTATAAGTTTCTTCCATTGATATCACCTACAATTTACTTTATATGCGATCTCATCTGATTTGTCTAATCGAATGCTATGGACGGCATATCCGTCACAATCTTGCGTATCCTCGTACCCCTTCTGAGAGAATATGATAACCGCTCGTCATGTTTGAATATGATCCTGGCAATCTGAATTCCGTATGATACGTCATTTCTGGGAACTGAAGTTACCTTTGGATCAGCAATGAAGAGTCATGAGAAAACAAGTCTTCTACATTTCCTGTTTTGTTTCATTCCGTTCGTAAAGATTCTTTGAAAGAACCACCCAGAGTGGGAAGCTACCTGGGAAACCGAAGAGTCGATACGAGCTAGCTATCCTCATTTTGTATTCTGATCTGGTAGGTCTCCATTTGAATTCAATTCCATTTCATTTCTACTTCCTTGCAAATTTCGAGGACGAAATTTTTTCGTTAGAGGGGAAGAGTTGTAAAACCCGAAAATCTAAAACGTATCAAAAGACCAAAATGCCCTCAGAATTTGAAAATTTAAATAAAACATATATAACTTACAAATAAATCACAAAACTTATGATAACGAAAGAATTATGACGCGAAATACTTTTGAGGCACCACGATATAATTTTTCAAGCTACCAATGATATTTAAAATACACTATGAGTCCAAGTAAATCAAAAATCTCATGTTTCGTATGCGTTTTAATTAAAATAAACAAAGCCGTATTTATGCTACGCGTATTGAAGGAAAAAGCGTCTAGTTGAAGCGTGTTTGTTTGGGTTTTGTTTTGGGCCGAACCACCTTGTTTTCCCTCCCATATTGGCGACTAAAAGAGAGCCCAAGACAGCCCACTCCTGGCCCTAACCACTCACCAACATGTCGACATCTTTAAAACACCAAAAATAGAAAACCCTAACTCCAAAATTCTGCATCCCTTCATTGTGCTGCTGCCGCCTATAGATCTGCTGCTAACCGACCCTTTGAAGCCCCGAAAACGATCCCTTTTGATCCCACATTAAGGTATTTAACTATCCTAACATCAAATCATAGTCGTACGAATCGTTAGCTAACAAAAAAATGCGTTTGGTTGTGTGTTTGCTGCTGATCGGCGCAAGACAGCAGAGGAGGAGGAAAAAAAAAAAGAGCTTCTTGTGTGTTTTGACGTTGTGTGATCGTGTTCTTCGTTGTGTTCATCGAGGGTATGATTTACTTGAATCTATATTCAATAATTACAATCATGTACGAATCATTGATCATTGAATGCAAAGAAAAATAAAACTCACATGAAATAACAAAAAGAAAACCCTAAAATTGAAGAACCATAAATCGATCTGAATTTATGTGTTGTATAATTCGATTTTGATTGTGTTATAAACCAATATAATCTGGCCTAAATGTGAATTAAACTCACCAAAAATGATTTGTATCAAGAACTAATGATTTGAATCATAAAATCATAAGAAATCACATGTGATAATGAAACTGGTTCTGAGGTGAATTTTTATCCGACTTTAACCGACCATAAAGTAATCATACGAACGTATATTTTCATGTTTCTGGAGTCTAAAACTAAGTTCATTGAATTGGCTATCTGTAGAAATTTAGTTGGTAATTTTTAGAGGTCGGGAAGGTCACTTTTTGATTTTTACAAGATTATGTGTCTGGTCGTACTAAAAAGTCTGGAAAATGAGTCCGGGTTTTTGATTTTTAATTTCCAAACTATATTGAATTAAGAAGAGCCCTTTGAACTGGATAAAATATAGGATGTGTGCTAGTAGCTTGAATTTTTGCAGATTTTTGTGAATTTTTCTAAAGGGGTTAACAGATGGTAACTTTTTGGTGTTCCATCAGATATGTTTTCAGAACGACTTGTAAAAGTGGATTTTTAAGTCATATTTACACTAACCATTAAAATCTGGAAAAATTAGCTAAAATACTAGTGACATTGAAGTACCTCTGTAAAATTTTGTGGATTTTATTACTGAGTTCTACTGTGACTTTTATATTTAATAAAACGGGTACAGAAGTGCCTTAAAAGCTGAGAAAAGTGTATTGTGATATTAAAAAGGGTTAAGTGTTTATTTCCAAACATAAAAGGGTCTATATTGATATTTTGGTAATACTAAAGGACTAAACTTGTGAGAATCTGTAACTTCACAATAATTACACTTTATACCCTAACCTTATGATAATTACACAAATGGTCATTCAATTCATCCTAAATACGCAACGAACTCTTGAAGGAATAAAACTACAATGATAACCGTGTGAACCTTTAAACTACCTATGAATTGAAAGGCAAGTTATACATGAAGTTAAGAACTATTTTGATCCCCTTCTACTCCTTTAGGTGTGAAGAAGGAGAGTACCTGATCGTTTCATCTTATTTCGTTTCGGGTTGTGTTTGCTTTCTGAATAAGGTACAGATACTCTGCCCTTTTTCAGTAAGGGTGTCCTATCTCATGGTTATGATTCTGATTCTGATTCGTTTAAGTTTTTCCCAAAACCATTGCTATGAACCCTTTTTGATTATGAACCTTTCTGGTTACACTCTGATTTGGACCTTTGTTATTACATCTGATATATCTATTATGAACCATCTATTATGGACCATCTGATTTGACCTCTGATATATGACCCTCTGATTATGATATGTTATCTGACTCTTAGTTTGACACCCGAGCCATTTTTCTGTTACCTAGCCAGGAAGGTAACCTGGCCGTGTCTGTGATGCACCACTGGCATGACTCATGTGTGGGTGAGTGATTCCTCACACCGTCCCCATTCTGATTATGATATGCGCATTATTTTGATTATGATTATATATATGTTTCTGGGGGGCGTATGGATTGCAATCCTAGATCTGATCTGTTTAGTGGATTTAATCTGATATGATATGATTTGTCTGGTGACTGGTGCTGTGTGCAATACACGCCTTTCACATATATCTGGGAGCTAGCTACTCCATTTGAAGAATGAGGACACCCCTCATATTATCTGATTATCTGAGAGGTCTCCCCTCTATATGATTTGAAGATTAATGGTTACGATATGATATGATCTGTTTCTGGGCTCGTGGTGGATGACTATCCTAAACCTTTACTCCTGTACCTTTACTTATATCTTATTCATTATGCTACTTCTGTTCATTTCTGGTTGCTTTCGTTTCCGTTTATTATATATCTGTTCACTGGGCTTTTTAAGCTCAGCCGCACGTTTCTTTTCGTGTGCGGCAGGTTTTAGTTGGAAGCTGGGTATAAGTGAAGAGACCTTTGGACTTAGAAGACTTTGATAGTTTCGGAAGTAGAAGATTTTAGAAGGATTGCATTGACAGACATAGTATTTAGTTTTGTTTCTCGTTTGTAACCTTGTAGTTTCAGTATATCATTTGTAACCTTTGAATTTTTATTGTATTATTTAAGTCGTATGTTATGCTTGCCTTTGATATGTCACCATTTGCGTGACACTTCTACCCTTGCCGGGTTGGGGTGTTACAAGTCACCTCCCCCACCATCGCCATCCCTACCCCCTCCGTATGTATACAAATCACCTCCTCCACCATCACCTTCACCTCAACATCCATATGTCTATAAATCACCGCCTCCACTATCTAAGTCCCCTTATCCACCCACTTACTACTATAGTTCTCCACCACCACCGGTCTACAACTAAAAGAGTCATATCTTTAACATTTCCAAATGATACAAGTATACATTATTTTGTCACTCTTAAATTGCTCCTCCACAAATCCTACTATATGATTTCATTCTTACATAAATGTATTCGTGAATTAATAATGTATTATTCTGTTATGAACTTGCTATATTTGTATTGTAGACACCATGTAAACCGTTATTAAACTTAATCAATGCATAAAAATACTTCTTCCATGATGTTTTTTGTTAAGTTTTAATCAATGCACATAAATAATACATCGATGATTTAAATTGTCACAAATGATATATTTTATCTTTAATTGGTATCGATATTTGTGTTCCTCATTTTTCTTTTCTTTGTGTAACTTAATATTGTAATAAACTCAAGAATTAACTTACTCGAACACAAGTCCATGATACTTCCGATTAATAACCAATCTATGATCCTAAAAATGCAACCAACGCTTAAAATTCTATCTTGATCGACCTATGCTGTTCCCTTTTACTTGTAACCTTGTTTAAAACAAAGAGTTTATGTTACAACTTACTAGTTCCATATCTAATGTTTGCTTTTAAAACATTTTAACAAGTAAGAATGTAAACAACACAATGCAGTAATTTTCAACGTTTAAATTCGTTATTCGAATGAATTAAAGAATTACAAAGTTTAGCGAGGAAAATAGAAAACTAAACTAGTCTTAGTTGAATGAGAAAGTGTGGTAATCTCCTCATTAACTTAAACATAAAACTACATATAATGTTTAAGTATGAACTTATCAATCAGTCTGAATGGTTGAAGAGACTTAGTTCATTAGAAGAGTAATGCTCTTATGAATGTGTATCACATTATTTGCAAGAGATGAACATTTACTCATTTGAGACATTCTCTTTTATAGGTAAAGATCGAGGTGTATACCCGTAGGGTAATAGAGATGTGTCAAGCATTTCATTGAAGAGTACACTGACATTAAATATTTCTATTATTGAAATGTGTCAAATCCTTATTTAAGGAACAATGTTCATGCCCATAGGATGAATTAACAAGTTGTGACACCTTGATTTGTGCAAGTAAATGTATTTTAGTGTTTGTGTAATGACTTGAAATCCTTACTTTATCATACCCACTGTTGTGAGTGAAAAACACTCCTTTATCATACCATAAACTCACTGTTGAGATCGTATGGCACTAGAAGAGAAAAGAAAGATAGATGGGAATATAATAGAAAGATAGAATAAGAAATATAGATAAGATGATTGATGACAGTAGAGTAACAATGGAAAGTGTATGTATTAAATTGGAAAAGAAAGAAAAAGTTACAAAGAGAAACACACACTCCCACCTTATCACTTTACTGCACACTAACATATGTGGTGGGAGTGTGTTGATATAGCAAACACAGTCATGCCCTAATGGATTAGGTGGGCTTATGTTGGGTTCTTGTGTGAGTTATTGTGTATTACACTTATACAATTATATTCCAAACACAACTAATACCTATAGCCCACATTCTAGACTAAATATGTTACATTTAACACATAAGTTCTAATTGCAAATGACCATCACTTTTGCATTTATAAAATAAATGCTAACAGTTTGTTTCATTATCGAAGTGTTGGAGACATATGTAGCTATCTATTACAAAATCTTAAATTTTGTATTGACAAGAAGTATTGTGTCAAACTCCTTACCGGATCGACTTTTAACCAGTATATTCCAGTTATGCTAGATTTTTGGCTTTTTGGACAAATGTTAATTGGGTTAGACTCCTTATAACTTTTATAACTATTAGACATATAGCAACATGAAGGTGTAATCTTGACATGTGAATATGACATCATAATGAAGGCGTAATTTTTGACATTTGAATATAGCATCATATATTCATATGTTCCGATTTCCCATACAAATGCTTTTGGGAGTCTGATAACATAATAGTATCACTTTCTAGTTATTATTATCCTATGTTTATTGCTTTATTTTATGTCACTTTGTATGTGTTTGGTACTTAAATGGTTCATATTTACAGAATTGGATTAAATGAGGTGTTAGAACACAAAGATGCGAAAAAGGACTTACACTAAAGAAAAAGGTGGAAAACGTCTATTCAGGAAGTCTACGGTGTAGAAAGGATTATGTGTCTATGTCGTAGAGACACCTATGTCTCTACGCTGTAGATTGTATGAAGACCTTGGCATTATTTTGACGTAGCTTGTATGGCATAGAGAGGTCTTTACCTCTACTCCGTATACAAGTAAAGACGGCTAAGGAATTAATTGACGTAGATTCTATAGTGTAAAGCTAAGTAAGCCTCTATGCTGGAGCAAGGTTGAAAAAATCGCAAGGCACTAGCCGGGCGGGCGGGTACCACCTAGCGATTAACCGGTTAGGTAGGGATTAATCGGATTGGGTTTTTTATATATAAAATTATAAAATTTTGAAACTATATGCCCGATTTGGCCTATTTAGCCATTTTTTTTTTATTTTTTTATTTTATTATTTTTTTTTTAATGATTTGGCCAATTTATGTCTGATTTGGCCAATTTCTATCCGTAACCGAGTTGGCAGTTTTATTCAAATTTTGTCCGATTTGGCCGATTTTTATCCGATTAATCGGCATGTTGACCGATTTTTGACCAAACCGAGGCCGATTAGTAAAATCTGGGCGGTTAATCCCCGCCTAGCGCCTACGCACCGATTAATCGGCCACCCAGGCTGATGTTTGCAACACTGCGCTGGAGAAGAATCGAGCCCACGAAAGCCTAAAAATACGACCCAAGACTCGACCAGAGTTATCTATCTAGTCCGAAAGACGATTAGGGTTTAGAAAAGACCAATTTTCACCTTAAAAAGCTGGATATCAAGGAGGAAGATAATCAAGATCATTATTAAACACACTTTAATTCGGTTTGCATATCTAACACTATGAACTTGTTTATCAAGCGTCTGTAAGTTGGGATAATTGTCATGTGTATTTCATACAAAACAAGAGATACATATAGCCTATTCTATTTTGGGTAAATGGCAATCACCCACAAATCAAGTAAAATACATTAATACTAAATCAATCAAAATAATTCTATGTCTATCTTGTATGCTTATCTCGAACACTCATTGTCGACTAATACTCCCCCGCAGTTGGAGCGGGAGGAAGCCGGACGCTCAAATTGGATCGAAAATCTTCAAACAAGGCTGAAGGAAGTCCTTTGGTGAAGATATCTGCGTACTGATAACGGGAGGGGACATGAAGAACACGAACCTGACCAGCAGTAACCATGTCACGAACAAAATGTATATCAATCTCAATATGTTTGGTCCGTTGATGTTGAACGGGGTTGGCAGACAAATAGATGGCACTAACATTATCACAGTAGACAAGAGTAGCAGTAGAAAGAGGAGAATGCAGCTCACGGAGAAGGTTACGAAGCCATGCAGTCTCAGCTACAACATTAGCAACACCCCGGTACTCGGCTTCTGCACTTGAACGGGAGATGGTGTGCTGTCGTTTTGAAGACCAAGAAAGTAGATTATCGCCCAGAAATACACAGTATCCCGAAGTAGACCGTCGTGTGGATGGGCAACCCGCCCAATCTGCATCTGTATATCCAACAAGAGAAGTGGTGGATGATGAATATAGGTGTAGACCAAAATCCAAAGTCCCTCGAACGTACCGTAAAATACGTTTAAGGGCAGCTAAATGTGGCTCGCGTGGATCATGCATGTAAAGACAGATCTGTTGAACTGCATAAGAGAGATCCGGTCTAGTAAATGTGAGATACTGAAGACCACCTGCAAGACTGCGATATAAAGTAGGATCCTGAACTGGAACACCTTCGGGACCCAGTTTGGATTCTGTATCAACTGGTGTTCGAGAAGGGTTACAGTTGGTCATGTGAGCACGCTCAAGAAGCTCAGTAGCATACTTCCGCTGAGATAGAAAGAGACCTGTAGAATGCCGGGTAGCTGAAATGCCTAGAAAATAATTAAGTGGCCCAAGATCAGTCATGTCGAACTCACTGTGCAGGGAGGCAATGATCTGATGTAGGAGGGCAGTAGAGGAGGCTGTAAGAATAATGTCATCCACATAGATAAGTAAGTAAGCGACTTGGGAGCCCTGTCGAAGAATAAATAATGAAGAGTCACAGCGACTCTGATAAAATCCAACTCTAGTAGCATAACCTGCAAATCTCTGAAACCAAGCACGAGGTGCCTGCTTTAGTCCATACAAGGATTTTTGCAGAAGGCAGACATGATGAGGGTACCGGGAGTCTACAAATCCTGGTGGTTGGTGCATATATACGGTCTCAGATAAATCCCCGTTAAGAAAGGCATTCTTAACATCAAGCTGGTGGATAGGCCACTTGCGAGATACCGCAAGGCTAAGAACTGTGCGAATGGTAGACCGGTTTGACAACCGGACTAAAGGTCTCATCACAATCAATACCAAGTTGCTGACTACTGCCATTGGCAACCAAACGAGCCTTATAACGGCTCAAAGTCCCGTCAGCATGAAATTTATGCTTAAACAACCACATAGATCTCACCAAATTAACACCAGCGGGTCTTGGTACCAAAATCCAAGTACCATTTTTAACTAACGCATTATACTCATCATACATAGCATTATTCCAATGGGGGTTTTGGAGAGCGAGAAAGGGAGATTTAGGTAAGGGCGAGATAGAAGAAGTATGAAGCGAGAGTCGTTCAACGGGTTTGACAATGCCTGATTGAGATCGAGTGACCATGCGGTGAGTTCGGGTAGGTTCGTTGGCGGGTTGTAGGGATTGGGCCGAGGTTGTTGGTTCATTATTGGTCGGTGTTTGGGAAGTGTTGATTTGTTGTTGGGCCTGCGGTTGTGGGTTTCGGGTTGTTACCGAATGTTGAGGGGGGTTTTCGTGGTTTTGAACTTGGTAAAAGTTGATATCGGGATGGTTAGGGTGTGGTGAATTGGGTTGATTATGGTTGTGAGGTTCGTTAGACGGATGATTTAAAGGAGGGTTGACGGGATTAGTAAGAATTTGGTGGAGGAGAGGGGAAGATGTGGGTTCTAAAAACGTGTATGATGGTGGAGATGTGGGTGTCATGGAGCGGTATGGAAATTGTGTTTCATCAAAGGTGACATGTCTAGAAAGAATAATTTTGTTTGTTTCAAGGTTTAGGCAACGATAACCACGATGATATGCGGGAAAGCCTAAGAAAATACATGGGGTTGCTCGTGGTGCAAGTTTGTGAGGTGAGTGAAGGTGAGGATAACAAAGGCACCCAAATATGCGTAAACGGGAGTAGTCGGGTTCTTTTTGGAAAAGTTTTGTGTAGGGAATTTCATTGTTTATGGCGGTTGAGGGTAGAAGGTTGAGGAGATATGCAGCCATGTGGAGGGCCTCGACCCAAAAGGTAGGTGGTAGATGTGCTTGAAAAAGAAGGGTACGGATGACGTTATTGATTGTGCGGATCATTCTTTCCGCCTTGCCATTTTGTTGAGAGGTTTGTGGGCAAGAAAATCTAAGTTGAATGCCATTATTAGCAAAAAGTGTATGGAGTCGGTTATTATCGAATTCACCACCATGATCACACTGGAAACTTTTTATTTCACATTTAAATTGATTTTTAACATAAGTGCGAAAATGCAAAAACTTATCAAACATGTCAGATTTGTTACGAAGAGGATAAATCCACAAGTAATGAGAGAAATGATCGAGAAAAAGAACATAATATTTAAAACCACTAGAACTAACAATTGGAGAAGTCCATAAATCAGAATGGATAATATCAAAGGGATGTTCAACAATAGAATCCGAACTATAGAAAGGAAGTTTCACGTGTTTGCCAAGTTGACAAGCATGACAAATATGTGGAGTCTTTTCTTTATTACAGGAAATAAACTGACGTGAAACAAGAGATCGTAGCACTTCGTCACCGGGATGACCAAGACGTTGATGCCACGTGGAGGGGCTTATGGAGACAAAAGCAGTAGGGATAACTGACGGCTTAGTGACTGGATAGAGATCACCTGAGCTGTCACATCGAAGGAGGATGTGGCGAGTCAGGAAATCCTTCACAGAAAAACCAAACGCGTCAAATTCAATAGTGCAATTATTATCTCTAGTAAACTGACGAACAGAAATGAGATTTTTAATAATGTTAGGGGTGACAAGTACATTATGAAGATGAAGAGGGCGGTGAAGGGTAGGAATAATGCTATGGCCAGTGTTGGTAACGGGAATGGAATTACCGTCACCAACATGTACAGATGGGAATAAACGTTTATTAAAAATGGTACTTAAATTACTAGCATTAGAATTAAGATGAGATGAGGCACCTGTATCCATGTTCCATGTCGGGTCTTGCAAAGGCAAAGTGCTAAAAGCACTAGGAAGCGAAGTGGCTTGAGACGGGTACAAAGCGGGTGCTCGGCCGAGTATACTATTGGAGGTAATGGGCTGCTGTTGGTAGTGGGCCGGGTAGACAGGCTGTTGGTATTGGCCTGCTGTTGGAGTATGTAAGTTGTGGGGTTGTTGGGCTGTAAAGGCAAGTGGAGTGGGCTGTTGGCCCAATCGGTTGGAAATGGTATTATGGGCTAGGCGCTGGGTGTAGAAACCTGGTGTAACCCATGATTGGTTAGGAGAATTCCCACGTTCCATGCCCATGCCATAAGTAACCATATTATTACGTTGCATGTTGGCATGCCAAAATCTACATCCGTTACCCCACTTGCAAAATCCTGTTCGAGCGAAATGTCGACATATAATTGGAGAGGAATTATCTGTTGTGTTGACCATGATGAAAGGTGAGTGGTAAACAATTCTTTGTTTATTGTTTAAAGGAGATGCAAAGGTATATAGTAATGATAATATTAATGGGACGGTGGTAATTCAATGCAAAAAAAAAAAATGATACGTGAATGGGATAGTGAATTTTAGGGTTTTTATTTATTGATTGATGTTTTTGGAGACCTGAGATTGAGAGGGTAAGAGGGTTACGGGATTTGGGGGTAGAGAGAAAAGGCTCTGATTACCATGTAAGTTGGGATAATTGTCATGTGAATTTCATACAAAACAAGAGATACATATAGCCTATTCTATTTTGGGTAAATGGCAATCACCCACAAATCAAGTAAAATACATTAATACTAAATCAATCAAAATAATTCTATGTCTATCTTGTATGCTTATCTCGAACACTCATTGTCGACTAATAGCGTCTTTTTTTTTTTTCTTTTTTTTTTTAATATTTTTTTACGATTTCAAACATGAACTTAGGCTAAACTTGTTATGTGTTAGCCTCATTATGAACTTATAATTCTTATGGTGTGGTTTTCTAGTTCATTGATTGACTCTTTTAGATAATTTATATTATGTGCTACTTATCTTTGTATTTTGGTAGTTGTTATGAATTTTTTTTTTGAACAGCAAACAAACTTTATTTATAACGCTAGCAAGAAGCTAGCCACCAACAATCCGGGGATCCAGTCCGAAATACAATAACCGGAAAAAAAAAAAAAAACAAAAAGAAACATCCAGCCGAATATAAAAACCAATCCCCGAACCTATCCCATCTTTAATGAATCAAATCTACCCCAAGAATCCCAAGTCATATCCGTCATCCTACCGCGTTTAGTAATCCACAAATAGCTCATGACCTTTATCTCTTCCATGATTCTCCTGACCGACACCTCCTTTTAATTTAGTTGGCATTCTTAATGACTGAAATGTAGATAAGTTAATCACTATAATCTTAAGGTTAGTTATCTGGAGATCATGTGTATAAATTACAAAGAGCAGTATTAGATTTGTATGACCTTAATTAGAGCCACTAATTGAGTTATGAAGTAAACATTGCACAAAAAAATCATCGCATTAGGATTATAGGGAATTAATGAGGTTGACACGATCTTTTCCTCCTGATTTTACACTTGTACTTTTGTGTTTTAGTATTTTAATTTAAGTGAAAATTACTGTGCTAGACATATACATAGCAGTGCCCAAGTTTTTGTCAATATTTAGAAATGGACATTGATCTCACGTAACAAATGGTCTGGGGTTACACATGATTGTGTGTCCTTATTTTAGCGGTCGGAATAAAAAAAAAGATCTCGCATACGAATATGTACGGGATTACGCGGGATTAGAAAAAAAACATATATATTCTTAAAAAACTCATCTCGCGTACAAAAGTTATAAGAGGTTACGCGTGATGTCCAAAAAAAAGAAGCCCTAATTTTCTTTATATTAAACCCTAATTCGGTTGTGCAAAATTAAAAAAAAAAATTGTATGCGTGAATAAACATTACAAAGAAAAAAAAAGGATTAATATGCCATAATTGTTACTACTAATAAAGAGGATTAATATATCATAAAACTTTTATTCAACTACAAAGAAAGAAAGACGAAGTTGACGTAAATAAACATTACATAGACAATATTAAACCTAAACGTAGGTAATAAATATGTAAAGGTTCAGCCATTAAAAATTGTATCCTTGTCGAAAACCTCAACAATGTTCCTCAATGTAATGTTAAGACCAAAGGGTGTTGATTTTGGGGTAAACACCGAAACATTACGAAGTACCAACACAGCTCCGACTTTGATAGAGTTTTTGTAACCCGATTCTTCTGTAAGGACTTTGTAATGAATTTTACTAGAGAATGTCCCCGTTGGATCTTTTAGTGTCACTGTTAGCTCACCAAGTGCAGTAGGAGTACAAGTCTTGATTACAGCTACAACAAGTTCAAGTTTACCTTTTACGATACAGTTTTTTATATTGCCAAGACAACCAGTTACGATGATACCTTCGCTATTACGCAACTTATTAATAGCGCATAGCCATGGCCCACTCGTAAAATGATCATCTTCAACGACATCTTCATTTATCTTCCTTACATACTCTTGTGTTGGAACTACACAATATTCAGGGCCACCTTCCCTAATGTCCGCATTTTTGCGGAGAATAGCCGCTTGAAGAATACCTGCCGGACCGGGTATTAACCTATCCGGGGTGTTTGAAGAGGTTGAAGAAGCCCCAACATTATGTTGGTATCGTTTCGTGTATCCGGTTTTGTTTTGTTGGGACATTTTCTGAATTTTATTAAATTTTTGTAAAGAGTAGATATGTTGATAATGCAGATATGTGTTTAGAGAAATCGAACTGTGAATGAGTTTTTATAGTTAAATCTGTGTCATATCTCGCGTAAAAAAGTACACATACACGCAATTGTCATTGAGTAGTCAAATCATTGTCATAGAGTTGTCAAATCGTTGTCATAGAGTTGTCAAATCTGTGTCATATCTCGTGTAAAAAATTACACATACACGAAATTGTCATGGAGTTGTCACATCATTGTCATAGAGTTGTCAAATCTGTATCATATTTCGGGTAAAAAATTACACAGACATGCAATTGTCATGGAGTTGTCACATCATTGTATTAATATATAAAGCAGAATGTATATTGGCAAATTCATTACTGGACACATAAATAAAAAATGTAAAACATAAAACACAAACAAATAGCATTAATTAGTTAAAAAAAACTAGTACAGTTGTAGAAACTAGAAAAGACATACATTGATAACGTTAAAGACACAAACTAAACCATATAGGTATTGTTTGGTTGATCAAGAAAAATTAGTGATTCTTTGTATGGGCCAATGAAAAATGAACCACCATTTGCTTCAATACCCATGTTTTGAAACTCCTGAGATGTTCGCTCGTACACTTGTAGTGAGTGAGCTATCTGTTGGTTGCTCTTAGCTTGAACAATTGGTTCCGCATCCTTGGTAAATCCAATTAATTTTACCTCATTCTCAATTGGGAATGGGATGGTGAATAGCACTGGACACGATGATACAATACCACCATCAAATTCTAATTCCCATGCGCACATAACTTTGTACTCTTCTGCAAGAAAACTACCTGAAACTACTAGAGAGTTTCGTAGCTGAGATATATAGAATGGAGGCTGAACCATGAATCTTATCAATTCAGGTATGTCTTGCACTTGAAATTGGTGTGTAACCAAATCAAAAGAAACAATCATGTATCGTTTGTACGAAACACCATCATTATGAACAAATTTTTCAGAACCAACCCAAAAAATTTTACCACCCACTATTGCTTGACCAGATCGTTTAATTCTAATTGATTCACGGGGCAAACAGTCATTTTCAAGATTGTTCCAACGTCTGGAACTCAATGTATAAACTGACACATACCATGGTCCTTGACCGTAATACGGGTAATTAATCTTTAAAAGGGTAGGGTCTAAGGTGTCGGGACGGACACCGAAACCGATGACCATTTTTGGTGAATCAGGTTGATTCAAGAAAGTAGGGACGAATATTCCTACAGATCTTTTTATCGATGGGTTCCAAAGAACAACCATCATATTTGAACCATACGAAAAGCACCAGACACCTTCAGAAGTAGCAATTGGCTTAAGAGTTGGATGATTCAAAGTTGTATCTAGATTCGTAAAGGCTAAATTTTCATTTACCGAAAACATAAAACCAACATTACCTTGCATATATGTTAAATTGAAACAACACATATCTGTTTCACAAAAACCGTAACTACGGATGAAGTTCGGTAAGTCTATGGAAGACTTCCATCTCTTTGACACAGTACGAAACTGTAGTAAAGACTTAACTGGTAGTTTCTTCATGATATCAACTTGAAGGTCGAATGGTATGTTGTCCGACATTTTTTGAAAATGTAAGGGAATGTATTAGTAAGTGATTTTTAGTAAGCAATTTCGGTGTAAAAGATTGTGTGTAATTAGCGTAAAAATACCAGACTTAAATAGAGTATATCTCGCGTAAAAAAGTACACGTACACGGAATTGTCATAGATTAGTCAAATCATTGTCATAGAGCTGTCACATCATTGTCATAGAGTTGTCTAATCTGTGTCATATCTCGCGTAAAAAATTACACGTACACGCAATTGTCATAGATTAGTCAAATCATTGTCATAGAGTTGTCACATCATTGTCATAGAGTTGTCTAATCTGTGTCAAATCTCGCGTAAAAAAGTACACGTACACGGAATTGTCATAGATTAGTCAAATCATTGTCATAGAGTTGTCACATCATTGTTATAGAGTTGTCTAATCTGTGACATATTTCGTGTAAAAAATTACACATACACGCAACTGTCATGGAGTTGTCACATCATTGTATGTATATATAAGGAAAGATGTATATCCAAACATAGCATATACTTTTAATCTTATACACAAAAAATCAGATATACATAGCAATGACTTCAGATATACATAAATTCAAATGTATATTACATTTTGATGATACTGAACGAGGTGTGGTTATGTATACTAATATCACGTACTCATGGTTAGTTGATTATGTGGGTTCTAAATTCAAGTTGGATCCCAATATTCGGCTGAATTTTAAATTTTCGTACCCTTCATTTGACGTTCGAATGGATATTACTGACGACGATGAGGTAACTTTTTTTTACTGATTTCGCTTATTCGAATGCAGGAATGCCACATCTGTATGTGGTTAAAGCAAAAGAATTTGAAGAAACTACATGTTCTAGGTCCACCCAAGAAAACCAAACGTTTTACAATTTTTTTGAAACAACAACTAACCAAAATATCGCGTCCTCTGCTTTTCAAGAAAACTCATGTAATTTCAATAATAAAGACCATAATAAGTCTTTTTTTGATGATGGCCCATCTAAAACTTTTGAATCAAATGATTATGAAAATGATGGGTCCGGATATAAAGATGAGGCGTATTTCACAAAACCTGGATCATCGTTTGTGTTGATATAAATAATGCTTAAACACGTTATCAATATTTTTCGATATCTCTACGTTTTGATAATCACAAAATGTAAAATCATTAAACGAAAGATTATGACGTAAACAAGTATTTAGTTGTAAATATCTATTTTAACAACTTAATCACTTAAGGTATGAATAAATAAATGCCTAATGCATTATATGATCAAAGGAACTTTTTCTTAATCACTAGATTTTTTATAAAATGACACAAACATTTTATATCTTTTACAAAATCATTTTTGGAAATTAAAGGAAAATATTTAATCCATAATAAATTTATGAATTCAAATTTTCAACCAAAAATGGCAAAAATGTTCCAGAAAAACCTTCTCCACAAAAAGACAAAGCTGGGCAACGGATATAAGGGGCGGCCCCTTAATTATCTAGGCGGCCCTCTTAATTATTAAGGGGACCGCCCACGCTCCTCTAGCCCCCAGCTTTGCCTATAAATACTGGTTCATTCCTGGACTTTTTCCTCATCTTTTGCACCCTAAACCTTCTGTTCTAAATCTCTTCTTATATCTTTCTAAATCCTTTGATCATATATTCTTAAGCATTGGTTTCTAAGTGATCCAAGCTTCCACCATCCAAGTGCAAAAGAAGAATACTTCTATCAAACAAGACTAGAAGTATTACAACTTAGTATCATCTTGTTACCTAAGTTGTTAGTTTAGTAAACTTTGTAAATCACTCATTCATTTGTGTATAAGGTGTGTATATTAGGTTGAACATAAGTGATTAGATTAGTGTAGTGTGTAAGTAGTGAAGAAGGTGTATAAGTAGTTGTGTTGTAAAGAAGAAGTGTAGAAGTATTGTAAAGTGGTGAAGTATAGTAGTTGCGGTGTGAAGAAGTTGTGAAGCCGTCGTAAAGAAGTCGTGAAATAGTGAAGAAGTACAAGTCGCGAAGGAGTAAAGAAATACAAGTAGTGAAGTTGTGAAGAAGTTAAGGTGTGTAAGTAGTGAAGGTGTGAAGAAGTAGAAGAGTATATAAGTAGTGCTAGATCGTGAAATAGTTGTGAAGCCGTTGTGAAGAAGCTGTGAAGCCGTAGTGAAGAAGTCGTGAAGAAGTTGTGATTGAAGTCGTGAGATTGGTTCTAGCTACGATTAGAACTCGACATTTAGCTTTGTGTCATAAAATTGGTGTAAGCGAAAGTTGTGTAAGGTTTTCTCCGCCATAAGGGAGCTTGTTGAAGTAGTGAAGAAAACTCTCGAGCTAGGTGCTCGGGGAGTGGAGTAGGGCAAGGAAGGTGTCCTTGTAGCCGAACCACTATAAATCCCTCGTGTCTCGGTTTGATCTTTCCATCCTTTACTTACTTCTTTATTTATATCGTCATTACTTTCATACATATAGGCATATATAATTGTTAGTATTATTTAGAATTTGATTTCACATAAAGATCAATTTAAAACTCCATTCATAAAAACAAAACTTTCATAACAAATCTAAAAAGGATACACATATAATTAATAATATTGTTCAAGCAATATTTTTCACATAAACTATAATCTAAGTTTTTAAAAGGAAACAAAGTTTTTGTAATAAATTAAAAAGACGTAAAACTATTCAACCCCCCTTCTAGTTTTTCACAATTGGTATCAAGAGCCACGTCAAACAAGATTTTTAAAATATATTGTATTTTAAAACTTGACTCGATCTATGGAATCGGAAAAATATTTAGAAGGGCAATCTATGCATAAACCACCACTATTTGAAAATTATAGCTTTCTTGAATGGAAAAATAAATTTGAAAATTATGTGAAATCAATTGATCTAGATCTTTGGCATATCATTTCGATTGGTGATTTTCAACAAACTAAAACGGATTTTGAAAGTCAAAATGATTATTTCAAAACAAAGAATGACAAAAATAATAAAGCTAAAATAATTATTTATAAAGCCTTGCCGAAAGTTGAATATGAAAAAGTATTCTTCTGTCAAATAGCTAATGATATTTGGAAATGTCTCTTAAACTTTCATCAAGAAAAATATCAAGTCAAAGATGAGGTATTTGATTCTTGTACATGAATTAGTTGTCTTAGAAAATTTAATAGATAAACATTTAGATAAAATAGATACATGTGCTACTAGTTCAAATGTTTTTAATGAAGGTATTAATGACGAAGACTACATGGATCAACTCCGAAGTGAACTCAATTCAAAATCATGGAGTGACACAGACGAAGAAGAAGATTACTATCTGGTATGTGAAGAATGCAAATTAGATAAAACTCCAAATAAGGTGATAAACGCACAAAGGAAAGAAACTCAATCTTCGTCAACCTACTCACATTCGAAACGTGCGCGTGAAGACAAATGAATTATCTAATCTTGAATCACACTCAATATCTCAAATGATAATCCATCTTAAGAAATAGCTAATGACGTAGTGGAATATTAATGGTGCGGCTATTGAAGAATTAATGAAGATATCTCTACTACTTAATCGGAAATTTTGAGAAATCTACAAAGTAACTTTTAAACAAGTACTTGTTGAAAAAAACATGATGTGGTTGCAATGAAGATGTGAAAGTCTCAACAAAAGACGTTATATGCATCAAGGCTAAGACATCAAATGAGTCAAGTACAAGACATGTTCGGGTCAAGCCGTTTTGGTCTAATAAGGCGTTAGAAGCCTCCTATGATATACTTTCATACCTTGGTTATCTTGAAGACTCATCTATCATCCACAACTTCGTTTACCATCCTGGATATTATGAAGAAAAGCTGGACATAAGGTACGTTCTCTTTTTAAATTTCATGAGTAGTTACTTCATACATATAGTCTTATAAGTCATTGCCATAGGATATGCTTAGTTTGATAGGTTGCATTGCCTTTACACTTTTAGTTATATCCGTTTTACGATTTAATAAACTAGAAACCCTTTAGTTAGCCATCTAAGTATTAAATGTAGTGCTCACTATCGAACTCATTCTTCATCTAGCCTTCTCAAATTAAATATGGAAATCTTCTATGTCCACTAGTAGAAAACTCATGTAGATGAAGCAAGTAAAGTAGATTAATTATGAACATAGAAGTAGGATTAGATATATCACAATATAACCTAAGGATGAAGCAAACTCTTATAGACTATGACATTAAGGTAGATAATGTGCGTAATCAAAGGAGCCATATAAGCATATATCTCATTCTTGCATCAAACATATAGAATCTAGTCATCACTTCCTTATGATCATAGAATATGTAGAAAGGGGTAGCATGTGACAATAGCCTTAACCAATTCCCTTGAGCATGAGATTTTTTACAACCATTTTTTTTAATCTATGATTAATGGTATTTTTTTTTATAAGCAAAAAAAACTTCACATTTTGGAAAAATGATTTTTCAAAAGATTATGACACCTTTCTACTTAACATGTTTTACCATCCCTCCTTTCTTCCCAACTTTGGTCCATAATTATGTGTTTATCAAAGCCAAAGATTGAAAAAAAATTTGTTTTCTTTCCTCATAAAAACATTTTGAAATAAAATCAAATCTATTTTGTTAAAATCATTTTCACATCCATATAAAAACCTACTCTCAAACATTGTTGAATAATGCTAAAAACGCTTATTTAAATCATGCATGGTGATCTCGTATCTGTCATCTATACTTGTGTATATGACATTTATAAGTGAACTAAATCGAATCTGAAAAATCATGGTTTACCCATTAAGATCTCGCTTGGTACAAGTCTAGAAGTCCATGCAATCACAACTCCCCATTCCTTTGCACATAAACACTCATTAGGATTAATTAACTAGCTTATTAATCTTCCTAAAAATGATATTATGAATGACTTGGTGTTATGTATTATTTTCTTGTCCATATATATATATATATATATATATATATATATATATATATATATATATATATATATATATATATATATATATATATATATATATATATATATATATATATATATATATATATATATATTACTTGCTTAATGAGTAGGTTGCATGCTAGATAAAAATGCTTAATGTCTTTAATAAATATGCTTTGCATACATAAGTTATTAAATGCTAAATTGCCTCAAAGAGTTGGACTTGCTTGAAACAAAACCTAAAAACACAACCTTTTCTAAAATTTTCTGCCAAAAACCCATTTCTGGTAATCTGGGAAACAACAGATGGGCGGCCCCCTTAATTCATCAGGCGGCCCCCTTAATATTTAAGGGGACCGGCCATCTGCTTTTCGGGGTCACTGTTTTCTTTTTCACTTTTTAGCACATTTCATCATATACTTTGATGCGTGGTTTTGCGACCTTACAACAGGTTTTACCTCTCGAGGGATCTCGAGAAGCTTGCAATCCCCACCAGGCAGTGTACCTGACCGATGTAGTATAGTGAAGTGGCAAGTACCGGGGGATTGATCGTTCAACTCAAAGAATAGTGTTCGTTAGGATTGAAATTTATCTACTAGGTCTAGAGGTGAGGGATGATTCTTTTTGTATTTTTATATTTTATGAAAAGCAAGTAAAATCTCTGGTTTGAAGGAGTGGGCGGAATTAGTTGCTAATCAACTAACCCAAAAGCTACTAATTAAACTAATGTACAGGAAAGTAAACTAGGGTTCTACAAGGGAACTGAAGCATGTCTACCTATGATATGTTACTCCTTGCTAGCTATCCAATTCTACCTATTGAATTGTCACACCTTGTTTTAATTGGCGGGTTGTATTCCTTAATACCAATCGTGGGGGTGTGTACGATCTTCCCCAACTTTATAAGCTCCTACTTCACTCCTATGTCGAGCCGGCTAAGAAGCTCCTAACATGGGATCACTAGAATTCGATTATGCATTAAATACAACCAATTAACCTTAGTACACCTTGGTTCATGTTTCTTAAGACGTTCAAGCAAGTTACCGTATAGGAGGTTAGCCAGTTTTCTTAAGCCTAACATCGATATCATCCAATCATACAAGAGACAATAGGAAACAAGAATTATAAGCTAAACCAATTAGATCTATTGAAGTTGTCACGCCCTAATTGATGGAGATGGACACACACATCAACAAGAAATCAATAAGATCTAATTAGTTATACACAAGTTTCACGCAATCATAGGTAAACACTAGGTGATTTAGTAAAACATAATCAATGAAGAACAAGCAACAATAATAATGGAAGACATAATTAAGATAGAATCAACACACCATTACAAGATGTTTATGGAGTGATTAAGACCTTCTAAGTTGCTGGAAAATCGCCTACCTAAACCCTAGAATCGGACTTAGGGTTTAGGGCTTACAAAAAGTGAAGTTATGATGTTGTATTTATAGGCAATATTTCTGTCGGCAAGGCTTGACGGCGTCAGCTCGTACAAGTGATGGCGTCAACTTCCCATTTTTACCAAATTGTAGATCTTTTCGTCCTCTTCGCGTGGCCTTTTGAATCACCCAAATCCGAGTTCGTATGAAGATTTTATGGCCAAAACAGTGACAGCTACTCCGCGCGTAAGTTGTGATTGTCTTGATCAGCATGTGACGGTTTTACTAGGGTTTCTTCTTGTGCAAGTTGTCATTCTGACGTCGTTACTCAATGGCTTTTGACGTCGTCAGGTTGAGTCCTGACGCCGTCACTTCGCCGCGGTTAGGGTTTCTAGATGGCCTTCTTGACGCCGTCCCCCTTTAATCTTCCAAAATCCTCTCTGGCTTATCAAGGATTGACGGCGTCACACTGGGGTTTGACGCCGTCACAGGTACTATTCCAGCAGATTTAGAGACTTTGTCGTTTTCTTCACTTTTATGCTCCAAAAACGTCCAAAATGCTTCCTTTTCCAAATTTCATCTCCAAAGTACCTAAAATGACAAAAGGAACGATTTAGGGCAATATTTGATCAAATAAATACGATTTAGGGCTTAAATGACCCCCTAAAAGCGGTACACTTTTCGCCTCATCAAATACCCTTACACTTGAGATTTGCTTGTCCTCAAGCAAATGCGCTTTTATTCTAATCAAAATACTAGTTAGGGGTCATTTAACGCTAATATAAAAGTAATTACAACAAATAGTCGTTCCCCTTTAATCATAATAAGCACGGAGATTACACATTAGCACCTCACAAGTAGTGTTTAGATACTCACATCCCTCAGGTGTCATAAAAGTATATCTCATAAATGAAAATGAATAATATCTCTCACTACCTGTCATAGCAAATAGATTACCATAGGCTTGGGAAAGGATCAAAAACCTCCTCCACTAGGCGTAAGCACCTAAGATAAACTATCAAAGAGGGCTTTTAAACGGGTTATAACGTTAGGTGTAGGGATATGATAAACACGATTTTGTTGGATAAAGGATATTTTACTGGTGGCGAGTTAAAGATCTTGATTAATTACATGTATAATATGGCGTTGCTAAGCCAAGACTAGACTTGACTTAAGCTAATGAAAAAAAAAATAACAAAAAGATAAAATAAACATAAAATGAAACGGGATGGTAGTCCGTATGTTTTTTCTACTTTTCATTTTTTTTTTTTTTTTTTTTTTTTTGCATACACTCTTGCCCTACCATCCAAAATAATACATCGTAGGGGGGTTGTATCCCCCTTACACTTGAACTTTTACATAAATTTACAATTAACTATTCTAATGACTCGAATTAAGATAATCGAAACACTTGGAGTACTTTTAAAATATTTAGCACATGTGGGGGTAATAATGTTGTTCTTCCCCATTACTCCATTACACTAGTACTTTACCCATGAGTCCCAATCGTCCCAAAACAATATGTACAAGGATATGACTCGACTTAGCAACCATGTAATCAATTAGATAATTAACTTGGGGTTTAAACAAATGTTGTCACAATAATGCACTAAAAATGAGTGCATACAAGGTAGGCTAAGGCGATTTGGGTGTACATTTAAGTGGGGTGTAACAAATTCTTCCTTTAAGTAAAATGCTTAAAGGTCGAAACGAAAAGATAGGCTCTGAGGGGTATACTAGGGGTATCGTGTACTAAAAATGAGTACAACGCAAAGGGTGTGGGAGAATTACTTGACCAATGTAGCCAAAGTAATTATAACAAAAACACAGGTGTAAAACAATGGGTTAATCCTAATGCCTCTTATCATGTAGTAAATCTAACTACACGAATGTAGTCTCACTTGTGGCCTTGGAATGGTCCTAACGCAAGTTCTAGAATCTAAGTGCTACCGGTACACACATCATAGCATAAATGCTTTTCCTACCAATTCTAGGGGCGAACCTCACATATTTGGGGATGGAAAATTTTTTAGTGGTACGGTTTTTGTGCTAGTCATATAACTCCTATCCGTGAGACGCTCATTAAGATCAAAGTTTCACTCCTATATGTTGTAAAAAATTTTAAATTTGGCACTAAAATTACCTTAACAAGTATTTCTCTCAGTTTTATTAACACATCTACTATTAAACAAACAAAAATCAAGCGTAATTGTATTCTCTAAAATCGTACTTTTACCCTCCCCTTACACTTAAGATGAACATTGTCCCCAATGTTCAAATAACAAGATGTAAAAGCATAAAGTAAAAGAATGAAATCAAATACTCCCCTGATTCG
The DNA here is from genome assembly GCA_021014915.2 of Artemisia tridentata subsp. tridentata. Taxonomy (NCBI): domain Eukaryota; kingdom Viridiplantae; phylum Streptophyta; class Magnoliopsida; order Asterales; family Asteraceae; genus Artemisia; species Artemisia tridentata. Next base: position 257,806,294 of record CP139503.1, read on the forward strand.
CTCGGTGGATAATGAAGTAACACGGTTAAATCTTCTTCCAAAGTAATGTTGAAGCTCCATGACTAATGCATCGCCATAAGCTTGATTCAAAAACATTTCCTTGTCCAAAATAACCTGTTAAACCTGAGAAAACAAACACGAAAACCTGCATAACATCGGCGGGATAAAATCTATATATAAGGATATAATGCTTGTGGAATGATAACTTTGCAGATTCCTGGAGATTATAAGTTGGAGATTTTAATAAAAACTTTTTTTTAAAAACAAAATTTTCAAAAATTTCTGAAAATTAAATCTGACGCCGTCAGGTTATAAACCCTGACGCCGTCAGAAATGACCTGACAAAAATTTTCATTTTAAGTTTCCGGAAAATTTCTGGAAAAACCTTTACCTTACTTCCTGAAAATCCTGCAAAACATCATTATAACTCGATACAAGCATTTGACTCAAACAAATACGAATATGTATGTTAATTTATTATTATTACGATTCATGTTAATTTGTGTTCTAATAAACCGATTTAGATTTCCCTTACACTTAACTTTTGCAAAATACCTTTATATGTAGTTAAGACGAAGTTAAAAACAAAATAAAGCATTTTCACAAATTAGTTTTGAACATGAATCAATACTAATAAAAATTAAACACACATACGGAAACAAATAAAAACAAACAAACAAACGAATAAACACACAAAGCAAATAAATAAAATAAAGCTTGGGTTGCCTCCCAAGAAGCGCTTTTCTTTATTAACGAGTCTTGTAGCTAGACTCAAAGTCACGGGTTCTACGTTTTTCCGTTATGCTTCTCAATTGCCCCTCTAACCATCCTAACAACCTCCATATCAATTTTGTATTTAGGTCCAAGGTTTAAGCAATCTTTATAATAAAGGCTTCTCTTATTCCAAACATAGTCCATGCCTTTTTCTTTATCCTCTTCATTGATGTCCTCAATGGCACCAATGTTGTCCTTGTCAAATCGAGGCACAAAACGAAATTCATTTACCCGATAAGGCATCCTATATGTGATCCTATCTATGTGATTAGAAAACTGAACCGTGCCTTTCAAACGATCATACCTTAAATTGGATGCTTCAATAAATGGCTTACCTAACACCACGCGAGATAGGCGGCAATCAACAACACTTGCCAAATCTTCTAAGATCATGAAGTTGGTGACAAAGGTAAAATTCCCAACAAGGATATGCATATCCTTAATCCTTCCAACGAAGTTGCAAACTCCGCCTGGACACTTGGGGTCCATCCTAGGCTCAAGTGGTGTGTTTATGATCTGGCTATAAAGGCCTGAGGACATAACGTTGATTGGGGATTCACAGTCAATGTAAGCATGCTCAACGTATTGGTACCCAATCATACATGGTATCTTCACATTCCCGGATCACCTCTTTTAATTTTTGGGTCAATTCTAACAAAAGGTGGTCGAGGGTTATCAACTAGGTTGTTATAGTAAGCAATCTCCTCCTTAGTGGGGTATTCATTGAAACAATCATCCAACCTAGGATCTACCTTCACTTCCTCAATTTTCTCAATCAACTTATCAACCGTAAGATTATTACGTTCTAAGTAATTATCTGAGTATATGGCGGTCCCTAAGTTGTTCAAGGCATAATCAAGCTCTATATCAATCATTCTACTGAGCTCCCTGAGCTCACTAATCTCATTCTCAAGTTGGCTACGCAACAAAGCCACTTCGCCAGGTGTAAGGGGTGGATTCGCGTTTTCTATAATGGCAAACTGAATAGTCAATGAAAATCTGTTACGAACAAAAGCACAAAGAAAATAGATAGACTAAAGAAAACCTAGAAAAATAAAATAAAAATCTCACTAGAAGGGAATCTAGTGAGTAGACCTATAAAGTAAAAATTCAACCTAAACAATAACTATTCCCCGGCAGCGGCGCCAAAAACTTGATGCGTGGTTTTGCGACCTTACAACAGGTTTTACCTCTCGAGGGATCTCGAGAAGCTTGCAATCCCCACCAGGCAGTGTACCTGACCGATGTAGTATAGTGAAGTGGCAAGTACCGGGGGATTGATCGTTCAACTCAAAGAATAGTGTTCGTTAGGATTGAAATTTATCTACTAGGTCTAGAGGTGAGGGATGATTCTTTTTGTATTTTTATATTTTATGAAAAGAAAGTAAAATCTCTGGTTTGAAGGAGTGGGCGGAATTAGTTGCTAATCAACTAACCCAAAAGCTACTAATTAAACTAATGTACAGGAAAGTAAACTAGGGTTCTACAAGGGAAGTGAAGCATGTCTACCTATGATATGTTACTCCTTGCTAGCTATCCAATTCTACCTATTGAATTGTCATACCTTGTTTTAATTGGCGGGTTGTATTCCTTAATACCAATCGTGGGGGTGTGTACGATCTTCCCCAACTTTATAAGCTCCTACTTCACTCCTATGTCGAGCCGGCTAAGAAGCTCCTAACATGGGATCACTAGAATTCGCTTATGCATTAAATACAACCAATTAACCTTAGTACACCTTGGTTCATGTTTCTTAAGACGTTCAAGCAAGTTACCGTATAGGAGGTTAGCCAGTTTTCTTAAGCCTAACATCGATATCATCCAATCATACAAGAGACAATAGGAAACAAGAATTATAAGCTAAACCAATTAGATCTATTGAAGTTGTCACGCCCTAATTGATGGAGATGGACACACACATCAACAAGAAATCAATAAGATCTAATTAGTTATACACAAGTTTCACGCAATCATAGGTAAACACTAGGTGATTTAGTAAAACATAATCAATGAAGAACAAGCAACAATAATAATGGAAGACATAATTAAGATAGAATCAACACACCATTACAAGATGTTTATGGAGTGATTAAGACCTTCTAAGTTGCTGGAAAATCGCCTACCTAAACCCTAGAATCGGACTTAGGGTTTAGGGCTTACAAAAAGTGAAGTTATGATGTTGTATTTATAGGCAATATTTCTGTCGGCAAGGCTTGACGGCGTCAGCTCGTACAAGTGATGGCGTCAACTTCCCATTTTTACCAAATTGTAGATCTTTTCGTCCTCTTCGCGTGGCCTTTTGAATCACCCAAATCCGAGTTCGTATGAAGATTTTATGGCCAAAACAGTGACAGCTACTCCGCGCGTAAGTTGTGATTGTCTTGATCAGCATGTGACGGTTTTACTAGGGTTTCTTCTTGTGCAAGTTGTCATTCTGACGTCGTTACTCAATGGCTTTTGACGTCGTCAGGTTGAGTCCTGACGCCGTCACTTCGCCGCGGTTAGGGTTTCTTGATGGCCTTCTTGACGCCGTCCCCCTTTAATCTTCCAAAATCCTCTCTGGCTTATCAAGGATTGACGGCGTCACACTGGGGTTTGACGCCGTCACAGGTACTATTCCAGCAGATTTAGAGACTTTGTCGTTTTCTTCACTTTTATGCTCCAAAAACGTCCAAAATGCTTCCTTTTCCAAATTTCATCTCCAAAGTACCTAAAATGACAAAAGGAACGATTTAGGGCAATATTTGATCAAATAAATACGATTTAGGGCTTAAATGACCCCCTAAAAGCGGTACACTTTTCGCCTCATCATACTTCCCAAAATTCACAAACATATTTTGTCCTAAACCACCCACCAAAATTTATCTTCCTCAACCACACATCATTCTTACACTATAAATACCCTTCTCCATCATTAATTCTCATCCATCCAAACATGTCATCTCCTAACAACCCAAGATCCAAGCCTTCAAGAGTTGCTAAAATCTCCGTAAGGCCCGTTTGGAGAAGAAAGCTTGACACTTGTCATAACTCCAACTCAACAAATGATGTTGTTCCAAATCAACCAACACCTAAGCCTCATGCTCACCCTAATGAACCCTTTTACAAACATAACCAATCATCCATCCTTTCTCTCAAAAATACACCTTTATCTCACCTATATGATTCATATGAAGAGCATGATAAATCCCAAAACAATAATCCCAATCTCACTCACAACACCTCACATCTTATTCAACCTACCAATGTATCATCCAAAACACTCACCACTCTTGGAATATCCTCTTCTTCCATATCTCCATCCTCATCCACTCATAATTACCCAAGCTCACAAATGTCTCCACCACCAAGAGTATCACCACCACCTCCTGCCAATTCACATGTTACTCCTATGTTGCATGTCCAAACATCCATCCCAAATAACAACCACACTCCACCATCATCACCTTCCTCCGAACACTTGAAGTTCATTGAAGAACTCAAGGAAGCCTATGAGCTTAATGCTCTTCTTGCTCAACGCAACTTAGATCAACCTTCATCTAGCTCTCCCTTATCACCCCACAACTTGAATCAAGTTGAGAAACATGTCAACAATTGTCCTTGTTGCATCTTTCTCCAAAAACAAACCATTGCATTGAATGAGCACTTCACTTGGATTGAGTATCTTCTCACTAGATCTCATCCAACACCCTCACTTGAACAACATCAAAACCCTCAATCAACATATTCCGCTCCAAACTCTTCACCTCCAATCTCTCCACCACCAAACTCTTCAACATCTATGCACCCAAAAATATACCTCCATTAATCCAACGTTCTTACCCTCACTCAACCACCTCCATTCCAAACACTCCACCATCAACAATCCAAGCATACTATATGCTTATTTTTCTTGTTTCTCAAACAAAATAGTTCAAGTTTTTATGTTGCAAGCAAGTCCGATGGCTCTCTTTGGCAAATTAGAACTTTCTACTTATTGTATGCTCTAAGCATAATAAATGTTGTATCAATGATTATGTTTTTCACATAATCACTTTGAATTAATGTATGTTTTGTTTCATGTCCTTAATATTTGATTGCTATGCTTGTTGCTCTTATATTTCATATTATGTCACATATATGCTTGTGCTTCTAATATTTTTCTTGCAAGTACTACATATCTCGATTCCTTGATGTCCTTAAACGAGGGGGAGCACACATCAAGGGGGATTTCTCGTTCCGACAAATTTCGCATCTAAAATGTGTCGGCATAACCTTTTTGATTCCACAAAAAGGAGGAGATGTAGATATAAACTCACTAAATACTTGTCTAAAAATTAATTTTTAATTTAATGAGTTTAGATTTTGTAATCATCAAAAAAGAGGAGATTGTTGATATAAATAATGCCTAAACACGTTATCAATATTTTTCGATATCTCTACGTTTTGATAATCACAAAATGTAAAATCATTAAACGAAAGATTATGACGTAAACAAGTATTTAGTTGTAAATATCTATTTTAACAACTTAATCACTTAAGGTATGAATAAACAAATGCCTAATGCATTATATGATCAAAGGAACTTTTTCTTAATCACTAGATTTTTAATAAAATGACACAAACATTTTATATCTTTTACAAAATCATTTTTGGAAATTAAAGGAAAATATTTAATCCATAATAAATTTATGAATTCAAATTTTCAACCAAAAATGGCAAAAATGTTCCAGAAAAACCTTCCCCACAAAAAGACAAAGCTGGGCAACGGATATAAGGGGCGGCCCCCTTAATTATCTAGGCGGCCCTCTTAATTATTAAGGGGACCGACCCCCTATTTAAGGGGACCGCCTATGCTCCTCTAGCCCCCAGCTTTGCCTATAAATACTGGTTCATTCCTGAACTTTTTCCTCACCTTTTGCACCCCAAACCTTCTGTTCTAAATCTCTTTTTATATCTTTCTAAATCCTTTGATCATATATTCTTAAGCATTGGTTTCTAAGTGATCCAAGCTTCCACCATCCAAGTGCAAAAGAAGAATACTTCTATCAAACAAGACTAGAAGTATTACAACTTAGTATCATCTTGTTACCTAAGTTGTTAGTTTAGTAAACTTTGTAAATCACTCATTCATTTGTGTATAAGGTGTGTATATTAGGTTGAACATAAGTGATTAGATTAGTGTAGTGTGTAAGTAGTGAAGAAGGTGTATAAGTAGTTGTGTTGTAAAGAACAAGTGTAGAAGTATTGTAAAGTGGTGAAGTAGTTGCGGTGTGAAGAAGTTGTGAAGCCGTCGTAAAGAAGTCGTGAAATAGTGAAGAAGTACAAGTCGCGAAGGAGTAAAGAAATACAAGTAGTGAAGTTGTGAAGAAGTTAAGGTGTGTAAGTAGTGAAGGTGTGAAGAAGTAGAAGAGTATATAAGTAGTGCTAGATCGTGAAATAGTTGTGAAGCCGTTGTGAAGAAGTTGTGAAGCCGTAGTGAAGAAGTCATGAAGAAGTTGTGATTGAAGTCGTGAGATTGGTTCTAGCTACGATTAGAACTCGACATTTAGCTTTGTGTCGTAAAATTGGTGTAAGCGAAAGTTGTGTAAGGTTTTCTTCGCCATAAGGGAGCTTGTTGAAGTAGTGAAGAAAACTCTCGAGCTAGGTGCTCGGGGAGTGGAGTAGGGCAAGGAAGGTGTCCTTGTAGCCGAACCACTATAAATCCCTCGTGTCTCGGTTTGATCTTTCCATCCCTTACTTACTTCTTTATTTATATCGTCATTACTTTCATACATATAGGCATATATAATTGTTAGTATTATTTAGAATTTGATTTCACATAAAGATCAATTTAAAACTCCATTCATAAAAACAAAACTTTCATAACAAATCTAAAAAGGATACACATATAATTAATAATATTGTTCAAGCAATATTTTTCACATAAACTATAATCTAAGTTTTTAAAAGGAAACAAGGTTTTTGTAATAAATTAAAAAGACGTAAAACTATTCAACCCCCCCCCCCTTATAGTTTTCCACAGTTTGCATTCGAGGCAGATGATGATGTAAAAGATGAAGAAAATGATGGTTTTGTTGGTGTTGGTGATAACCGAAAACCCATTCACCATGAATGGAAGAACATTTTTTCATTAACGCCTGGCGTTCCAGAACCACCTCTTTACCAGTCCAAACCAATAAGTTCAAACCAATACAATAGTGATTCTGATTTTTATGTCGGAAAGTTTTTTGACTCAAGAGAAAAAATAGACGTTGCAGTTAGGTTGAAATGTTTAGAAGAAGGTTACCAGTTTTTAGTACGAAAGTCGGATCCAGACAGGTTTGATTGTAAATGCTTTCATTATAAAGAATGCAAATGGAGAATTAACTCTAAACGCATGCAAGGTACAGATGTGTTTGTAGTTACAGGTGTGAAAGATATTCACACGTGTCCCAAAACTCAAACATATCCTAACCATCGAAATGCAAATAAAAAAGTTATTGGTCACATTTTTAGTGAAAAGTTAAAAGATAGTAGACGAGATTTAAAACCAAAAGATATGCAAAAAGACATGTTGGCGCAATATAAAATAAGTATATCTTACTAACAGGTATGGAGAGGAAAGGATTATGGGTTACAAATGATAAGGGGTTCACCGACAAAATCGTTTGAAATGTTACCGTATTATTGTCACAATCTACAAAAAAAAAAAAACCCATGCACAATCACACGTATCAAGACAAACGAAAAAGGAGTTTTCGAGATGTTATTCGTTGCCATTGGTGTTTTTGTAAGCTATACTCATTTTTTTGAAATAAATAAATGTGATATGTTATTGTACTTTTAGTTATTAAAAGGTGTTTACAATTTTTTTTTTCAGATTCGAACTTTCGTACAAAATCTCCGCCCTCTGCTTGTAGTCGACGGGGAACATTTGAAGGGTGTATACAAAGGTACAAACTTGTTAGCTGTAGGCATGGATGGAAACAACCAAATTGTGCCCAATGCTTACGGTATATGTAGAGGGGAGACTGGTGATTGTTGGTCATAGTGGTTTTCAGTACTTAAAGAATGCATAGCCGATAGTGATGATTTGGTTATCATATCTGATAGGCATCCTGCTATTGCGTTAGCAGTACGCAATGAATACCCGTTGGCGTTTCATGGTATATGTTGTCGTCATCTAATGATGAACCTTTCTTTGAAAAATAAAAAAACCAATGGGCTATATTGGAGCATATGCAAAGCGTATACACCTGAAGAATTTGATAGTAAGATGCAAATACTACAGTCTATTCAGCCTGAGGTGTACAACAAGCTAGTTGAAGCGGATGTGCAAAGATGGTCCAGAGCATATTCCCCACGCACTCATTACAATTATTGTACATCTAATAGCGTTGAGTCTGTTAATGCTTGTACTGTCAAATCAAGGAAGCTGCCAATCATAATGTTGACCGAGCAATATCGAAAAATCGTGTAAGATTGGTATTTTAAACGGCGAGAAGTTGCTGGTATTTATCTTCCAAAAGAAAATATATATTTTTTAAATGATTTTGTGTAATATAAAGTCACTATTTTATGTCTATGTGTTTATGTAGCGAAAATGAAGTATGAAATAACAGATTGGGCTGCCCATAAGGTGGAAAAGAGAAAAATCAAAAGCGCAACTTGGAGTGTATATGGGATTAACCAAGATCGGTTCTGTAGAGGTCGAACCTTCTTTCTTTATCACACAAACACACGACACAAGTATGACACTCACAAGATCTTATAGAACAAGAAGAAAAGTGGTGTGGATCGTATGGTATAAATGACAGTCGAATGATTTTAACTTTGTAGAAGAAATAATACAAGACTCTATGAAAACACACACACACTCTCTTTACAATGAACTATGAGGCATCTCTAGACTTGGACACCTGACTTATGTGAGAGTGTGTGTGTTTATATTGCAAACACAGCCACACCCTATGCAAAGGGTGGGCTTTTGATGGGCTCTTGTGTGGGCTACATTTGTATTACACTTATACATTAACTAATACAAACATCACTAATACTTATAGCCCACATCTTAAACTATTTGACACATTTAACTCACAAGTTACATTTGCAAATGACCATCACTTCACATTTAATAAATTAAATGCTAACAATCTCCCCCTAAGGGATGGTCATTTCAATGATGCTCCCGTGATTGGTCTATTGCCTTCAATGTCTTGAACTTTGTGTGTCGATGTATAATAGTCCTCATTCAATGTTCCTTCATGCACTGTGATCTTCAAAGAATCGTCTTTTGTTCGTTCTTGCCTTGATCTTCTTCTTCTGTCAAGATGCATCGTCGTTGTAGATGATGATGGTGTATGGACTTTCGTCGGTACCTGCATAAGACAGTTAGCAATAAATCGTCCAGCGCTTATAGGTTCAGATTTAGAGATCGTTATCAGCATAGTGTGAAAACTTTCTCTAATCTTTACCAAGGCCGTTGAGAGCCTCTGAAGTATACCGAGGTATCACTTCAAGACTTTAGACCGTTTGAAGCGAGTAACCATCATGACATAAGGCAAGATCCAAAGATCTCATTAAGACTCAAACAGCTCGTATCCTTTTTGGTGAACACAAGTGTATTGCATAGGAAGTGTTCCTAAGAGATCTTTGATGAATCTCATGTCTCTAGACTCTATAATGTGCGTTTTGGTTTTATTCATTGGAGGCATGGAGCAGAGTGCCACCTTTTCAATATCAACTCATCTCGGAGTGAGAGGTCGATAGATTATGTGGTGTTCTCCGTGAGAAATGAAACAAATATCTTTTGAGAGATATCTGAGTGGATAGGAGGGGTAGTGCAACGCGTCACTGGGTCCATGACGTCTTTTCTTCAATATCAGTATCACCTTAGTGAGTACCGATAACAGATGTATTGACCCGGTTTCTGTCCTAAGTTTTCATGGAGGGCTATTTCTTTTCACCCTTTCATTAAACTTTTCTTTTTAATTCTTCAACCCCTTATTTCTCCTTTCTCATTTACTCCTTTTTTCAATCTTACCTAAGGACTTCTAATTCTAATCTATTGGAATTGTCCTTGGGTAGATCCCTCCGGTTCTGGCGGATCATTGGACATAACCTAACCATAATCACCTTATTTCTCCATGATTATCCTAGATTATCGATCACTTGCCATAAAACCTTGTGAAAATCTCTCAACGTGTTTATGAGAAAACAAATTTATTTAACACATTGAGAGTTTTGCATTTTTGAAATACTCCCCCTTCACATGTGCTCATGCATTTTTGAAATAAACTGCACATGTTGGGTAGAGTTCGCATATTTGAAATGATCGATTTTCAATGAACATGACCTTCGCGAGACACGCTTACATCACTAGTTGGACTAGTTTGAAATTATTACCCGTCCCGGTCATATTCAAAGATCATCTCTCGAATTGGTACATTCTACTCAGATAAGTCCTTTGTGAGACACGCTTACATCACCGGATAACCAGTTTGAAATTATTACCCGTCCCGGACATGTCTTTTCGATAACGGACATTTAGTTTCGTCAATTCGAGGGTTAGAACTGAGTCTTGAGATTCAAACCACGGTATTAGATCACATTTTAATCACGTCCTCTCTCCCTTATACCTAATTACCATTCAATCTCCCCCTCAAAAATAGCATAAAGTGATATTTTTGAAAACAGTTGATTAAAATGAAACGTTTCGGAGAGACGGACTGATTTTAGCATGAAATCGGAACATTTTTCTTTTTTGAACTCCCCCTTAAACAAGGCGTATGTTTAAGCATTTGAGTTTAAAGCATTTAAGGATTGAACCGGGGGTGAATCGAGGTTTTTGTGAGCACAAAATTTATAGAAAGACTTTGAAAAATCTTTTTGAAACAATCTTGATTAAGTGCTTATGGTTTTTGCTTTTTGCCATTAACATTGCGAGTCCTGATCGGAAATAATCAGAAGTCATCAATGTAGCTTTATATGAAATCTTTTCGAGTTGGAGTACCCGAGCTACAATAAAAGATTTCACGATAAAGTACAGGTTTCGTACTGATATATACGAAAGCCTTAATGAAGAAAATTTTGAGAAACAACATGTTTTGGAAAAAATTTAAATGACCTCTCGCTCAAGCATCTGTACATGCCCGTATCATTGTTGAATGACATTTCTAGATACGTACAGAATATCGATTATACGAGAGACATGTCGTGAGAAGAATATTTTTGGTTTTTGTGTTTTATATTTTTTATGTCTTTTTGAAATTTTCTATTTTTATAGTTTGTTTTTTGAAAGATCTTTACATGCGAAGCTTCATGAGATAATTCACAAAGATTCGAGAAGACTTTCTAACTCTTCGGGAGTTAGGCTTCGCATTCCAATTCGACGAACTAAGTTTTCAAACTGCTCTTTTGGGAGGGCTTTAGTAAATAGATCGGCGAGTTGATATTCAGTCTTCACGAAGAATAATTCAACAGTACCCTCTTCTATGTGCTCTTTTATAAAGTGGTAGCGGACTCTAATATGCTTGGTCTTCGAGTGTTGCACTGGATTGCACGAGATGGCTATGGCACTTTTTGAGTCGCAATACAAAGGTATGCGGTTGAAAGAGAAACCATAATCTGTGAGTTGTGTTCTCATCCATAGAACTTGGGCACAACACACATATAGAGACACATACTCGGCTTCTGCTGTTGATAGAGCAGTGCAGTCTTGTTTCCTTGATGACCATCCTACTAGCTTTTCTCCCAAAAATTATGCTCCGCCTGATGTACTCTTTGCTGTAACTTGGCAACCGGCGTGATCTGCATCTGAAAATGCTATCAGTGTAAACTTCGAATCCTTCGGATACCAAAGTCCCATGTTAATGGTTCTGTGTAGGTACCGAAAGATCCGTTTAACCTCTTGGAGGTGAAGTTCGGTAGGCCTTGCCTGAAACCATGCAAGTAAACAAATAGCAAAATGTATATCTGGTCGACTAGCAGTTAAGTACATGAGAGACCCAATCATGCTTCGATATTTCTTCGGATCCATGGGTTTCCCATATAAATTAGCGCCTATTTTTGGTGAGGTGACCATTGGTGTACCAACAGAGTCACAATTTTTTATTCCATGTTTTTTCAAAATCTCAATAGTATATTTAGCCTGATTAAGAAAAATACCACGTGGGGATTGCGGAATTTGTAAGCCTAAAAAGAATTTTAATTCACCCATCATGGACATTTCAAATTTGCTTTTCATGAGATTTTCAAAATGTTTTGAATGTTGCGGATTAGTGGACCCAAAAATGATGTCGTCCACGTAAATCTGAACAATCAAAATATCATTTTTGCATTTTCTTGTAAACAAGGTCGAATCAATTGTTCCTTTGGTGAAATTATTTGACAATAAGAAAGATGATAACTCGTCATACCACGCCCTTGGGGCTTGTTTCAACCCATAAATAGCTTTCTTCAACTTGTAGACATAGTCTGGATGATCTTTGTCGACGAAACCGTCTGGCTGACTCACGTTCACTTCTTCTTTCAGAGTTCCATTCAAGAAAGCTGTCTTGATGTCCATCTGATAAATTGTGAAGTTCTTGTGAGCTGCATAAGCTAAGAAAATCCTGACTGCCTCAAGCCTTGCTACTGGCGCGAATGACTCTTCAAAATCAATCCCCTCTTCCTGTCTGTATCCCTTTGCCACCAGACGAGCTTTGTTGTGAATTACAGTCATCTCTTCATCCTTTTTGTTTTTCCATAACCATTTAAGATCAATGAAGAGTTTGTCAATTGGTCTTGGAACTAAATCCCAGGTGTCATGGATTTGAAATTGAAGAAGTTCTTCCTGCATCGCTTCAATCCAGGCATTATCTGCCATTGCTTCCCGAATGTTCTTAGGTTCTATGAGACTGACTGAGCAGAAATAGATGCACATGTCGCAATCGGTGTTTAATTGTTTTCTCGTCTGAATTGGCCTTGAGGATTCACCAATAACTTGTTCTATTGGATGGTCTTTTGTCCACTGTAACGTAGAAGGGTACCTTGGACTGAACAAATGCGTGTTAGACGGTTCATGTAATCTGGAAGATGATTCATCAGATTCCGTTCCAAACGGGTTTTCAAAGACTTATTCTTCTAACACAACATTGTTTTCTTCTTGCTCATCAATTCTTGGTAGAACAATTTCAAATACTGGAGTTGCTGGAGTAGATGTTGATGACGTGGAGGGAGATGGTGCATCAGCTTCGAATATTGTGGATGCATCTGGATTTGGTGGTGGTGGTGGTAGTTGTTGATTTTGAGCGGGTGCAGCGGAACATTGGTTAGATGCATTTGTCGAAGCGCCACCATAGTATTCATCATACATAAACTCGAAGAAATTATCCAGTTCTTGAGATGTGGGTTGTTCGTTACGAATTGATTGAGCTCCTTGAGGTGCGTGTCCTGAACTGATATGTCCAGAAGTCATTGGGTTAAGCGCGGGTTCTAGAGCGAGTCTCTCAGAAGCCATTTGTGAAATTTCATCAAACTTCACATTCATCGTCTCCATGTTCTTTTTTGTTCTCCTGTTATACACCCTGAATGCCCTCGAGTTTTCCGAATAACCAATGAAGATTCCAATATCACCCTTGGCTTTCAACTTCCCCAGATCTTCCCTGTCATTCGTTGGATAGCACAAAGTGCCAAATACATGAAGATAAGAAATATCCGGTTTTCTGTTGTTTACTAGTTCATACGGGGTTTTATTGAATCTTGGATGAACTAGAGATCGGTTCTGAGTGAAACAGGCAGTGGCAACAGCATCAGCCCATAAGAATAACAGTGCACTAGAATAAATCAGCATTGTGCGAGCAGCTTCCACAAGAGTTCTATTTCTTCTTTCAACTACCCCATTCTGCTGTGGAGTTCTAACAGCTGATGTCTGGTGAGTAAGACCAGATTCTTCAAAATATGTTCTTAACTCCTGATTTGTGAATTCCGTGCCATTATCAGTTCTTACTATCCTTACTGGAGCTTGAAGTAGAACTTGAATCCGCTTCAGAAAAGTGATGATGATGCCAGGTGTTTCATCTTTCGACCTCAGAAACTTTACCCATGTATATCTTGAATAGTCATCGACGATTACAAGAATATACTTCTTCCCATTTATGCTTTGAACTCTCATTGGGCCACATAAGTCCATATGCAACAGATGCAACCTATCTACCGAACTAGGTACGGGTTTAGATTTAGGGATAATTATTAAAATGCCCCGGTTGCCCAAGTGCTAAGACTATCCGCCCCAGTTTTACAAAATTCTCCCCTTAGACCAGGGCAACTTGTCCGACCAACCACAGGATGCCACGTGTCCGTAGTGTATTTTGGGAAACTTTTGATTTTTGGGGCAACCGTATATTGTACAAGTGGTTTTTTGGTCATTTTACATCTTATTAACTGTTTATGTATACACAGATCCAACACATTTAACACTACCATCACCAATTTCACACAATTATAACTCCCTCCACACCATCGAACCCCCATCATCGCCGCCGTAAGCCTCCACCGCCGCCGTACCCCTCCACCACAGCGATGTACGCGGAGGTATGATGGCTGCTTTGATTAGATGGCTGCTTTAGTTTAGTGGCTTTAAGGAAAGGTTGCTTGCTGATGATCTTTTCTTGACTAAAGTTGGTATTGAATGTGGTGTTGGGATCTTTACTAAGGTAATTTGTGAAGATTAATTATCTTCATTATATTATTCTTCTGTTATTATTTGCATCTTTATTATCAATCATTCATTGTCACAATGAGCAGCAGCAGCATCCTGTTACACCCATCAATCGCGATCTATATCCTTCTAGGTATATTTATTTTTAATTGATGTGTTTTGTAACTGTTAATGAGTGATTTTTAAGTGACTTTAATGGGTTTTCATAATTGGTTATTTACTTATTTATATATGAAGTTATTGTAATTTTTCTATAGATCTTATCCAGTTATCCATAGTACGTAGTATATTTAGTCACGAGTTTGGAGATACTATTGTGCCACAAATTTCAAACTTTGATCTAGTATTGGTTTTTTAGAGACATTGGTATTTGTTTACTTTCACGTAGATCGTCAACTCTTTCCGGAGAGATGGCGATCTTTGAGTTTAGCATAACGCTGATATTTTTTTGAACGTTGTTATAGCTGCTTTCGATTGCTATTTTTCTTAGACACATGCTCAATTCAACCATTTGAAAGGAAAAAAGAACTATTAACCCTTTATTAAATTGTTCGTTTTTGTTGCCATTTTTTATCTAGTGATGCTTTGATGGAAGAGATAGAAGCATTGGTTAACCGACACAAAGATAGACTCCATGTGAGTGTTCTCTCGCACTTTCTTGCTATGTCCAGTTTGTGATATTTGCTCATCTGATTTGGTAATCTTTTAACAGATGGAGACATTTCAAAGTTCAAATAAGGGATATCGTGCTGAACTAAATGTAGTTACATATTTCCAAAATAGGACAGCTATTGATGACAAATCTAAGTTCCGAATACTTCTTGTAAGTACTGTTACTATAGTACTTTTAATTTCATCACATGGAAGGCAGATTGAATTCCAATTTTGCCTTCGTATTCTTGTATATAAACAAAGTGAAGATCTGAAGAAAGCAACGATTTTATTATATTTGACATGTATTGTCTCATTATTGCGTTTTTAAGTCACATATATGTTTAGTATGTTGTTTAATATATGTCATTTCGTTCACCTACCCCGTGTGACTGATTTTTTAGCTGCAAACTACACACTCACAATCACTTCTGAAAAATTTGAGTCATTGTTGTGTTTGTAAAGCCTCTTCACATGCGTGTTCGTGAACTTCTTTTGGATCAGAAGCGAGAAGATATTCCTGTGGTGAGTACTTACTAGAAGATGTTTTATTAGATGTACATCGCCTATATTGGAAGGACATTCAAGAGCTACACTGCTTTTAATTGTAAACAATGCATCTCAAGGAACTTTATCATTATTTTTCTTCAAATACGCCGGTAAGCTTATAAGCGTGCTCAAAATATTTTATTGATCATCTAGAAAGATCATAAGCATTTTGCTACAACATTTCACAATGTCTTTGTTTAAGTATAATGTTAGTGAGTATTCTTTACTTACCGACTGAATGGTTTGTGACATGCAAATACGATTTTGAAGAAGTACTCTTCGACAGCTGCCACAATCTTCACAGGCTTTGCATCTGCAGCTTTGTTTAGTCATACTCTGAGTAAAAAATTTATGCTAGGAATTTCTATTGTCTTCATCTCAATGCATCAGGTATGGCAGAAAGAGTTTGTTTATCAATGAATCAAATAGATATGCAATTAACCCTTTGCCTGATTCTTTTTCCAGTTCTTTTCGCCCCTTGCGAAAGTGAAAGAAGAAGAAAATGGGGTACTGGAGTTGGAATCGGTTCAGAGTAATTATAGGTACTCAATTACTAGCAGTTGTTAAATATTGTAAATGAGGTGGCCATTTGTAAATGAGTATGTACCAACATTATTGCAACTTTACCTATGGTTTTGTTTTATAAATCTCACAGGCCATTTTCTCCCGGAGGAGGAAAACAAATTTTGCGAAAGAAATCGTCCTGCAGTTGAGGAAGAGGAGCGCTAGGCAAAGGCTGCAGCTGACACAGATGCTGCTAAAGACGCCATTGCAATTGCTCCCGAATCTTGAAATAAAACTGGTGGAAATGCTATAAACTCAGAAGATCAAAGCAATTTGAAAGATGGAGATAAAGTCGGTCAGGAAAAAAAAATGAGGCTGAAACAAAAGGAGGCTCAAGTGCAACACCCGATATGGAATCTGAGAAACAAGGATCTAAAGTTCCAAGTCCTAGCAGATGACATGATTATTCAGCAAGCTTACTCCTTGAATTTTATCATTATTATCATGGAAGCAGTACTGATATGGGTACACTAATCTAGGCAAGTGTTATAATTTTCAACTCTGATTAGTTTTTACAATTCTGCATCATTTTGCACACCTTCAGCAGTGACGCAACGTTTTATTGACTGAATTTATTATACAAAAATTGTATTGCTTTTGCCTAAATATGTGCAATTACAAAGTTATTCATTCAATTGCTTACTTCAGAAACCACTTAATTCCAGATTGTCGTATATATGCATGCAGGTGAGATGAACATGGGATGCATATATAAGACCTGGAGGAAGGTGAGCATTTTATTAATTTCTTACAAGCGTAATCTTCTAAACATTTACTAGCTAATGTTTGCTGTTTTTCTTACAAGCCTCTTGATGGGACTTTTGTTGCTAAGCTCCTCAAGGACCTCTTTGGCATCCAAGGTCGAGGAGTATGTGCATGTCCTGGACCTTATGGCCACTACTTGCTTGGTATCCATAAACCTCTTTCCATTGAAATAAGATCTGTAATCGAGATGGTAACTTTTGTTTCAGCATTTCTCCAACCCAAAACTCAATTTTTTCTCTGAATAAAGCAACGGTTGCGGCTGCATACAACGTTGCTGCTCTTTCAGGTAACTTGGTGTCTATATTTTTTGTACAGTCGAATGATATTCCGTGATTACGACCACACATAGGATAATTATGCTCGGCATAATCGTAAATTTATTTAGTTTTAGAAAATTGGCTTATAGAGACAAACCTGATATTTGGCTCATATTAGTTCATTGTGTTTAACCTATTAACATGTTAACAACAATATGTGATTTTAGTAAAATCATTTGGTTTGAGTTATTTAATAAAGTAAGCATGACAACAATCTGTGATGGTGAATTGGAAACATGTAAAAAATAGTGCATTAGGCTTGAAAAAGAGTTGAATCCGCAACAACTTTTCTTTTATGCAAAAGGAAGCATGGAGTTCAAAATCCTTCCAGTTGTGGATAAAAATTGTGTGATGTAGTCGGAGTGCTCACACGATATTAATATAGTCTTAAGTTTGATGTTTTGCAGCTCAATCTCGGGATGTACGCAACAGACAACAAAACCGAGTTGTCAATGCTTGTTGATCGTGCTACGGGTGGAGCTAGCATCAATGATGGACAAATGCAAGTTATGCTCCATAGGTACTCTCTCACGTGCCCTAACACGATATGAATTCTCATTTAATGTAACTTTTCTATTACGGGCATATAAACCTGATTGGATCTTTTCTTTACACAAGGCGGATCCTCTATGATGATAGTAGAGGAGTGGGTGAATCCCTTGACGAGACTGTGTGTAATAAGACCACGTGCCAAGGACTTGCGGTATAAACCATAAGCCTTGTTCAACTCTCAGTTTTTTTCCCCCCACCTATCCTTAGATAGTACCCACAAATGACAAGTGAACGATTTAAATGAATACTAAAGCTAGTAATACAACATGGTTTTAGGTTCGAGGAAACTATTATATGAGTGTTGACCAAGCTGGTAGCGGATCGCGGTGGCGTAGGACAACCGGCCAAGAGATTTATTCTCCCCTTCTCTTAGCTTTTACACATGAGGTATGCCTTCCTGACATTGTCTAAAATAATGATTTGTTTCGGGTGGGTCCTTGTGCTTGGGCTTTAGGTCAAAAGTAGAATAGAAAATCAAAAACACATTTCATTTCAATGAACCCAATTTTTCTTTTCCAGTTTTAGGGGGGGGGGGAAGGGGGGGATTATTTATCCTCTTTTCCTGTCCAAAGTCGACGAGTTTCGTTAGATACCAAATAACAAAAATATTTCTCACAGAAACAAGAAGATTATAAAGCTTCTCACTCAACAAGATCAACAGCAATGGATCCAAACTACAATTTACCCCTAACGTCGCATTAATTACACTTCAGGTAACATTTTTTTGTCATTATACATAACGATTCGAAAGTTTTCCTTGCTCTTTCTAACCTTTGTTTCTTTGTAGGAACTGACAGGCGGAAATGTGCTCCTTCGTTTAGCCCATTTATACAAGGTATCATTAATTAAAGCTTTGTTTTTTTTAATGAATCTTTTTATTTAGTTTCTTAAATCACTTTTTTACTTGTTTTGAATGTCATTAGGCCGTTGAAGATGTTAACCTTTCAACAATAGTCAAAGTCGAATTGAAGAAGATGTTTGCTGCAAAAAGGGTACATCCTCACACAAATGGTTTCTATGGGTACCAAAGTTTTCTTGCTATTGTAACCATATCAAGTTACTTTTTAACAGATCAAGGCGATAAAAGAAACTAGCTTATCTGCAAACCAAGATGAGTCTGCGATAAAGAGCATGCCATGGAAGGTTGAAGGCGGAAGTGGGATGGAACCGGCAGCTGTTAGAGGCGGGCCCATTGACCCTTCCGCTCTTATTGTTGAGCTCGGTCCTATGGAGATTCGGACATTCATATTACAAATTTGACTGCTTTGATGCAATTCTTCAAGTAACAAATAAAACACTATATTCCATTATGTTAGCAAGATAGGATTCACATTGTTGTACAATCATTTCACACCATTTTACATGTATATGCTTACTGTACGAGTTGGTGTAACATATCATCGAAGCGAACTTATTCAACATTTCATGAGTAAGAACTTGCTTACAAACAATGTAGAGGGTCATGAATGCAGGTTTTACATATATCGATTGATTTCCTTATAAACTATCAGAATGAGCTGCGGCTTTTAATGAGTTCAAGTTTTATAATCGCGACAAATTTGACTAGTTGTTGCTGACGTATTTTTGGGCAACTTGTGTATTTTTGGGCAACTTTTGTATTTTTTGGGCAACTAACACTACCAGCAGGAACCAGCTAAAGCTAACAGCAGCAATGAACTTATTCCATAAAATACACAAGTTGCCCAAAAATACACAAGTTGCCCTAAAAATACAAAAGTTGCCCAAAAATACAAAAGTTGCCTAAAAATATACAAGTTGCCCAAAAATACACAAGTTGCCAAAAATACGTCAGCAGCAACTAACACTACCAGCAGGAACCAGCTAAAGCTAACAGCAGCAATGAACTTACTCCATAAAATACGCAAGTTGCCCAAAAATACACAAGTTGCCCAAAAAAATACAAAAGTTGCCCAAAAATACAAAAGTTGCCCAAAAATACAAAAGTTGCCCAAAAATATACAAGTTGCCCAAAAATACACAAGTTGCCAAAAATACGTCAGCAACAATACCAGCTAAAGCTAACAGCAGCAATGAACTTATTCCATAAAATACACAAGTTGCCCAAAAATACACAATTTGCCCAAAAAATACAAAAGTTGCCCAAAATACAAAAGTTAATACACAAGTTGCCCAAAATACACAAGTTGCATGTGGGGTCATCTCTATCGGTTGAGGTTCTTTTGTGTCATCAAATTTGATGTGAAAAACATATTTGTTTTGAAATGGAACATCTCATGTGTTAGTGTGTTGTCAATTAAAGATGTGGAATATATAATGTGATACTCCGTATTTGTTTGTTTATCAACATGATAGGTGATGGGTATTGTGAACTCATGTGTTATGTGGATCCATATTTTTGATTGGGAATGAAACTCAGAAATCTGAGTATCTTTCGAACTCATGTGTAGTGGTTTACTTGAGCATGTGTATACTTATGGGCGATCGACTGAGGACAGCCGCAACATGGCTCCCATAAAAATATTTTTGTGCAAAACACATCACAATTAAGACATTCAACCAACACATCTTATATATGACACAAACTCTGTATATAGGTTCCATGAGATCAGATAATTACAACATACTATCATCAGCCAACTATAAAGCAGACACTGAAACTAAAAACACATTTCAGTTTGCTGCAGAAATTTCAGACTCCAAGTTCTAAACTCTTAATAGTACCTATGTAGGATAGATCATATGATTTACTTATTGTTAGAAGTAATTTCAGTCACATAAACAGGACCGAGTTTACACAATCACCTTTTAGAAATTTTAAGGTAGCATGTAGTAAAGGGGGACTCTTGTGGGTTAGCTAGCATCGACAGCATCAGCCTGGGACTAGCATCTAGGAGTTGACGCAGCGGTGCACCAGAACCAGAACTGTTGGCTTCTCCATCGTTTCTAACAACAGAGGCAGAACCCAAACTTTTTTCAATTAACATACCGCAAAATCATACCGGTGTAGGGTCTGGAACATTTGTGGTCACCCATTTGCGGTACACTTTTACTTCGATCGTCTTGTTCATGGAGCTGCTTTTCATATCAGCGACGCTAGTTATCACCGTGCTGTACGTCGGTCCAGCTACTTGTCGCCATTTTTTTTCTGCAGAATATATAGTCATTTAGAAACAATGGAACAATTAACAAAATTAAAACCACCATTTTATTTATTTCAACTCCACCATTACGTCTTTGTCGTTGCACGCTTAAAATAATATAAGCCAGCTTATCATCCAAACATGTGCTACCACAACTACTTACGTATGAACAATTCACTGATTTGATGATGCGGTACATGATCTATCAGGCATGGAAATGCTAAAAAAATTCCATGAAATTCCCTCTCTATAAACTCTAAGCCTGCTCCAATTACATTTACACAGATTCACGTGATCGAGGATCCTAGTGTGCACGCTCACAGCCAGTTGTACTAAAAAAAACACCAACATTTGCAGCTGAATCTCACCAAAGTATAACAGTTATTTGATTATCATCTGAGATTAATATTTAGGTTCCATTTATAGGTCTTCTACTGCTAGGCTTAATGTCACCAAACTATAACACGTTCCAAAAGTCTAACCACTAATTTAACAACGCGATAATGGTTACTGTTATCCGACATTAGCCTACTTCTTCCACACAAATTACAACACTGAAATTTTGCTTCAATTCAAAAAGCAAGTTTTTAGGTTATGCATATCATAAGCATGTAGTGGGATATTGTATACAAAGAGCTTATAACAGATTATAACTAAGTAAACTAACACTGTAAGACACATAACAAACCAAACTACTCATCATTTCAGCAAACTCTACAATGACTAATGAGTAACATTTGAGACAATATAATGTTACTCTCCTACATCAATACAACTAAAACGAACTTAGCCTACCAGTAGGAACGAACTTAGCCTACCAGCAGGAACGAACTTACCAGCAGGAACAATAAGCTTAATAGGACCTACAATCACATTCCCTGTGCATAATATAGTCATCAAAGAAATCAGAAAAGATTCTAAAATTAGGACGAACCAGATACATCTGTGTTCTACTCATTTGAGCTTTTTACTTAGAACCTAAACTGGAGAAACTTCCACCAGCGGTTGGATTCTGATGACCAGAATTTTATGTAAATGCTTGTCACAACAATTACCGGGCGCGTACTTTGATAGCTTATTTGCTACATTAGGAGTAAACTATTTCATAGTAAAGGATTCTACATACGATACTCTTTGTTTTTCTTTCTTTACCTGTTTGTAGGTAATAGCAAAGCATTCTAACACTCTTATCGGGAAAAGAGCTCCAGAGGTGCAAAGAACAAATCAAATGACCCATCGAACAACGAGTGGTGGAAGCCTCGAGTATAAAATACATGTTTGCATGATTCCAAGAACTGAAATATCCTAGTCATATATCTGGAGAGAAGAATCTGAGAGGTAATCTAATAATTTTATATCTAGCTTAGCTTATTTGATCAGTACTAGAAATGAATTTGCTAACTTTGCTACCTAATCTCACTTTGATAGAACCCATAAAACTTGAAATAAAAACATAGAAGGCAGGAAGAAAAAAGACAACCAGTGATTTACATTTTTTAAGTTAAACGCAAGCAAAAACTCAAGCAGGTCAAACAAAAGAAATTATTGATTTTTAAGAATAATGGGACCTTGTTTAATGTGCGAACAGCAGCAAACCGAAGTGCTGGCTTTGATGAGCTTAAGAAGAGCTGTAGAACCGTAATAGCAGGAGTCAGTTCTCGACTAGTAACACCATTCAACTCAGATATTGCCCTGGCAGCTTCAAAAATAACCATTTCTGATTTGTGACGGAGGCAACCCTCCATGAAGTCATAAAATAGACGCTCTGTACTTTGAGTGTTCATGCCTGATTCTCTGATTACCTAAATACAATAGTAACACACGGGTGGCAATGATTTAGAACAGTTAACTCACCCTCCCTTCAAAAGAAGGAGAAGTACTTAGATCCAGAAAAAAATACCAGACTGGTGTAGCGAATCAACAGACACTGACCCAAAGGTGAACGGACGGTACCCCTTGTCAAGCAGGTAACTAATTTGGTCACAGCTAACCTATCATTTTGCCGTATCTGAAAATACACCAAATACGTTACATTAATAGAAAGTACTGACATCCAAGTTAATTAGCATGATACAAAATGATGACCAAGGATAAGAAGAAAGCTTCATAAGGGAGAAAGAGATATCAAACCAGAAACTCAGTTATTGCTCATTATAATAAAATAAACTACATGAAAACTTATTGCAACTAAATCAAATTATTAAGTATAAGATGTGCAACATACAGAATGATGTGTCAGCACACACGTGCATACACACAGATATTTATCTGCAACCAGTAGTCTTTCATACAGCCACGCACATGGTATTTGTTAACAGATAGTAAAAAGACCATCAGACTAAGTGTGTCCCTAATAGCAGCCGACACCTACAAACTTAATGTGTCCTACATGGTGTAATAAAAGACTATTCTAGTGTTCTAGAATCCTATAGCAGTCCGCCTCATGAGAATACTGAAGGGGAGAAATCTTCTGTCCCCGTACATGATAAATCAGAGGACTCGCCAAGAAAATCATGTCTGAAGCATCAACGCTTGTCATGCCAACAACAATTCCTTGTACGCCAACATTTGGTAATTTGTCTAAGCCTTTGCCACCCAAGCAATCTACTGTGTCCCCAAATACTAAACTTAAAGGTAAGCAAAGTATTGGAAGTGCCAAAAATCAAGAGACACAAAAGGTTGATTCTGACTCGGCACTTCCACCTCCTTCACATCAGAAGAACGCGCCATTTGGACCACAAATTAAACACACAATTGTGGGTCACTAGTCTAATTTGTGTGACAGTCGATGAGTTTAAGGGTTTAATTGAATAAGTATGTGATACGCAAGATCAAGAGACCATTCTTTGTTTTCAAATATATATAAAAATTAAGGTGCATCTGTGCAACAAACCAAGTGCTTGTTCGAGTTCAAGTTCCAATTCGGTTAAGGGTGTGTGAAGTGATTGTGAGTGTGTAGTTTGCAGCAAAAAAATCAGTTACACGGGGTAGGTGAACGAAATGACATATATTAAACAACATACTAAACATATATGTGACTTAAAAACGCAAGAATGAGACAATACATGTCAAATACAATAAAATCGTTGCTTTCTTCAGATCTTCACTTTGTTTATATACAAGAATACGAAGGCAAAATTGGAATTCAATCTGCCTTCCATGTGATGCAATTAAAAGTACTATAGTAACAGTACTTACAAGAAGTATTCGGAACTTAGATTTGTCATCAATAGCTGTCCTATTCCGGCAATATGTAACTACATTGAGTTCAGCACGATATCCCTTATTTGAACTTTGAAATGTCTCCATCTGTTAAAAGATTACCAAATCAGATGAGCAAATATCACAAACTGGACATAGCAAGAAAGTGCGAGAGAACACTCACATGGAGTCTATCTTTGTGTCGGTTAACCAATGCTTCTATCTCTTCCATCAAAGCATCACTAGATAAAAAATGGCAACAAAAATGAACAATTTAATAAAGGGTTAATAGTTCTTTTTTCCTTTCAAATGGTTGAATTGAGCATGTGTCTAAGAAAAATAGCAATCGAAAGCAGCTATAAACAACGTTCAAACAAATATCAGCGTTATGCTATACTCAAAGATTGCCATCTCTCCGGAAAGAGTTGACGATCTACGTGAAAGTAAACAAATACCAATGTCTCTAAAAAAACGAATACTAGATCAAAGTTTGAAATTTGTGGCACAATAGTATCTCCAAACTCGTGACTAAATATACTACGTACTATGGATAACTGGATAAGATCTATAGACAAATTACAATAACTTCATATATAAATAAGTAAATAACCAATTATGAAGACCCATTAAAGTCACTTAAAAATCACTCATTAACAGTTACAAAACACATCAATTAAAAATAAATATACCTAGAACGATATAGATCGCGATTGATGGGTGTAACAGGATGCTGCTGCTGCTTATTGTGACAATGAATGATTGATAATAAAGATGCAAATAATAATCATCAACAACTGAATAAATTAATTATACATAAATAATAAATAAATATATAAAAAGAAAAAACTAACCGTCATCAAGGGAGATGATATTAATAGGCTGAATACGAGTGTAATCAAACAAAGGCTCAAGTTCTTCAATTGGTTCTGCTGCCTGTTTAATTAATTAATTAGTGTGATTGAAATTAAATTCATAAACCTAATTTTGATTGATTTTATTTATGAAGTGTGTAGAGGAAGAGCCGTTTATGAATAATCCCATCATAAACGGCATGAACGGCGGCGGTGGATTTAGATTTGTTTCTGATTTGTTGTCCGGATTTGAACCTTGTTACTAAAACCAGCATGAACACGACCATTTAACTTTCAGAAACCATCACACCCTTTACATTGTTTTTTCAGATTTTTAGATAACAAAATTAGTGACCACAAACAGGGTTACGACGATGGTGGGGATTTGGTGGTGATGGGGTTTCGATGGTGTGGAGGGAGTTATAGTTCTGTGAAATTGGTGATGGTAGTGTTAAATGTGTTGGATCTGTTTATAGATTATAGACATAAATCAAAAGTTTATGGATCTGTTTATAGATTATAGATAGAGGTTTATAGATTGGTAGTGTAAAAGGTGTATACATAATACGTAAAATGACCAAAAAACCACTTGTACAATATACGGTTGCCCAAAAATCAAAAGTTTGCCCAAAATACACTACGTATTTTGGTCGGTGACGTGGCATCATGTGGATCGTCGGATCAGTTGCCCTGGTCTAAGGGGAGAATTTTGTAAAACTGGGGCGGATAGTCTTAGCACTTGGGCAACCGGGGAATTTTAATAATTATCCCTTAGATTTATATGTTGCTCTTTTGCTCTTTCCTTGCTCACAGGATGGACATAAGTGTTCTTTGGTGTATTTGAATTTCGGGAGACCATTGACGATGTTGTCTTTGGCAAGTTTGTTTATTGTGTCAAAGTTAAGACGGGACAAACGTCTATGCCACAACCAAGATTTTGTTTCGCCTGCCCTGGTCATGAGACAAATTGGTGATGAAGAGGCCATTTGGTTTATGTCAATAGCATAGAGATTGGTGCCATGATTCCCAATTAAGAGATCATTTCCAACCAAATTCCTAACATAGCAAGTGTTTCTCCTAAATGCAACCTCTAAATCAGCATCACAAAACTGCCCGACTAAAAACAGATTGTGTCCCAACCCTTCGACATAGTAAACCCGAGTGATCAAGTAATTTCTAAACCGAATATCTCCATAACCCAGAATAGCTGCAACATGACCATTCCCAAACCTTACAGTCCCCATGAACTGCCATACAAAGTTGATCAGCAGCTTCAGATTCCTGTTCATGTGCTTGGAGCAACCCGAGTCGACGATCCAAAGACAAATTTCAATGACCTGCAAAGAACAGATGATTTTGTATATGGAAACCGTTTAACATTTGGTTCCATGGGGTTAGATGTAACAGGTGAATTACACTTAGAGATGGTTTCCATTGATGCATTGGGAACTATTTCTAATGTGCCATTCTTAAATGTGAACATTCTACCCGTTGGTTTCCATGCACAAAACTTAAGGTGATCCTTAGGCAATAGGCTACTAGTGGTTTTCCTAGCTTTTTCAATAAGTCTTCGAATATATCTAGACTTAGCTCTAGTTACTGAAGGAACCTTTTTCTGTTCAGGCATATCATTCACAGTATCAGAAACAATATAATTACAAACATTTTCAGACAAAGATTTCTTTTGCATTAAACAAGCAGAGTCATTACATGCATTCAAAAAATTAGTCTTAACATTACATCCAGATGATATATGTTTCTTATTTGAAAGCTTTAAATTCCTAGGGTGTTCTTCTACTTTCTTGCATGCACTCTCAGAAACAGCCGAGACACTAGTTTTCTTGTTAATGCTCCTAGACTGTCTTCTGCTCCTAGAGTTGCTTTCTAATCCTGTAGAAGGTAAGGCACACTCATTATAATTTGTGTTGTTGTCCTGAGATATTGTTGTAGCATTCCTAGACTCGTTTGGATTATCCTTTACATTTTTGTCTATCGCCCTATATGTTTTAGACGTAGAGGCAGATGCAGTAGTGGGACTAATCCTATAAAGGCCAGGCGCTATTACATTCGATGTTTTGAAAACAGCTTTCTCTTTTTGTTTCTCATTAGGAAAGGGGGTTGATGGTGCTATACCTTTAGTTCCCTCACCCTTCCCTTTTTGACTTTCAAGCTGAGATTTCAAAAGATCAATTTGTTTTTGCATGTTGTGGTAGGAACGCTCATACGAAAATTTGTCATACTTGCATTCTTCCTTTTTCTGATCAAGTTGTTTAAAATATATGACATTTTGTTTTTCAATTTTGGCAAGTGCCTTTTCATATTTTACAACAATTTCAGAAGTCTCAGCCCGAAGTCATTCATCATCCTCAACATAATATATTTGGTAAATAATAGACATAATTTCATTCGATAGAGCTTTGAAGGAGAGAGAGTCATTATGTTGTTCCAAAACCTTTATGCGTTCCAAGTATTCATTAGCCTCCTTCACTAAGGATTTGTGGTCCTTAACAAATTATGCTGATTCTTTCAAAAGATTATGTTCCACATTTTGAACAACCGCATAGATTGCAGCAATATGTGGATTAATTTCATTATCGAAAATCTTTTTCAGTTCAGAATTAATACTTGAAAACCATTCCATTTGTTGATTGTTTGTTTTGGATGCCACAATGCGTTGAAGTGTTTCAATTCTATGTTTAAGATCAACCAAATATAGTCTAGCTGCACTTGTATCATAAGTGTTTTTAGATGCCATTTGTTCGATGTTAGGCAGATGTTTTGAAACAAATTTTTGTTTTGCGACAAGCACTGGTTTTTTGAAAAACAATGGTGACTCTTTTTGAACTAGATGAACCCCAGAAAGTTTGTTAACTTCATTATAGTCAATGGGTTTTATTTCTCTGTTCAATTGTCGCATTTTGTTTCTACTCTCTTCGAAAAGCTCAATCATTTTACAAGAATCATAACCCGCGGGAGGGTTGTAAGATCTAACCATCTTGATTGTGTGGATGATTCGGGTGGCCTTGGATCTTGAAAGATCAAGAAACCCATGGTGGAGTTAGAGAGATGAAGTTAGAGAGAGGTGAGGGAAAAACTTGTAAGATTAGATTGGTGTGTGAAAATGATACAAGAGTTCCAACCCTTCCCAAGTGTGGGAAGGGTCTTATATACTTCCTAATATTGGTGCCCCTAGTGGGCTGTGGAGTGAGCTGACAGTGGGTAAAGACCCAACCCACTCCACAAATATAAATACGACTAAGCTAATAATACTAATACTACTAGTAATAATAATAAGCCTACGAGCTATGTAAATGCTAAATAGATACTCGGGGTGACCGAACCTTCATCTGAATATTTATATTCCTAACAATCTCCCCCTAAGGGAGGTCACCCCGGAAATAATATTTTGAATTCTAGCATTCTATTCTCTGAACTTGACTTCATAGCTCGTAGACATTGATTCTTCAACATCATTGTACTTTGTGTCTTTAGCAGTGAACCTTTGATGACTGATCTTTTGTCTTGGATGATCTTCGAGTATTCTTTGAGGTTATCATCCAACATATGTCTTCAAGTCATCTTGCAACATCGTCTCCATGTGAAGTTGTGATCTTGGAGCCTTCTTTGAGATCATCAGCCACCATAAATCTCTGAGCTCATCCATTGTAGTATTGCCTCCATGTGAATTGTTGTGACTGTTGGACACGCATGCTCACACCTTTTTTGGATCATGATATGTACCATCAGAGTTGCGGAAGCTATGTTGTAGGTCTTTTAGCTATCATGATGTCTTTAATAATGAGTTGGAAGTGTGAGCATGGAGTGTGGATTGACTCGTCTCATACTGGAATCAGGAACCACCATCACCATCTTTATATGTACCTGAAATAAAACAGTTAGCAATAAAGTTGGAGAACGAATATGGCTTTGTCATTCGTTCGGTGTGGTTGGATTAACCTTCGGTTCCGTGAGGACCGACCTGTGATCAGGTAGAATTCCCTTTAAAGAGAATTCTCCTTGACAGGAATTTCCAGCTTGTTGTAAAGACTCATTCAATGAACTAACATTGGACTCGTCTTACAAGCATGTTCTCATACCGGAACGTCTCAAAGCAGACAACACGGTTGAGTGAATCAGTGAATTGAATACCCACTGATTGACGAGAAATTGATTAGAAAAAAAATCACTTGCGTGTAACTGGATAAACATTTTGTGCAACACGACAAGGGTTTTATAAATTGAATCACCTTTCTGTCAAAAATACTTTTGTTTGAAAATTTTCACAATCAATGTGCTCGAAACTTTGTTGGTGAGCACATTGAAAGGTTTTCCAAAAGTATCCGTCAATCCATATCCTGGAACAGGTTTGATTCAAATTTGAATCGCCCTATCGTTTCTTTCCAGTTGTCACAAGCTTGATCCATGAAGGATCTCACATGTCACCCACCAAGAGCTTGTTTGATGTTGGCTCTAGAAGGATTTCCATCTTCATCGTGAATACTTTACGTATCACTCGGATGTTCTGGCAATACCACAAGGATAATGCGTAGGACTCTTCATATATATTTTCTTACTTTTCACGGTGTATGAAACAGCAAGCATATTGGAAATGTGTCCTACTGAGATTTATTGATGATCTCTGGGCTCTAGACTCAATAGTGCGTTTTGATTTAGTGATCGGAGGCTGGAGAGGACTGCTACCTTTTCAATATCATCTAACTCGGAGTGAGAAAGATGATAGCAATGTATTGATCTCCGTGACAAGTGAAACAAGAATCCTTTGAGGGACCTTGAGTTGCTAGGGAGGGTTGTGCAGCGTATCACTGGGTCCATGATACTTTGTCTTCAATGTCAGTAATCAACTACGTGATTCTGACAGCATATGTATTGACCCGGTTTCTGCCTAAGATGTAAGGAGGGCTTCTTTCTTTTCACCCTTTATCTTTACATTTCTTTTTCATTCTTCAACCCCTTCAGCGCTTACCGAGACTTCATTACTAGCACCTTGTTGGGTTTCTTCCAGTGCTAGCTCCATCTCAGTCGGCACTCTTCCCTTATTCACATTTCTCCTTTTTAATCATTCCTAAGGACTTCTATTCTAACTAGAGGATTGTCCCTGGGAAGATCCCTCCGGTTCTGGCTGGATCATGGGAATTATACCTAACCCCACCATCCTTATAACTCCAATGCATTAAAATAAGATTGGTCGGTCTTTGGTATTCTTCCACAGTTGCCATCATAAATCATTCGCTCCCCCTCAATATGTGCATCGATATACGAAAAGGTTTAGCACATATGGGAGAGCCTACACTTGAGTTCCAAAAGATCACATTTTTATCAGAATTTCATATTTAAATCACATTCTCTCCCCCGATCAAAATTTTCAAACCACTTGAGATTTGTGATCCCAATTGATTTAAATAAGTTAGAAATTTTGGGAGAAAAATGTGGTCTGGTTTCAATATATTCTGATCATAGAGCATACTATGCTCCCCCTTAAACCACGAGAGAGTGTCACTGCTAATGTTGCACAAAGTTGGCAAGGTGTCAGAAATTTGAACAAATATTCTCCCCCTCAATTAATGACTCGTTTTCTATTTAAAGAGCTGTAGTCATTCAATTGAGCGATGAGTATTTGTGAAAATTTAATTCAATTTACCACCTTGTGTAACATTAAAACTCTCTTGAAGAATCAAAGAAGATAAAGAGTCTGATGTAAAGAAGACTTCTCTTCTTATACACGAAATGACGCACTGAAACGTACATCCGATCGGAGAAACATGGATATAAAGTAATCCATGCCCAGGTGAACATCACCCAGTTGGAGGAACAGCCGTCTTTTTGGCGACGTGCTTTCCCCATTTAGAAGCGCGGGTTGCTATCTGAAGTAATAGCAAGCCATTTAGACATGTTTTAACCATCCATTTTAACTTCTGATCGAGCTTCATTTAAAGACCCATGCCATTATTGAATGGCATTTCTAAGTCCGTAAATGTTATCGATAAACAGAAGACAAGCTTAGGTGAAACTATTTTTGGTATTTTCTATTTTTTAATTTTTATGGTTTTTCTGGTTTTACGTTTCTCTATTTACAAATTGCAGGTATTCTATATATCTATTTACAAAATGGTATAAGATATGAACAAAAATGTATGAAGCAAATATATACAAGGATACGAAGCAAAAACCATTACTCCTCAGCTTCCTGAATATCTCCGCTGCCATCGCTTTACTTGCTGAAGAGCAATGTGAGCACATTTAATTAGGGATTAATTCTGGATTTTCAATCTCCCCTAATTAGTGCTCTCCCCCAATCTGAAAACCTTTCTGATGAACACCCATAATAGAAAGAAGACTTTGGATGAACGCCCATAATATGAAGAAGTCTTTTGATAACCAAATGCATGCTGTCTTAAGTTTTCTAACACATAGCGAAGAATGTAGAGTAGACTGTAGACTCGACCTTCTTCAAGATTGCCCAATATGGAGGAACAGAATACCAACCATCTTCATCTCACCAAATGCCTTCCAGTAACCTTACATACAACCCATCAGCCCGCAGTATACACATGAGATGATAACACACAACAGAGAATGTAGAATAGACTGACGACTCGACCTTCTTCAGTCTTTAGTATAACACCAAAGTAACAAGTTGAACCACTGATCATCTATAGTATGTATCCATCCTTGGATATTAAGCCCTGATCACGTGAACCTGTTGTGCGTCCTTGATGTACACATTCTCTCTCCCCTGATGGTTACGATTAATCAGCCTATGACGTAACAGTGAAACGTTAATACCAAGGTAACAAGTTGAACCACTGATCATCTCTGCGGTTATCAACACCGGAATAAATGATTAAGCCCGATCACGTGAACCTGTTGTGCGTCCTTGGTGTACACATTTCTCTCCCCCATGATGGTTACGATTAATCGGAATCATCATCATGATGTGTACATGCAGTGTAATGACGTGTACATGAAGCATTGACTAGAAACCCTTTGATGCTGATTGTACCAGCCCATGAGACGATGTCGATTAGCATTCCATGACCATTTTCTTCAACACCTTGATAGACGGAGGAAGATGTAGTGTTGGAGAACCATGGTTTGCACGACTCCTGAACTGACGTATTCAGGAGTCGTATGACCATTTCTCAATCATCAATCAACATGTAGAATATTCACCCTTTCCCCCCCTCAAAAATTGCATATGCCTGCCAACTGCAATTTTTGATGATTGAACGAGTGAATATGAATACCATCAACGGTAAGTAGCTCCACTTGACGGTTCTTGAAGACTGACATGTTGTTTATTCACCCTTTCCTCCCCTCAAAAATTGCATATGCCTGTCAACTGCAATTTTTGGTTGAATAAGTGAATAAGATTATACTCCAATATGCGTCGATCCACTTGAAGACTGAATGAGCACGGAAAGAGCATGAAACTTGTTGATGAGAATGGCCATAAATAAGAAGATTCCTCTTCTTTTGAAGATAAAGTGAACTCAAGCGTACACTTTTCTTTTCTTTGAAGAACGAGGCCTGAACTGATATGAACAGACATCATTGTCATTGAAGAGCGAGGCCTGAACTGATGTGTACAGACGTCATAATGATGAAGAGCGAGGCCTGCACTGATGTGTACAGACGTCATAATGATGAAGAGCGAGGCATGCACTGATGTGTACAGACGTCATAGTCGTTGAAGAGCGAGGCCTGCACTGACGTGTACAGACGTCATCTCTCTCTCTTTACTACTTCTCTCATTTAACTCGTTACCAACCCCATTATCATTTTATCGGCTTGATGTCGTGACCACTGATGGAGAAAGATCCAATATGATGAACTTGAGACTGAAGTAACATAACCCGAACTTGTGACTTAAACTTGTGCTAATGCGAGACAAAGAGCGGTGTAGAGACTTCGTGCAACATTGAATCCCTAAGTACTCTATACTTTTCAACCAACTAACCATCAAGTATAAGACGTACATCACCTCTTGGATATCCACAACTTCGTGTGACACTGAGCACTACAATGTAACTCCTTAAAGTGATAGTTATTTTGTAATAGAGAGAAAGAAAAAATAACTAGATATCCAAGTCCTCGTCATTGTAACTGTTGAAAGCTCGAACAAGGATCTCGAAGAATCTTCATCCAACCTCCCCGATATCTTCAGATACTAAGTACACGCACCCATGAAATTTCACTTCAGCCTCAAATAAATAATACTGAACTAACGCCGTAGTCACATCTTGTCGATTAACTGCCCCGATCCAGCCATTTGTGATGTTATAGCTGAACTTTGATAATGGTTTTAACCCGATCATGGTTAAGAGCGCATAGCCCATCATCACGGGATTTTAAAAATCTATGATTTAAACCGAGAAATAAGTTCTTTCGCGGGATTTTACAAAACCAAGAAGAAACCGTGAGACAGTAACAGATTGAATGTGGCATGACTGATTCGATTTTGGTGAGCATCAGTTTGGGTTAAGAATATCTTGTGAGAATTACAGATTACATCACAACTTTTAAAACCTTTGTCCAACTAACCAACCTCGTACAGAAACAACTATTTGTGACCACTTGATGAAGGAAACCCGATATACCAATCTTGCAAATGAAGTAGAATTACTCAAATTTGTTACCTAAGCTTGCATTGTTGTTGGAAGAACGGTGTTAAGTCTCTAAGTACGTAATGTTATCCTGACAAAGTATGAGACTTTCATCACCTCTTGCGATTATCCACAACGTCTTCTACGTGTGACACTGAGTACTACAAGGCATCTCCTTTAAGTGATAGTTAACCAGGTCTTCAACCATCCACCCCGACTTCTGGAAACTAGATAACCCAAGTCTTCAACTTACATCTTAAGCACGAGCAAGTTATCATTGAAATCATGCATCCAACCATCCCCGATTTCAAGATAAAATAGGTAGACTTTTTCGTGAAATTCAACCCCACTCTCAAGCAAGGGATACCAAATTTAACTTCGTGATCATTTTGTGCGGTTGAATAGTCGAAGGGAGAAGAAATATGCGCTAATTCTTAGTAGTGCCCATGACTCATAGTCAGTCCAAACAAACATAGCTGTCTGACCCAGCTGCTTGGATGGTATCGGTGCAGTGCATGGAATAGTTGTCGTACTGTGTACAGGATTTTACAGTTCTTGAGATTTAACCAAGAATTAAATTCAAGAACAAACTGCACAACAGTAGGTATCAAATCGCTGACATCTTAGGCAATTTGCTAAGACCCAAACCACTGAAAGCTAAACCACTGAAACTGGAACCACCATTCAAACTGCCGGAGACTAAACTACTGAATCCTGAAAACTGAATCCTGAACCGCTACGATCTGACTCGCTGAAACCGGAACTGCTAAGATTCAAACCGCTGGAGACTAAACCAATACGATCTGACCCGCTGTAACCGGAACCGCTAGGAAACACGCGCCTAATTCTCCCCCTCAAAAAGGGCATGCAATGACCTTTTTGCCAAAGCTGAGAGTCCGTGATGTTTGTGAATTTGTCAGGCACAATACATGGAAAGAGACAAATAAAACTACTGCAACGAAGATGGTGATTAAGACTCTCTTGTAGTAACCCCTCGTTTGTCTCCTCATCAATGGTTTAGCAGATTAAAAATTCCCTGAAGCTCATAATATGCCAACACCGCTTGATGAAATATGTTTAACTATAGAATGTGTAACGGGTTAAAACACGTCTCTGAACAAACCACCTCCCGTCTTTAAGTCTGACCACTCTTGAGAAGATCTTGTACTACAATCTGATTAGTATTTTTATAGTATATATTTTTCCGAAAGAAAGGCAACGTATGCGTTTTCCCCGGTTCGTGTCCCAACGAAGGTCGAATATCGAGTTGTCGTGACGTTGTCGAAAACGTGAGGTGAATGTGTGTGAAAAAAAATGGTGATTTGTGATTTTACACTACGAACAATGAAATATGAAATAAAAACAACTAATTATGCTAATGAAAGAATTAAACTAAGCATACGAACCTAAAAACGAAAATTTGAATTTTTAAAAAACGTTACGCGACGAATTATAAAACGTAAATAAAAGTGATTTTCTAAAATTTAAAACCTAAAAATATAAAAATAATTTTCCTGTATTAAATCTGATAAAATAAAATTTTTGGAAAAAGAAAAATATTTTTTTGACTTTTTAATGTTTTTTTATGAATTAAAAACTAATTTAAACTAATTAAATGTTTTAAAAATATCAAATCAATTTGGAAAAATCTGAAAAATTTATGGAAAATCTAAAATTTAATTCTCTATCTAGGAAAAATAAGAACAGAACTTAAATCATCCCAAATAAGCTAAACAGTGGAAATAAGCAGTTTCAAATAAGCCAAAAATAAGCAAAATTGACCCAAAAATTTCAAGAAGTTCAGAACCCAGCAAACACACTTTATTAAACTGAAATCAAATTATGTAGACCAAAATAGCACTCAGATTTAGTAGAAAAGCACTTAATCAGTTTTGATGGTGAAACAGAAAATGTGGCTAAACAGCCCACTTCACACCCAAATTAAGCAGTCCAATTAAGCAGTAAGATTGAAACTTATGGGAGCAAAACTTCCTCAAAACTACTAGCTACCCAAAGACACTTTAAAATCCAGATTCAAATCTCAAATGCTTATCTAAATTAACCCTTGAAAAAGTGCTTATGGACTGAGTTGGAACAAGCTATAACAGACCAAAGAAAGACCAAGTTCAGACCTGATTTAAGCTCTCTTAATAAGCTCTAAAACTGAATCCCAGATATAGTACTAATAGCTTGCTATGTCAACTACCTACAAACCAAAAATTAAGGTCCCAGCTTATCTGGTTAGGCCACAATTAAGCCAAGAACAGAAGCTAAAGAAGGGTGCAGGTCTGCACCTGTTGTCCTGGTGCAGCAGCCAAGTTTTGGCGCAAAACACTATCAAAACTTTACCAATGCTATCCAAGTTTTGAGCACTAACTTAACCACCTAAATGCTACTTAGAAACACCAAAGTATGGGTCTCAATAAGCTCAGCTTATGCTGTGCTTATTGAGGACAGTTGATGCTTATCTAATGCAACCAAAGATCAAAAAACTTCAATTGCTCAGTACTATCCTTAATATCTAATTACAACAGCAACTTAACCTCAATTCAATACCAACTCAGTTTTAACAATGATCAATAATGTTTGAATGAAGCTAAAACTCATATCTCAGACATAAATCTCAAACAGAAACACAGATCCAATATGTATATCAGACAATGAAACAGTGAATCACCAAACTCAAACAAATTAAGGTCTAAATGAGATGTAAACTAATACTGAGCTCAAAATATCAAAGTAAACAGATATAAGCAACAATGATTAAACTAAAAATACTACTATTAACTGATGCAATATTTAAATAAAAATGAAATGAGATCTTACAAATCAAAGCCCCCTCAGCATGAACAGAGGGGGTTCACTAAGCTTGCCTGTCTTTTGACAGGCCAATTGGACTCCTTATTGGCTGCCTTTACTCCTCAAATAAGCTGGCTTATTAAAATAAGCTGAGTTTGACTTTGGTTGACTTTGAGACTAAACTGATTAAGTACCAAACTAAAATCTCACAAAAGCTATGTGAAGCTTAAATGAAACTTGAGAAACAGAAACTAAGCTTATGGAAGCTTATATATATATATATATATATATATATATATATATATATATATATATATATATATATATATATATATATATATATATATATATATATATATATATATATATTTGGAATGATGATTTAGAAATTGAAATTAACACAAACTAAATAAGTTGAATTTAAGAACAATAGAATGAAACAACAATTAGTAAAACAGCAGAATTAAATGGAAATCAAATGAAATTTACATTAATAAAAATTTAAAAATTACAATGGAAATACTTGAACCTGATACAAGCTAAAATTTAAAATGACTGAAAATAAATAAACAAAAACAGAAAATTACAATACGAAAAACTAAAAAACTTCCTCTTGTGAAGAGAGACCCTCCTATTTATAGCCTAACCAGCATCATTCTAGACCTGCCATGTTGGCGATCCGTGTGTGCTTGAGCTCCAATCCACCCTTAGATCATTTCTTTCTTCCCACGCTTGATCTTGACCGTACGATTAAAATGAGTGAAGTGGCACCTCCAATCAACATCACCCACGAGTCCCTGGCAGTTGTCAGATGCTTCTAGAAACCCCAATGATTGGGTAATTATTAATAGGACAGGGTAATTTTGATGGTACGGTAATTAGGGTTTATCCTGGTAATATTTGGGGAAGAACAAATAAGGAGCGGGTAGTGTGTGTTTTTTTTATTTTTGTTTGACCCGAGTAAGTTTATAATTTGACCGGGTTTTTCTTTGGTTGGGTCGGGGTAGGTTTTCGGGTTTAGTTAAAATGTTTGGATTGGGTTAGGATTTAAGAGGTGGGCTGGGTAAAGTTATCTTGGGCTTGGGGAATGTAAGGGGTATGGGTTGGGTTTAGATTAATAAAGGTGTGGGCTGTTTATTAGAACCGGGTAGTGTGGTAAAGGGGTTTAAGGGTTTTAATGATTATGATCTTAGGGACCCTTTATGTATTTTCTGGATTCTCCAAGGACTGATTTTGCCAATATTCAAAAGTTGATCTAAGGGTGATTTCTGACATTTGGTGGAACTCTAAGGCGGATTTTGACTTTTTGCATCCCGGCATTGGCTAAAAATAAAACTTCCATATCTCGTGCTCGTTTTCCCGGTCTTTGCTTGTTTTTGTCCTTTTCTTCGATATCCGTGCCTGCATATGTAAAAACACAAAAACACAATATATTTGACATTTTGGTCGGGTTTTTGGTCTATTTGGGTCCGGTTTTGGTCAAGAAAAGGTATGTGAATAAGCACATACCACAATCCCATTAGAAGCTTGAGAACCAACAATCACTTGATGAAGCTTGATAAAGGACAAGTTCGCGACTTATACTTGCACTAAATTTGTGATTTAGAACCTATATTGAGCACAACAACGTAACTCCTTTAAATATAAGTAGTGATATATACCCAACCTTCCATCCTTTATTGTATATATCCACTTCTTGAACTTCCAAGACTAATCACCATAAATACGCTCAAGCAAGGGTCAACAAACATCGTGCATCCATCCAACCCTGAGATGTTTGTGACACTAAGTATGCCAACCCGTGAATTAACAAACCAACCAAGTCACCATAATTTCCCAATTCCTGCCGATCTCGAAGCACAAACTTATCCCGAAAAATTGGTCAAACCCCGTAAGTTTTATAATGTCTAAATCCAAGTCCAGCCTACTTGTCTAAAATTAATTTCACGGGATTTTACAGCTCTTGAGATTCAAACCGAGAAATCGAATCTTTCGCGGGATTTTCTAAAATCTACAAGAGAAACCGTGAAATCAACTAGAACCACCAAGAGTGAAGTGCAATGCTGATCTTCGAAATTCAAGTCAAAGAAGTCAAATCTCAACTTGATCAAATCGCAGCAAGTCAAGCCACAGTTTGTCAAATTGCAACAAGTCTAGTCGCAATTAACCAAATCGCAATTAGTCAAATCGCAAGTGTCAACTCGCAACGACAAATCGCAGCTGGTCAAATTGCAGTCAGTCAAATCGCAATAAATCAAATAGCAACTTGTCAATTTGCAATTATTCAAATCGCACTTTGTCAACTATAACTTAAATCTCAAAGATCAAATTGCATGCTCGCTCAAGTGGTAGGCTCTAATTGGACTACGCAGCCAAATCCGCAACTCTGTAATCACGAAGACATTCGTATACCCAAATACTGGCGGTGACGTGTGTGTCCTTATGAACTTTCGTAGATCCAACATCGATATGTCAAAGACAATACCAAGGATTAAGACAATGCCTGTAAAACCCCGAAATTTATATAATCCGAAAAGACTAAAATACCCTCTGAATTTGAACTTTGAGAACTTATGAAAATTTTGTAAGTAACATAAATTGTACTTAACCTAAAATAATTACGTCTTAAGTTATGTAATGAATTCAAGTAACCAAATTACCCTTGATCTCAAATTCATGAATGACGTTTAAAACTTTAAGACATTTTAATCCCGAGTATGCCCTAAATATTTAACGATAATAAGTGAACAAATAAAATGAATGTACACATTTCAATAAATAAAATCACATGCCTAACTTTGACATTAAGCTTCTACTAAAAACCCTTTTACACGTTTTCTTTTGTGTTTTCTTTGGGCCGAATTATATTGTCACACAAACACATACTCTTTGGGCCTTAAAGACATGAAAATACCCAACAAATCTTGGCCCAAATCCCCCTCTTAAAGGGTCGGTTCTTTTTTTTTTTTTATGTTGTTGTTATACATACCCACTTTTATCAAGCCCTAAAACCCACCCCATTGTGTCGATCTTCTGCTGCCCTTCTTCCTTTCTTCTGTTCGATCAAGCAGCAGCAAAATAGAGGGTTTTGTGAAGCTTCAAAGTAGTGTTAGACGTGCCTTGTTCCCTTGTTCGTGTGGGTTTTGATCGTGTGTTCTAGGGCTGTTCGAAGGAGCATTCTAGGGTTTCATTCGGCTGAAAATTTGTGGTGGTGTTTGATCCTTGTTCTTGATTTCTTTGGATCACGCTTCTTGGGTAATTTTTATAATCTTTGTTCCATTCTACTCTTCTTGTTAATTCTTGTTTGTTCTTGATGTTCTTGTTGATTAAAATACCTAATATGATAAGAACAACCCTACATAAAATCATAAAAGAAAACCCTAAAATCTTTATGTATGAATCGGACCAGGAGTATATGTGATGAAATTATTCGATTTGATTATGTTAAGACCTGGGATAATTGACCTAAATATGTTTGGATTAACCTTTAATCATTATGTGTTAAGAATTAAAGAGGTAATATGATGAAAACCCTAAGTTTATGTTTGAAGCTGTGAAAACTGCTACTGATCTGGAATTTGGTTGGATTTTAATCGGCTGTAACTTAATGATGTGAACGTCTATTTTGGTGTTTTAAGAGTCTAAAACAAAGTTCAATGAAATGGCTACCTGGGAAAATTTAGTTTGTAATTTTTGGAGGCTTGGAAGGTTACTTTTTGATTTTTAGAAAATTATGTGTCTGATCGGATTTGTGAGTCTGGAAAATCAGTCCGGGTTTTTGAATTTTAATTTCCAAACCGTGTCGAATTAAGAGGTTTCCTTTGAACTGGGTAATCTTTAAGATGTCTATTACTTCCTGGAATTTTTGTAGATTTTTTTGAATTTTTCTTAAAAGGTTTCTAAGTAATAACTTTTCGTATAGCAAAATCAATCAGAAATCTGGACGAGTTGGTTTAAGTGAATTTTAATCCATAGCTTTGTTACTTAATAAAATCTGGAAAAATTAGATAAAATACTTAAGACATTTGAGCATCTCTGGGAATTTTTGGGGAATTTATTTCTGAGTTCTTATATAATTTTAGATTTATAGAAAACCTAACAATTTCAAGCTTAAAACTGTTAGAACCTGATGAAAAGTATAAAAAGGGTTTTGAAAGGTGTTTCGTGTTATTTTAAAAACTAAAGGGACTAAATGTGTAATTTTATGAAACTTGAAGGTTTGATTCGTGCCACACTTATATTTGAGAGTATAATCTGTAATTTAGTAAATATGAGGGTTAGTTGTGTAATTATGAACATAATAAAGGTTGAAGTGTAATTTGTATAATTATAAGGTTTATTTTGTGATTTTGGGTAAATCAAGGGTGTAATGTGTAATCTATGAAACTTAAAGGACGGGAGATGTGATTCTGAATAAATGATGCACTTAAATTAGTAGTTTGCAATATTTTCATTCAAGACCCTTAACTTTGGGATGTTTGCAATTAAAAACCCTAACTTATAGAAACTTGTCATATTTAACCTTGAACTTATGTAAAAGGCATTATGAACCTTAACCTACTAACATGGTCATCTTTAATAAGTTGATAAACAGGAATGATAATAACTAAAGTTACTGAATGTGTAAAGTTACCTAAGATGGAGAGAAACTAAAATGAAACCTTATGATTAAGAAACTATGAAATCATAAAGCTATGAAACTTATAAATACAATTATAATTCATGTAGATTCGCTGAAGCGGGAGTAATCCGGTGTTTTGTGATCTGCCTTTGGTTTGTTTTGCTATCGGATAAGGTACAGATACTCTGCCCTTTTTCAGTAAGGGTGTCCTATCTCATTGATATGATTCTGATTCTGATTCGTTTAAGATTTCCCAAAGCCATTGCTATGATCCCTTTTATTATGAACCTTTCTGATTACACTCTGATTTGGACCTTTGGTATTTCACCTGATATATCTATTATGAACCATCTGTTATGGACCATCTGATTTGACCTTTGCTTTATGACACTCTGATTATGATATGATATCTGACTCTTAGTTTGATACCCGAGCCATTTCACTAGGCATGGGGGTTCCATGTCCGTGTCATTGATGCACCAATGGCATGACTCTAGGGCGGTAGAGTGATGTTCCGCCACGTCCCCATTCTGATTATGATATGCGCATTACTTTGATTATGGATTATATATGTTCTGGGGGGCGTATGGATGCATCCTAGATCTGTTCTGTTTAGTGGATTTAACATGATTTGATATGATTTGTCTGGTGACTGGTACTGTGTGCAATACATGCCTTTCACATATATCTGGGAGCTAGCTACTCCATTTGAAGAATGAGGACACCCCTCATATTATCTGATTATCTGAGAGGTCTCCCCTCTATATGATTATGAAGATTTATGGTTACGATATGATATGATCTGTTTCTGGGCTCGTGGTAGATGACTATCCTACTCTTCTCTTATTATCCATTTGTTTCTTTTATACCTTCTGACATTCCCATTGCCCATATTATGTTTCTGTTTCGTTATTCTTTGCTTTGTATATGTATCTGTTCACTGAGCTTCTTAAGCTCAGCCGCACGTTTTCTTTTCGTGTGCGGCAGGTAATAAGCAGGACGACGGGTTTTGGGTATGAGTGAAGAGACTTTTGGACTTAGAAGACTTTGATAGTTATTCTGAAGTAGAGACCTTTAGAAGGAGTTGCTTTTGCAGACTTAGTAATTAGCTTTTGTTTCCCTTGTATCCTTGTGTATTCAGTATTTCATTTGTAACCTTTGAGAATCTTTGTATTACTATTGAATGTATGTTTTGTTTGATCTGATATGAAGCCATTAATGTGATACTTCTACCCTTGCTGGGTTGGGGTGTTACAATTATGGTATCAGAGAGACAGGCTGCGATTTCGTAATACATTTACCCTTGACCTGTGTAAGTTAAGACCACTAAGCTTTCCCTGTAGGCACTCGTAAGTCAACCTTTGAAAATTTGCTTTAGAATTTCCCTTAGGAACCTAAGTTTTGACCAGTGAGGAACGGGTAGACTATAAGGCATTTGTTTAAGCATCTTTACTTCCGCATCACTCTGATCCGTGCCTTGCTTTTGGTTAGATCCTGTTGATACCACTTTTGGAAAGCGAAAGCTTATGTTTTGCACCACCTAAGATTTGAACCTGATTAAATTTGGAAGGCATTGAGAAATTTCATAAAAATTGCCCGACACTGTTTGGATCCTTATCTTCAGATTCTTTTCAATAATCATTTTGATAAAGGCCCACGTTGCACTCTGATCATTTTGTTAATCACTTTGATGCCTATTCGGGCATTCTGAGAACCTCCATGGCGATGAAGTACGGTATATGTTTTGTTATATGACTTTTTCTTTTGATAAGTACCTATGAATCTTCCGACACTATTCAATTTCGTTTCGCCCATCTCTGTCCTTATAAGAAGCCTTGTGGTGTGTAACCACGAGCATAAGAATGTTTTCCCTCTCACTTTTAAATGATAAAGATTTGATTTGTGATCCGTCTATCTTGGGATAGTTAACTTCAATTATATTCTGACAAGGAATCGGCTGACTGAGCATTCAAATATGGACAATTTCCCTTCTATGTCTCACCTTTAACGTTTGCAACAATTTTGAACTCCCTACCATGATTACCGATTGATAAACCCTCTGCTATCACCATTACTCTGGAGTCTTTTGTGTTAATCTAGCGTGTATGAAGTTTTTCCTAGAACCCATTTCGTACGCTAATGAATGAACCTTATCTTGGGAGCTATTTGGCACTTGAATCGTCTGAGCATGAACCTTGTATTGAACGCTATTTGGCGCCCTGAATTTTCTGAAACACGATTTCTGATTGAACCACCAAGTTTCCCACCGGAGTGTAAAGTAAGTTTGCTTAAGTGCATTCTCTTGGCGTAATTCAGTTTTGTTCGCAATAAAGAAGAATGATGACAGGAGATATGTATTGATTTCTGGAAGCTGAATCGTAATACTGTTAGGAACTAATATTCCTCCACCCTGAAACGACTATATGTTTGTTTAAATTCAGAGCGCGAAGTTTTTCCTTTCGGATGAATTGATCTTATTCTTGAAATCGCTTTCCGTATTCATAAACGACTGCTATGACGGTTGGTGACGTTAATAGTATTAGCTATAGCTCTGACGATCTTGGTGAAATTGATAGATGATATTGTCTCATGAGTACTGGGCATGTGGTCATTGTATGACTTAATGGTACATTCAGAGACGAGGAAGAACATGAAAATCATTTTTGCACCTTGTTAGAAATTTGACGATCATTTGTGTATTATGAGAGTTTGATGTTTGTTGAGACAACGGTGTTCTTTGCCTGACCTGGAGTTGACAACAACGGAGGCTACCCTGAAGAGTGAAGACATTCCTTTCAATACAGAAGTGTGGGCGATGCAGAAGATCTAGTCAAGATGGCGAACCTGGAGCTGATGGAGACGCACAGTCTCACTTCCCTATTCATCTTGGTTGTACTAAGATGAATTGAGAGCGGAAGCAGACTGTATGATGAAGAGATTTAAAGATCGTGCCAGAGATCCACAACACTCCATCACATTCCAAGCAGAAATGCAGGAGGATCGACGAACCAAACACCAGTTCCCGATCTTAATTTCACTTTCCGACTGATAGACAGACAAAAACGGCTTAACCGGACTTGAGGAGATTGGATGTGTTGAAGGAACGGATCTTGAAACAGACCTTTTATGATTGGAAGAATTGATTCTATGAAGGCCAAAGTTCTTGGCGACTAACTTTCATTTCGTTAACCCTCTTAAATTTCGTTAAACCGTAATAAGATCCTCTTATGATTTAAGTTCCCTTGAAGCATTTCAGTTCGT
This sequence comes from Artemisia tridentata subsp. tridentata, assembly GCA_021014915.2. NCBI lineage: Eukaryota > Viridiplantae > Streptophyta > Magnoliopsida > Asterales > Asteraceae > Artemisia > Artemisia tridentata. Next base: position 257,850,605 of record CP139503.1, read on the forward strand.
ATTTATTTTTCGTATGTTCGGTGATGACTTTGTTTTGAGAGATTTTGGTAATTTGTGGAAGATGTGATGCTCGTGACGGCGTACCTCACTTCTGCTAGGCAATCTGAGATTTTGAGACTCTTGCGAATAGTTTTGGTTTCTCTCTTGACTGTGGCAATTGTTTTTGTTGACCTCTGAGACTGTAGAAGTACTAGGTGGATTAAGATAGGTGGTTTTGATTACGATTTGAGATAAAGTATGACCATCATGAGGGCATATTTATATGATGCCAGTATTATGACGTCTGGCCAACGTGATAATACTTACATCATATAACGTGTACTTGTTGTGGGCATAGGATATCTTGGGGAGTACCCAAGAAGTTTAGAGTTTGAATCTCCGTTAGATTATCCGTGATTAGTGAGACGGTAGGTCCATCCTACCTATACGTATACCCTGTTTTTGTTCGTTAGATATCGGGATGACTTTGGACTCTCGTTTCGCATTCCGTTGACCTCAGTTATAAACCTTGAACTCCTTGAAGAGCTCTCTATTGTTGAAACAGATAATTTGATTTGAAATTTTGTTCGTATTCCATATGAGCTTTTCTGAAGATTCACCTATCGTCCATTTTATGTTTCATGGACCTTCTGATCAGAAATCAACTTATTCTCTCCTTCTGAGAAATTTGAACCCACCTCGTTTTGATCAGAGTCATGAGAAACCTATTGTTTTGAAGATCCTTCTGGGAGAATCTCCCCAGGCGTGAGAATGTTTGTGATGATCTTTTGCGACTTGCTACGACTTCGTTTAACCTTGCGACTTCAATTTTCGAGGACGAAAATTTCTTTTAAGAGGGGAAGAGTTGTAAAACCCCGAAATTTATATAATCCGAAAAGACTAAAATACCCTCTGAATTTGAACTTTGAGAACTTATGAAAATTTTGTAAGTAACATAAATTGTACTTAACCTAAAATAATTACGTCTTAAGTTATGTAATGAATTCAAGTAACCAAATTACCCTTGATCTCAAATTCATGAATGACGTTTAAAACTTTAAGACATTTTAATCCCGAGTATGCCCTAAATATTTAACGATAATAAGTGAACAAATAAAATGAATGTACACATTTCAATAAATAAAATCACATGCCTAACTTTGACATTAAGCTTCTACTAAAAACCCTTTTACACGTTTTCTTTTGTGTTTTCTTTGGGCCGAATTATATTGTCACACAAACACATACTCTTTGGGCCTTAAAGACATGAAAATACCCAACAAATCTTGGCCCAAATCCCCCTCTTAAAGGGTCGGTTCTTTTTTTTTTTATGTTGTTGTTATACATACCGACTTTTATCAAGCCCTAAAACCCACCCCATTGTGTCGATCTTCTGCTGCCCTTCTTCCTTTCTTCTGTTCGATCAAGCAGCAGCAAAATAGAGGGTTTTTGTGAAGCTTCAAAGTAGTGTTAGACGTGCCTTGTTCCCTTGTTCGTGTGGGTTTTGATCGTGTGTTCTAGGGCTGTTCGAAGGAGCATTCTAGGGTTTCATTCGGCTGAAAATTTGTGGTGGTGTTTGATCCTTGTTCTTGATTTCTTTGGATCACGCTTCTTGGGTAATTTTTATAATCTTTGTTCCATTCTACTCTTCTTGTTAATTCTTGTTTGTTCTTGATGTTCTTGTTGATTAAAATACCTAATATGATAAGAACAACCCTACATAAAATCATAAAAGAAAACCCTAAAATCTTTATGTATGAATCGGACCAGGAGTATATGTGATGAAATTATTCGATTTGATTATGTTAAGACCTGGGATAATTGACCTAAATATGTTTGGATTAACCTTTAATCATTATGTGTTAAGAATTAAAGAGGTAATATGATGAAAACCCTAAGTTTATGTTTGAAGCTGTGAAAACGGCTAATGATCTGGAATTTGGTTGGACTTTAATCGGCTGTAACTTAATGATGTGAACGTCTATTTTGGTGTTTTAAGAGTCTAAAACTAAGTTCAATGAAATGGCTACCTGGAAAAATTTAGTTTGTAATTTTTGGAGGCTTGGAAGGTTACTTTTTGATTTTTAGAAAATTATGTGTCTGATCCGATTTGTGAGTCTGGAAAATCAGTCCGGGTTTTTGAATTTTAATTTCCAAACCGTGTCGAATTAAGAGGTTTCCTTTGAACTGGGTAATCTTTAAGATGTCTATTACTTCCTGGAATTTTTGTAGATTTTTTTGAATTTTTCTTAAAAGGTTTCTAAGTAATAACTTTTCGTATAGAAAAATCAATCAGAAATCTGGACGAGTTGGTTTAAGTGAATTTTAATCCATAGCTTTGTTACTTAATAAAATCTGGAAAAATTAGATAAAATACTTAAGACATTTGAGCATCTCTGGGAATTTTTGGGGAATTTATTTCTGAGTTCTTATATAATTTTAGATTTATAGAAAACCTAACAATTTCAAGCTTAAAACTGTTAGAACCTGATGAAAAGTATAAAAAGGGTTTTGAAAGGTGTTTCGTGTTATTTTAAAAACTAAAGGGACTAAATGTGTAATTTTATGAAACTTGAAGGTTTGATTCGTGCCACACTTATATTTGAGAGTATAATCTGTAATTTAGTAAATATGAGGGTTAGTTGTGTAATTATGAACATAATAAAGGTTGAAGTGTAATTTGTATAATTATAAGGTTTATTTTGTGATTTTGGGTAAATCAAGGGTGTAATGTGTAATCTATGAAACTTAAAGGACGGGAGATGTGATTCTGAATAAATGATGCACTTAAATTAGTAGTTTGCAATATTTTCATTCAAGACCCTTAACTTTGGGATGTTTGCAATTAAAAACCCTAACTTATAGAAACTTGTCATATTTAACCTTGAACTTATGTAAAAGGCATTATGAACCTTAACCTACTAACATGGTCATCTTTAATAAGTTGATAAACAGGAATGATAATAACTAAAGTTACTGAATGTGTAAAGTTACCTAAGATGGAGAGAAACTAAAATGAAACCTTATGATTAAGAAACTATGAAATCATAAAGCTATGAAACTTATAAATACAATTATAATTCATGTAGATTCGCTGAAGCGGGAGTAATCCGGTGTTTTGTGATCTGCCTTTGGTTTGTTTTGCTATCGGATAAGGTACAGATACTCTGCCCTTTTTCAGTAAGGGTGTCCTATCTCATTGATATGATTCTGATTCTGATTCGTTTAAGATTTCCCAAAGCCATTGCTATGATCCCTTTTGTTATGAACCTTTCTGATTACACTCTGATTTGGACCTTTGGTATTTCACCTGATATATCTGTTATGAACCATCTGTTATGGACCATCTGATTTGACCTTTGCTTTATGACACTCTGATTATGATATGATATCTGACTCTTAGTTTGATACCCGAGCCATTTCACTAGGCATGGGGGTTCCATGTCCGTGTCATTGATGCACCAATGGCATGACTCTAGGGCGGTAGAGTGATGTTCCGCCACGTCCCCATTCTGATTATGATATGCGCATTACTTTGATTATGGATTATATATGTTCTGGGGGGCGTATGGATGCATCCTAGATCTGTTCTGTTTAGTGGATTTAACATGATTTGATATGATTTGTCTGGTGACTGGTACTGTGTGCAATACATGCCTTTCACATATATCTGGGAGCTAGCTACTCCATTTGAAGAATGAGGACACCCCTCATATTATCTGATTATCTGAGAGGTCTCCCCTCTATATGATTATGAAGATTTATGGTTACGATATGATATGATCTGTTTCTGGGCTCGTGGTAGATGACTATCCTACTCTTCTCTTATTATCCATTTGTTTCTTTTATACCTTCTGACATTCCCATTGCCCATATTATGTTTCTGTTTCGTTATTCTTTGCTTTGTATATGTATCTGTTCACTGAGCTTCTTAAGCTCAGCCGCACGTTTTCTTTTCGTGTGCGGCAGGTAATAAGCAGGACGACGGGTTTTGGGTATGAGTGAAGAGACTTTTGGACTTAGAAGACTTTGATAGTTATTCTGAAGTAGAGACCATTAGAAGGAGTTGCTTTTGCAGACTTAGTAATTAGCTTTTGTTTCCCTTGTATCCTTGTGTATTCAGTATTTCATTTGTAACCTTTGAGAATCTTTGTATTACTATTGAATGTATGTTTTGTTTGATCTGATATGAAGCCATTAATGTGATACTTCTACCCTTGCTGGGTTGGGGTGTTACAAAGACAATGCATGTTGAAACACAAATCCTTTAAGCCAACTGTGTGATATACGTTCAACCCCACATTATACACATTCATAACTCCACTTTATACTCAACAAAGCAAAACAAATTGCTCTAGCTAAGTTATCAATAGGCCACAGTTAACGGAAATATAACATCGTCCTTGTGTTTGTCAGCCCAAACGAGTTTTCCACATGCAAGCCCACTCTAGTCCAATTTCAGCATATCATTGGCCCAACAACTCATTAAACAAAACACTAGGCCCAAGTCCATATCCCACTCTCAACACCATGTGGATTATATAAAAACACACGCCATGTTGCTGTAGACTAAACTCAGCTGCTTCGAAATACACACACGCCCCAAAACGACAAAATGCCAAAGTCAACAGGGTTTCACGTGATTTTGAAATAAAAGTTAAACAATATCATCACTACTCTATTGTTTCACACAACAAACCGACAAGCTCCATCGTTTCTCGTGATATTCCATTTGTTTTTACGCCACAAAACGACAAGCACATGTGATATTCCATTATATTTTGTGAGTTTGACTGCCTTTGAATATGTAGTATAACCACAAATCGCTAACAGCGATACACACAAAACGCTACATTCTTGAGGACACAAATCGCCACAAGTATGTTAGACACAAGTCGCTACATTATCACAGTCAACATTCAGCAACACCAAAACGCTAACCACAAAACGCATGTCTCTTACAAGACAAAACGCCATGTGAGCAAACAGCAACTACAAATGGACAAGAATGTCGCTTTCGTCCTTTTGTCACCATTTGCAGCAACTCACCAAGCACCAGTCCCCAAAAAAAACAAAACGCTACAACTTTGTCCAAAACAAAGCACAAATCGCCAATATTACACATGAACTGTCGCTTTCACATCTTTTGTCTTTTTCCCGTTTTGGCTACAAACCAAAATTCATCCCTTGCACAACACAAAACGCCACTATGAACAACCACTTTTCTCAGCCACAATCCGCTAGGATGAACATCATTAGCACAAGTCACGAGTTTACACAAACCCAAAAATCAAACCAAGGCTATTTAAAAGAATGTTCGGACCAACGTTTTTTAGAGAAACAAAAGCCAAAAGCAAAACACCAAAGCAGTTTTAGTTGGATCTTGGCATGAATATCTTGTGTTGTGAATGAACCAAGAAAAGGTTAAAGTGATAAACCCAAGACTGACACAACACAACCAACATCTTTTGATGTTGAACAAAGCATGGAATATTACAGTTGAAGTCCACAATGAAATATTACAAATAAAACAGTTAGACAAATGCAGATTTAAACTTGAACAACACAATTAAAAGCAGCAAGCATTGTTCGATCCAGAAAAAAACATAGAGACCACAACATTAAATGCTTAAAAGCAAATGTTGGAGGCCCACATGAATATTAAAGCACATCTGGATTTGGAAATACGAATTCGAGCAGTTTGTAGGACCAACAATTCGAATAAAGATAGATGTAAAACCACAACCCAATCAAACCGTTTAAAAGATTCGAACAGTTTAAGCATAAAACAGTTTAAGCATAAAAGATTCAAACCAAAGAGAGTAAAACCGACACACAATCAAACGAACCTAACCATGGCTCTTGATACCAATTGTAAGATCTAACCATCTTGATTGTGTGTACGATTTGGGTGGCCTTGGATCTTGAAAGATCAAGAAACCCATGGTGGAGTTAGAGAGATGAAGTTAGAGAGAGGTGAGGGAAAAACTTGTAAGATTAGATTGGTGTGTGAAAATGATACAAGAGTTCCAACCCTTCCCAAGTGTGGGAAGGGTCTTATATACTTCCTAATATTGGTGCCCCTAGTGGGCTGTGGAGTGAGCTGATAGTGGGTAAAGACCCGACCCACTCCACAAATATAAATACGACTAAGCTAATAATACTAATACTACTAGTAATAATAATAAGCCTACGAGCTATGTAAATGCTAAATAGATACACGGGGTGACCGAACCTTCATCTGAATATTTATATTCCTAACAAGGGTCATAGATATCATTTATCAGATTACCATTATAAAGCACATTCTGTTCTTTCTGAGCTTTCTTGAGATTATAAGGGTTTTCACAACCGATAGCCATTTTCTTTATTGTATGTAAAATCGGGTTTGGATCGTTGATTAACAAATGAATTGTTTGTGTAGAATGACCCGTTTTTATAAGTAAATCTTCCAACTTTGCATTGGTTTCCTTTTTGTTAGTGATCTCTTTAAGAAGATCCTTTTCACGTTTAGAAAACCTTTCATTCAACTCATTCTTTTCTTTTTCAAGATTAGAACAAGTTGATTTTTGTTTAGAAAGCTGGTTGGTTAATTCAGAAATTTCCTTGTTTAGAGATTTGATTTGCACATTCAAATTAACATCTAAGGTGTCAAATTTGATTTGCAAATGTTTTTCTCGCAACTCAAAATTTCTTAAACTAACTTCAAGTTCTGACTGTCGTTTGTTATTAAAATCATAAGCTCTTGCATTATCCTTATAACTCTCAAGCCCAGTGGTCAATTTTGCATTCGCGGCCTTAACATCGCGATTGATCTTTTTGACCTTTTCTATTTCAATACTACAATTTTGCAATAATGATTCAAACAAAGCACGTGTTTCCTCAGCATTCTCAGTATGCTGTGACTCGAAGTCTCCATTAGAATCCATATCTGGAGTTACCAAATTAGTAGTTCTACAACTTGGTTCGTCCATGTATGTATCGTAAGTGAGATTAGGAGTTGCAGGATGCTGTTCATTTTGAGGTGACATATCAAACATTTCATTATTGTAACATGTAGCATATAGTTGTACCTCAGAAACCGCATTGGTGTCAAAAGCAGGAGGTGCTTCCGAATCCGTGTCATACTTTGCCTCCTGGAGATTTGCCATAAAAATGCAGTTTGCATCAATGTCCTCGAGATCTTCTGCATCATCATAAGAGCCATGAAGTCATTCTATTCAGCACTCAACTGTAACCCAGCCGTTTCCTTCTGAGCCAACAATAATGCTTTCTGCAAGTAAGCTGGATCCCTCTTTTTCGGCTTGTCAGGACAGTTCCTAGCCATGTGACCAACACCCTGACAGTTGAAACACGTCATCAAATTACCCTAATTCATATTCCCAGCTCCCTGAGCACCAACATTCCCAAACTGATTCCCAGCATTCTGACCCCTTTGATTACCAACAACTGTACCCATCTGATTCCCTGCATACTGACCCATCTGATTACCAACATACTGCCCTGCAGTCTGATTACCCAACTGATATCGAGGAGCATATCCCTGCTGATTCCCATATCCCCCAACCATCTGTCCTTGTTGTCCCATGTTGAAACTTGGTTGTGCAATTTGCTTGTTGCGAGTGTTTGATGAGATTCTTTGATTGTTGTTGGTGGGTGTGGAGTAGCGACCTTGGAATGCTTTTGTTAGGTAAGCAAAAGCTTGAGTCAAAGCAGCAGTTGACTCATCTTGATCATTAAGATCGGGTTCTTGGTGTTGCGGGTATTGTTGTTGTGGGATTACTTGTTGTTGTTGTGGGTAGAACGGTGTTTGTGGATTATGTTGTTGTTGCATGAATTGTTGGGATGAAGATGAAGATGGTTGTGTATTTACTGTTGCAGGTGTAGGTGTTTGGACAATGAGTGCAAGAGGATCATGTTGTTTTGCGAGTTTCTCTTTTCTGACTTCATTTGCCTCTGCTTGGTTTTGCTTTAAAAAGTCATAGAGCTGATCATAGTTCACCTCGTGAAGGTTCTTTGTTTGGTTGACAATAGTGACATATCGTCCCCATTCCTCTGGAAGGTTGTTGATGAACTTGATGTTTTGAACAATTTGGGTCGGAGCCAACTTGTTTCTGATCAACTCATTCATTAGAGTACAGAACCGTATGTAGTAAGATTCAATCTGTTCAGCTGGAGTGGATGTGAACTTCTCCCATTCAGTTAGAAGCTTGTTCTCTATGTCTTGTTTACCAATTTCGGTGCCATGACAAAGCCGTCTAACTCGTTCTCACATATCATAGGCAGTTTCACAACTATCTACAGCACAAAATATTTGTTGTGGTAAACCGAGTTGGATTAAGTGCATTGCCAAGTCATCTGCTTCGATTTGCTTCCAATCTTCTGGCGTATAATCCGATTCCTCTTGGATTCGGTATGTTGCTTCGACGGGAGGTGTTGCATCTGGATTTCCAGCTGTTACTTGAATCTGACAAGGCTTGAATGGACCTTTCTCAATGGATTTAATCAAGATTCTACCTTGTCCATTAGGCTTGGTTCTCATGTATCGAAGCATACGACTCGTCCATGGAAGATAACCACCTTTTTCTAACATTGGAGGTCGGTTTTCTGCATCGGCGGCATGAATGTCTTGTTGTGTAGTCATCTTTGAAATTTTGTATGATAAAGTGGATTGAGGATCGTTTCAACAAAGTAGGAGATGTTGTTGTTGAAGGTTAAACTTGGTTGTTATTGTGAAGCCTTGTTTGATGTTGATGATTGTTGAAGTTGTAAGATAGATAAACGAAACAAATTAAATAAAGTTACGAAATTTGATTAGAGTATAATTAAGACAAATTCAAAAGATTACAAATTCGACAAAAGTTATGTAAGTTAGAATTTAGATAAAAATGACAATTTCTATAGAAATTTCAATTCGACCAAAATTTATACAAATTATGGCAAAATATCAATTTAGATAGAAATATATCTAATTTATATAAATTGGTAATTTATATAAAAATCTAACACTCTTATACAAGAGGGTAGATATCCGTTTGTCGAAGTATTTTACAGACTTATACAAGCGCGAAAATACCGAGTTCACTTTTGAGTTGACGAAATTACATTCGAATCAAATCCTTAAAAGTTATTTAACTTTGAAATCGTTTTACACAAGTGCGAGGGCCAATACTGTCAATTCTGAAACTTCCCAAAAGCTGCTGGAAAAGAGAAGGACTAAATCTGCCAAAACTGAAAACTAGCGCTGTCCGATATCAGAATTGCCTTTGTTGTCCGATATCTAAATTGGGAAAAAGATGTCGGACAAAGCTGTCTTTGCTGAATTGCGATAAAACAGACCAATGTCAATTACGATAAAGGCCAAAACCTGAATTGCGATAAACCTCAGTTTTGAATTGTGATAAAAGCCAGTCTTTGAATTGCGAAAGAATTATCAATTCCGATATTTATCGCAATCTTATACAAGATTACGATACCGAAGCTGAATTGCGATAAAACGCTGCTGGATCTTGAATTGCGACAGATGGCAGCTCAACCACTCTTTCACCAACTAATACCAACTCAAATCAATCAAACTTTCACTAAAATATCCAAAAACAAATCTTGTACAAACTTTGTGAATTATTGTCGATCTAAAGGACTTAGAACAAACAAAAATCCAACACACAAACACTAGATTCGAGTGATAGGATAGCAATTCTTCACAAACCAAGTTGATTAAACACAAATGAGTACAAGTTCTAACCTTTAATTTGCGTATGGAATTCAGGAAAAACACAAGGTGTAGCGTTTTTGAAGAAAAACGTTACAATGGATGTTTTTTAGAATCGAACACAAATAAAGTCCTACCTTGAAGCCTTGCTCTGATACCACTTGTAGAGGTCGAACCTTCTTTCTTTATCACACAAACACACGACACAAGTATGACACTCACAAGATCTTATAGAACAAGAAGAAAAGTGGTGTGGATCGTATGGTATAAATGACAATCGAATGATTATAACCTTTTAGAAGAAATAATACAAGACTCTATGAAAACACACACACACTCTCTTTGCAATGAACTATGAGGCATCTCTAGACTTGGACACCTGACTTATGTGAGAGTGTGTGTGTTTATATTGCAAACACAGCCACGCCCTATGCAAAGGGTGGGCTTTTGATGGGCTCTTGTGTGGGCTACATTTGTATTACACTTATACATTAACTAATACAAACATCACTAATACTTATAGCCCACATCTTAAACTATTTGACACATTTAACACACAAGTTACATTTGCAAATGACCATCACTTCACATTTAATAAATTAAATGCTAACAGGTTCCAGGTTTATGATGGCCGATACAATCGTGAAGTCAACTTAGCGACCATGTCATGCGACTGCCGCAAATGGCAGCTTTCCGGGATACCTTGTGGTCACGTTATTGCTGTTACTAGGTTCTTAGGTCTAACAGATTGTGTGCAATTCGTACAAGATTGGTTTAAAAAACCGAAATACCAAGCGACATACGCAGAGTCGATTAATTTTGTTGGAGAGTTTCACGAATGGGAGTATCCAACGCATATACAACCCATCACTCCTCCGCAAATGGACAACCCACAACCCGGTCGGCCAAAAAATACTGACCGTATACCATCTCAGGGTGAGGAACCACGAGTAAAACATTGTAGTAGGTGTGGTCAATCGGGCCATAAATCTTATCAATGCAATAACCCGGTCATCCCTGATCCACTGTCAAACAAAATAAAACAATACCAAAAAAAAAAAAAAACAGTTAACGAGCAACATGAAACTCCACCTACGTTCGACTCATACCCGACTGAAACACATCATCACAACTTTCCTACTTATGACACACACCCATCGCAAGTATTTGAACATAACACATACACACCGCAACCATATAAACAAGGTGAGACAAGTCATGAACAAAATGCTCATTATAACCCGTCTCAAGGCTATGAACAATACGACTCCCAACCATACGCCTCTCAACATCTAAATGATCAAAACACTCAGGAATCTAATAATAGTTGGTTTAATTTCTTTAGTTTGTAACAAGTTAGTTCTTTTTGTTATGTATTTTCCTTTAATTTCTTTGGTTTGTAATAAAGTAAGCTTTACTTACTTTATTAAATGTAAGCTTTACTTACTTCCTTTAATTTCATTGGTTTGAAATATTATTTTAAAAAAAAATTTCGAATATTAGGGCAAGTTTTTAACAATCTCGTGTAACCCCATATCAAATTTGTACGCGAGATCAATATTATAAGAATATATACGTTTTTTTTGTGATCCCGTGTAATCCCTAGTAAATTTCTACGCGAGATGCAATTTTTTTTATTTTTTATTTCGACCACTAGTATTGTGCCACGTAATCACGTTTAACCCCGGACCATTTCTTATGCGAGATCCATGTCTAAAATTGAAATATGATTAAAACTTGGGCACTGCTATACATATACACTCGTATATGTCTGGTACAGTAATTTTTGCTTAATTTAATTCTTAATTTAATATGATAGTTTGGATCAAAAACATAATTTGGTTTTAAATTGCTTTATAGGATTAATTTTATTTTATTTTAACTTACCAAATATAACAGCTCTTTGGTTTCGATACTTGGACTTACTAAAGATAGACTAAGTACGATTAGGTACGTTGCCCGTGAGTGTATGTAAATTCTAAGTATTTTCAATTATATATTTAAAACGGAATTTCAAACATCAGAGTTATCTTGTTTTTATATGATTTTTAGGAGTAATCTTGTCTTTATCTTTCATTGCAAAAGTGGTCGAAATCTATATGATCAAAGATCATTTGAGGACAAAACATTTCTTAGATACAAAGGGACCAATCCCAACATTCCATTCATTTTGATCTGAATGCTGAGATTAAATTCATTATTTACACAACAGGGGTATTTTTGGACTATATAAATATAATTTTTTACAGCCTATCTCAAATAATTCGTCATTTTTTTTCACACACACAAAGTGTGTGTTTTTTTCTTCTCTCTCATCAATTCATCAATAGATCTCCTTCTTCATCCCTTACATCAATAAACCCTAATTTTTGCTGCTTAATTCATCAGTCGATCACCTTCTTCATCCCGTACATCACCTAACCCTAATTTTTTATCGTTTAATTTATGTAATCTCAATTCTAAGCTTAATTATAAGTTATCTGTGTCAATAAGCTCAATTATAAGCTAACTGATTCAATTTTTTCATCTGATATTCAGGTTTTATGGATTCGATTCAAAGTTCCGTTTCTAGTACTTCTGAACAGATCGTTGTTAATGATTCTTCTACTATTTCTGAAGAGATTGTTCTTAATGATGATGTTTCAGCTAAGTATGTTGAGGAGATTGTTGCTTATGAACACGGTGATGAATCCGAAGCTATTAAGAGTAAGCTTTTTTATTATTTTAATTTTTACTGTAATTCGTGTGTCAGTGTAAATAAGCTATGTTGTTAAGGTGTTATAAGCTCTGAATAAGCTATTAGTTAGGTTTTGATTGAATCAAGCAGTTTTTAATATGTGAATAAGTAGGTTTAAGCTTTGAATAAGGTATCTTAGTAGCTGATAATAATAAGCAGTTTTTGGTTATATCACATGTGATATATCATATCTTAGTAGTTGTTTTTTTCAATTTTTGGTAGTATATCACCTGTGATAACATTTATCATGTAACACCCCAACCCAGCAAGGGTAGAAGTATCACACTAATGGTGACATATCAAAGGCAAGCATAACATACGACTTAAATAATACAAAAGAAATTCAAATGTTACAAATGATATACTGGAACTACAAGGTTACAATTGAGAAACAAAACTAAATACTAAATCTGTCAATGCAAATTCTTCTAAAAACTTCTACTTCCGAAAAACTATCAAAGTCTTCTAAGTCCAAAGGTCTCTTCACTCATACCCAGCTTCCAACTAAAACCTGCCGCACACGGAAAGAAAACGTGCGGCTGAGCTTAAAAAGCCCAGTGAACAGATATATAATAAACGGAAACCAAAAGCAAACGGGAATGAACAGATACATCATAATGAATGAGATATAGGAAAGGAAATAAGAGTAAAGGTTTAGGACAGTCATCCACCACGAGCCCATATCATAACATATCACATATCATATCATATTATATCTTCATAATCATATAGAGGGGAGACCTCTCAGATAATCAGATAATATGAGGGGTGTCCTCATTCTTCAGGTGGAGTAGCTAGCTCCCATATTTTGTGAAAGGAGTGGATTGCACCCAGCCCCAGTCACCATATCATATCATATCAAAACATATCATATCAGAACATATCTAGGATGCATCCATTCGCCCCCCAAACAAATCATATTGGCCATATCAAAACATATCATAGTGAGCTCATATCATATCATAATGGGGACGGTGTAACCAAATCACTAGGGCTACACACTAGTCATGCCATTGGTGCATCAATGACACGGCCATGTTACCTTCATGGCTAGGAAACATATTTTGGCTCGTAGTATCAAACTGGGGTCAAGGTCAAAGGTTCATATCAAAGCAAAGGTTCATATGTCATAATCATAGTCCAAATCTCAAAGTTCATATCACAGGGTTCATATAAGAGGTTCAGAAGTCAAAGGTTCATATCAAAGGTTCAAATGTTAAAGGTTCATATCATAGGTTCAAATCAGAAATTAAGAGGTCGAAGGCACCTTATTAAAAGGGCAGAATATCTGTACCTGATCACGAATGCAAACACGAATACGAAATAGAAGTCACAGATGCGGATCAAAACCTCCTCCTTCACACCTGAAGGAGTAGAAGAGAATTACTACTGATTCTTAATTATTCATTTTACTTGACTTTCTATTTTACGTAACTTTCTATTTTTAGCAGGTTTCCAAAATTAGCAAGTTTCCATATTTAGAAAGTTTCCTTATTTAGAAAGTTTTCATAATTAGCAAGATTTCCATATTCTCATTTAGGTTAAGTCATTATTGAATCATAATATGGTTTTAGGGTGTATTTAAACAAGTCACAAAAGTTTAGGGTTAAATATGACAAGTTTTCATAGTTCAGGGTTATAAACGTAACTTTACCAAAGTTCAAGGTTTAAATTAGAAATCTCATAATTTACCATTTGAATACTTTAATTTCCAGAATTACACATTTAGTCTTCATGTTACCATGTTTACAAGTTACACCCCTTTAATTTATTAATTTACAAATTAATCTTATACTTACAAGATTTACAAATTTAACCTTTACGATATTCATATTACACATCAAATCCCTTTATTTCTTCAAATTACAGAAATTAACCTTCAATTTAATAATGTTACAAACAGCCCTCAAAGTTTCGGTAATTTACACATTTGGTCCCTATACTTTTTAAATTACAAATTCGAATTATATAATTTACTATAATTACATATTAAACCCTTAATTTACCAATTTTACACCATGAGTACTTATTTTAACATGTTATCTGAACACACCCTTAAACATTCACAATTATCACATCAAGTCCCTCTAGTTATCAAAGTTACATATTTAGTCCCTTAATTTACAATTTCAACCTTTGATTATTAACAATTACATATTAAGCCATTAAATCACCAAAATTACACATAACCCCCTGAATATAATTTATTACTCAAAACAGCACCAACTTTCCAGAAATTACATATTTAGTCCCTCATTTTAATTTATTTTTAATTCGTCCTTAAAATTACAAATTAAATCCTTTTCTTGCCTAATTTACATATAAGACCCTCATGTTATAATTTTTACACATTCTCCCAGGTCCATACAATATTACAAAAATATCCCACAAGTTTTAATAATTACAAAACAGCCCCTTATCTTTTAATTATTCAATCGGTACACAAACTATTTATCAAAAATCAAACCCTAATAATCCCAATCATTATCCAATAATTTTAACATCATTATAACACTATTATTTCCAGATTTCATAATTTCAAAACCCTAATTCGATTGGTTTCATAATTTTTCCAAAATTCCTTCTTTTGTTCTACAAATCCGATTATAGCATTAATTCCAAAAATTATGATTTCGACACAAACAATTCAAATGGCTATTTTTCCCATGTTATAAGGAGTATAAAGAACCCACGAAAATTATATACAAGCTCAGGAAAAATCGTATGAATTAATAAGATCCGATTTCCAAAATTAGGGTTTTAAGCTCATAATTTTCTATTCGGCCAAAATACAAAGAATGGGTCGATTCCATTATTTTTACCATGTTATATATGATTAATAGAGAGCTAGAAAAATACCAGAAAATTTATAGATCAAAGGATTCACACGTTTTGAATTATTGATGCTCGGTTAGGGTTTTTCGAACCAATTAATTCACCATGAACACATGATCGACTCCAGGGCTTTTTGGCTATTTTTCTCACCTTCCTTGCATCATGAAGAACTCCAGAAAAATAAGTTTTTGATTTCTAAAAATCGGAGGTGGTGTGTGGGAATTTTAAGAGTGGCGGCTCATTGTATTTTTAGGGTTTAGAGGTGAAATAAAATTATGGAATTGGTATAAATGGTTATGACCGGTCCTTGGGGGGAGGGGTGGGCTTGGATACCGAAATTCTTGTTGGGGAAAATTTATTGGGCTTTAATTCCCTATTAATTGTGTTTTTAATTGCATTTAATGTCTCAAAATAAATCATAAAATTTAAAATGGCGCCCAAAGGGTATTTTAGTCATTTCATAACTTGTATAAATATTAATCGAAGTCGTCAAAATTATTTTGTATCATATCTTGCTCGTTTCCAGAAGTTTGGGATCGATTCGGAACTTTAATTAAGCTTTAATTAAATTTTAAAGTTTCAGGGGCATTTTGGTAATTTTTGCATGTTTTAGATTTTCGGGTTTTACAACTCTTCCCCTCTAACAGAAAAATTTCGTCCTCGAAATTTGCAAAGAATCAGAAGTGAAAGGATCGAAAACAAAATAAGGACGTACTAGATCAGAATTCAAAATGCGGATAACTAGCTCATAACGATTCCTCGGTTTCCCAGAATTGACATATCATACGGAATTCAGATTGCAAGGATCATATTCAAACATGACGAATGGTTATCATATTCTCTCAAAAGAGATACAAGGATACGCAAGATTGTGACGGATATGCCGTCCATAGCATTCGATTAGACAAATCAGATGAGATCGTACAGAACATAAATTGTAGGTGATATCAAATGGAAGAACTTATAGCAGAACTTAAGATTCTTATCGGAATTACAAAGGTCAACAACCGCATACCGAGAATCCAAACGTATCAAATCGTATAACGGCGAAACAGATTAAGCGTATAGGTGGAACGAACCTAAATCTTACAAATGCGAAATTTCTCACATCTCTAATCAAAATTCTAAGTTTTCTAAAGTACTCCTCGAAATATCCTATGAACACAATGAGGGTACGTCATATGACGTAAGTATTATCACGTTCGCGAACCGTCATAATACCAGCATCATATGAGTATACCATCATGATGGTCATACTTTATCTCAAGTCGCGAACAGAACTACTTATCTTAACCACCTATCAGTCTTTCTACCTCCTAAGGTTGGTCCAGAACAAACATCACTACGGATTCTAAATCGGAGGAATTTGAACGTACAAATAGCGTAACGAAATGTGTACACCTCAAAATGAAACTCGTCGTTGAGACGCTAGGTCTTCCACAATTCATCATCCTTTTCGTAACGAAACCATCATTCAAACAAATGCATAACGAACATAGAATGGAATTTCTAATAGGGTAAGGTTCCTTCAAAAGATCCTATCGAAAGGTAACGGAAACTTAAGTGGTCTAAGAGAAAATGAATTACTTCTTCAATATCTTCATCCTTTACAAAAATCAAATCTTCCGAATCCAAATGTTTACTACAAAATTTCATCCATTCAATTTCATGATCTCGAATCTTTTCAAATTCCAAGTAGTCGCTCTCTTGTCTAATCATACGATCATAGGTGAAAAGAAAATCATAAACTTGAGTCTGGTTCCTCAAGTCTTCGACACTTCTTCTGGACACTTCGGTGGGGTAGCGTGAATCTCTGACAAGATCACCTTGCATTCCTCCGTTTGCGAGTCTGCTTCAGCTCTCAATCCATCTTAGTACAACTAAAATGACTTAAAGAAACAAGGTTGCGTGTCTCCTACAGGTCTTCTAACATGATTCCGAATTCACCAACTCAAACTACTGTGGACTTCCTGGTTCATGTGCTGAAAGCTCATCTCCTACGGTCTGGTCGTCTTGGTGCCCAACTGAAGTCTCCACGTGCTGCTTGGGATATAATCGAGTCGACTCTCAGTCTGTCTTCTTCTCACCTACTTCTCTCTTGGTAATGCCTGTCACGAACCTCTTCTGTACATCTTCTACAAGGTTTCTAACTCTGACAATGGTCTTCAGACCTGGTCCTTTTTGTGGAAGCTCTTTAGTCATCGGATACCTGGTGGTGTTGTCTGCTACAATCTCTGATCGTCAAGTGAATCTATTCTTCTAGAACAAAGGGTCGGTTCACTTCATACTAAAATGGTCAACGTGTCCCTCGTTCGTCTCTGAGCACAAACATACTGTCATACTATGACAATTGTCCGAATACTTGCGAAAACATGAATCTTCTAGCCAATACAATTGACATCATTCAAAACTCATAGTGGTCACACGGGTACTAGAGCAATTTCAGGAAATCTTCTTAGGGAAAACTTCATATCACAAATCTTTCTCTTCACCAATCAAATTGTAATACTTCGCGGAACTTAATCTCAACTAGTCAACTTCCTTCTCAGATGTACTTGTGGTTGCTTCTCCCGTCTTTCAAACTCAAATGAGGTCGTCTGCTACGGAGTTTCAAAAATAGAACAGATCAAATATTGATACGCGGAAATGGAATAATGATTACGGTTACATTCACGATGGTCGGTGTGCCGCCGCACACTCCTCTCTTTCTTCCTCATAACCCAACAGGAGCATTCAAGAGATCACTGAAGTGAACAAACTCATATTCCATCAGTTCCTACAATCTCTTAACTTCTTCAGTATCGTGGTTTCGCCAGTTCAGATTAGTTCAATGCAAACTTTACTTCCCAACGGATCTCAAAAGGTTCATCAGAAGCACCAGAAATTCGTACAACAAACTTTCACATGCCGGAGCTTTCTAAGAGTGGATACTAACAGGCGTTAGGAGAAAATTGGGAATTAAAGAGATCGGAGTATGTGCTTCATAGCAACAATAAATTTAACAGATTCAAATGATTGAGAAAATCATATCAAAATATGGTGAAGCAGATTGTTAAAGGTCGCATTTCAAATATTGCAGTCCATGATAGCTTTACAAAAACCATCAATCCATAATCAAGAGGCCTCAAGGTCAAATACATCCAAAGGGAAACGGATTCTTAAAGCGAATGTGGTTGTCAAATCATACGGATAGTTCACATATCAAATTTAGGTACATGGCTCATCAAAGTGTGGGATGGGAGAGTATTAGAATATATCAAGGTCAAATATATCAAATTGAAGGTTAGAATTGTGAACAGTTCAAAAGATTGGAATCTTATAACATAGGAATGATAGGGTGTGCACCGATAGTAATACGAACATCGTTTAACTGTCAGAGTTGAGATGTATGGAATATCAGTTATTAGCATCAGCATGCTTAGATAACAATTCCGTACTGGACAAATATCAACATCAAATCCTACTAAAGGAAATTGGTTAACATACAACGTTCATCTTTCAAATGACGGAAGGTAAGACTCCCTCGTCTTCTGCGACAACGTTCTTATAAGGCATGACTAAAGGCAAAGGCAAGATTCAGAGTGATGCGGAAGCAAATACTACTCACATGGATGTCCTAGACTACCCATTCCTCACCGGTTATGACTTATGTTCCTATAGGAAAATCTTACGCAACTTCGCAAAGGTTATCCTACGAGCGCTTACAGTGGAAACTTAGGGGTCCTAACTTACACAGGCCAAGGGTAGATGTACTACAAGTCGCAAACCTGTCTCTGATACCATAATTGTAACACCCCAACCCGGCAAGGGTAGAAGTGTCACGCAAATGGTGACATATCAAAGGCAAGCATAACATACGACTTAAATAATACAAAAGAAATTCAAAGGTTACAAATGATATACTGGAACTACAAGGTTACAATTGAGAAACAAAACTAAATACTAAATCTGTCAATGCAAATTCTTCTAAAAACTTCTACTTCCGAAAAACTATCAAAGTCTTCTAAGTCCAAAGGTCTCTTCACTCATACCCAGCTTCCAACTAAAACCTGCCGCACACGGAAAGAAAACGTGCGGCTGAGCTTAAAAAGCCCAGTGAACAGATATATAATAAACGGAAACCAAAAGCAAACGGGAATGAACAGATACATCATAATGAATGAGATATAGGAAAGGAAATAAGAGTAAAGGTTTAGGACAGTCATCCACCACGAGCCCATATCATAACATATCACATATCATATCATATTATATCTTCATAATCATATAGAGGGGAGACCTCTCAGATAATCAGATAATATGAGGGGTGTCCTCATTCTTCAGGTGGAGTAGCTAGCTCCCATATTTTGTGAAAGGAGTGGATTGCACCCAGCCCCAGTCACCATATCATATCATATCAAAACATATCATATCAGAACATATCTAGGATGCATCCATTCGCCCCCCAAACAAATCATATTGGCCATATCAAAACATATCATAGTGAGCTCATATCATATCATAATGGGGACGGTGTAACCAAATCACTAGGGCTACACACTAGTCATGCCATTGGTGCATCAATGACACGGCCATGTTACCTTCATGGCTAGGAAACATATTTTGGCTCGTAGTATCAAACTGGGGTCAAGGTCAAAGGTTCATATCAAAGCAAAGGTTCATATGTCATAATCATAGTCCAAATCTCAAAGTTCATATCACAGGGTTCATATAAGAGGTTCAGAAGTCAAAGGTTCATATCAAAGGTTCAAATGCCAAAGGTTCATATCATAGGTTCAAATCAGAAATCAAGAGGTCGAAGGCACCTTATTAAAAAGGGCAGAATATCTGTACCTGATCACGAATGCAAACACGAATACGAAATAGAAGTCACAGATGCGGATCAAAACCTCCTCCTTCACACCTGAAGGAGTAGAAGAGAATTACTACTGATTCTTAATTATTCATTTTACTTGACTTTCTATTTTACGTAACTTTCTATTTTTAGCAGGTTTCCAAAATTAGCAAGTTTCCATATTTAGAAAGTTTCCTTATTTAGAAAGTTTTCATAATTAGCAAGATTTCCATATTCTCATTTAGGTTAAGTCATTATTGAATCATAATATGGTTTTAGGGTGTATTTAAACAAGTCACAAAAGTTTAGGGTTAAATATGACAAGTTTTCATAGTTCAGGGTTATAAACGTAACTTTACCAAAGTTCAAGGTTTAAATTAGAAATCTCATAATTTACCATTTGAATACTTTAATTTCCAGAATTACACATTTAGTCTTCATGTTACCATGTTTACAAGTTACACCCCTTTAATTTATTAATTTACAAATTAATCTTATACTTACAAGATTTACAAATTTAACCTTTACGATATTCATATTACACATCAAATCCCTTTATTTCTTCAAATTACAGAAATTAACCTTCAATTTAATAATGTTACAAACAGCCCTCAAAGTTTCGGTAATTTACACATTTGGTCCCTATACTTTTTAAATTACAAATTCGAATTATATAATTTACTATAATTACATATTAAACCCTTAATTTACCAATTTTACACCATGAGTACTTATTTTAACATGTTATCTGAACACACCCTTAAACATTCACAATTATCACATCAAGTCCCTCTAGTTATCAAAGTTACATATTTAGTCCCTTAATTTACAATTTCAACCTTTGATTATTAACAATTACATATTAAGCCATTAAATCACCAAAATTACACATAACCCCCTGAATATAATTTATTACTCAAAACAGCACCAACTTTCCAGAAATTACATATTTAGTCCCTCATTTTAATTTATTTTTAATTCGTCCTTAAAATTACAAATTAAATCCTTTTCTTGCCTAATTTACATATAAGACCCTCATGTTATAATTTTTACACATTCTCCCAGGTCCATACAATATTACAAAAATATCCCACAAGTTTTAATAATTACAAAACAGCCCCTTATCTTTTAATTATTCAATCGGTACACAAACTATTTATCAAAAATCAAACCCTAATAATCCCAATCATTATCCAATAATTTTAACATCATTATAACACTATTATTTCCAGATTTCATAATTTCAAAACCCTAATTCGATTGGTTTCATAATTTTTCCAAAATTCCTTCTTTTGTTCTACAAATCCGATTATAGCATTAATTCCAAAAATTATGATTTCGACACAAACAATTCAAATGGCTGTTTTTCCCATGTTATAAGGAGTATAAAGAACCCACGAAAATTATATACAAGCTCAGGAAAAATCGTATGAATTAATAAGATCCGATTTCCAAAATTAGGGTTTTAAGCTCATAATTTTCTATTCGGCCAAAATACAAAGAATGGGTCGATTCCATTATTTTTACCATGTTATATATGATTAATAGAGAGCTAGAAAAATACCAGAAAATTTATAGATCAAAGGATTCACACGTTTTGAATTATTGATGCTCGGTTAGGGTTTTTCGAACCAATTAATTCACCATGAACACATGATCGACTCCAGGGCTTTTTGGCTATTTTTCTCACCTTCCTTGCATCATGAAGAACTCCAGAAAAATAATTTTTTGATTTCTAAAAATCGGAGGTGGTGTGTGGGAATTTTAAGAGTGGCGGCTCATTGTATTTTTAGGGTTTAGAGGTGAAATAAAATTATGGAATTGGTATAAATGGTTATGACCGGTCCTTGGGGGGAGGGGTGGGCTTGGATACCGAAATTCTTGTTGGGGAAAATTTATTGGGCTTTAATTCCCTATTAATTGTGTTTTTAATTGCATTTAATGTCTCAAAATAAATCATAAAATTTAAAATGGCGCCCAAAGGGTATTTTAGTCATTTCATAACTTGTATAAATATTAATCGAAGTCGTCAAAATTATTTTGTATCATATCTTGCTCGTTTCCAGAAGTTTGGGTTCGATTCGGAACTTTAATTAAGCTTTAATTAAATTTTAAAATTTCAGTGGCATTTTGGTAATTTTGCATGTTTTAGATTTTCGGGTTTTACATAAAACATATGTGATGATGAGCTCTTTTACTGATGAGTAGTATATCACCTGTGATATATACAGGTTATATGTATCACAGGTGATATAACACACACAAAAAGAGTTGTAGTTGTTTTTTTTCTAATTTTTGGTAGTATATCACCTGTGATAACATTTATCACCTGTGATAAAACATATGTGATGATGAGCTCTTTTACTGATAAGTAGTATATCACCTGTGATATATACAGGTTATATGTATCACAGGTGATATAACACACATAAAAACAGTTGTAGTGGTTTTATTCTATTTTTGGTAGTATATAACCTGTTATAATGATGTATCACATGTGATATATCATATATGATATATCACAAAATGATATATCAGTGTAATATTACATGTGATATTTAGAACATGTTTATGTGATTTCATTTTTAGTTAATCATTGTTTTTATTTTTATTTTTTTCAGATTTGAATGCTTTGAAAACTCCTGAATCGTTTGCTACTCACTCTAATTTTGATACTCCTGGGGGAACTGTTTATTATATTCCTAAAGTTCCTGTGGACGTTTTACTAGTTAAGGGCAAAGTTTATAATTCGATTGACGAGTGCATTACTGCCTATATGAAATATGCTGCTAAAGTAGGGTTTGTGGTTAGGAAATCATGCCAGAAAAGATTGAGGAATGGTATTGTGAAACGAAAGTATTTAGTGTGTAATAGGGAAGGTTGTCCTAAGGGAATACATGTGGATACATTAGACTTAGAGAATAGTGACAAGCAGATTAGAAGTTCGAACTTGCATATCACAGGCTGCAAAGCACGTGTTATTTTTGATTTGATTCCTGGTACTAGTAAGTACAAGTTGAGTGTTTTTGATAGTATTCATAATCACGAGCTTGACCGTGAAGAGTATAAGCATTTGTCAAAGACTGAGAGGCAGTTAACCTATGCTGAGCAGTTGTTTATTGTTAAAGCTGCTAGTGTAAATATAGGTGCAACGAGAGCTCATCATATCTTAACCGGTTTGAAGGGTTCTTATTTGCTTGTTCATGGTACAACTGTTGATTTCAAGAACTTTTTTAGGGGTGTGAACTGCTATATAGGTGATAGTGATGCACAGATGCTTATATCTAAGATGGAGAATAGGAAGAAGCATGTGGCAGATTTTTCATTTGATTATATGGTTGAAAATGCTGAGCTTTCTGCAATTTTTTGGGCTGATGAAGTTTCTAAGTACAATTACAGAGAGTTTTGTGATGTTGTTTCGTTTGATGCTACTTTCAGAACAAACAAGTAAGTATTTCTATGTTAAATATGATATTTTGATGATATGATTTTGTGTTTTATTGTTTAATCAGTTATTTTAACTATTTTTTTCTGGTACAAAATGGTGTTTGTTCCCTTTACAGGCATAGATAATCATCGGAGGTGTGTTACAGTTGCTGCAGGCTTGCTGAAAAACGAAACTACAGCTTCTTATATATGGTTGCTGAAAGCATTCATAAAAGCATTTGGTAAGGCTCCAAATATTGTTGTTACTGATCAGGATGGGGCTATGAGAAATGCTATTGAAGCTGAATTTGCTGGTTCGAAACACAGACTATGCATGTGGCATATTACACAAAAGCTTCCTGGAAAGGCATTTTTCTGCATTCTTGTATTTTGTTTGATTATTACTTAGTTTTGATTACTTCTGAGTTTTTATCACCTGTGATACATACAAAATAACTTATAATGTTAGTGCTTGATGCGCGTGTGCGTATGCTCTAATTTATACCCACGGTATGTCGTTGTGGTTTTAGCAGAATTCAAGTTTTAAATTTATATTTAGCTGACTTATCAATAACACACACACTTTAACGAGCAGTGTACCCGGTCAGTATGAATATAATGGTAAGTAGAGTGTCGATCACTAAGAGTGGAACGTATTATCCAGTTATCCTAATCAGTATTTTAATATCTTAAGTTAGCTATACAACCTAATCTAACGCAAGGGGGGTTCAGCCTGAGAGACTGGCACGGTTTGGTTATGATTAAATATAAACTAAACTAATAAGCACGAATCAGCGAGTAGCACACACGTACACAGATAAATACTTGAGACAATAAGAAGACCTGTCCTGATAGTTAAGTAGCTTGTCACTTGTTTTATTGCTAGTTTTATATGAAGTGTATAGTTCGATGCAACGCACCGAGATTAAGTCCTTTCTCGTTGGTTCTAATCTTATCGGCGAGTAAACCCTTAATGATTACTTATGACTATCCTATTTATCTTTCTTCCTACTTTTCTACAGACGATAGAATGCATAGGCGATCTAATAAATAGGCGAGGAAGGGGCATGGCGACCCAAGCAATGCTCAGCTAGACACCGAGGTTATCAATGCACTAATAAAAGTCACCAAAGACATCAACATATAAACTTTAATTAATGGGAAAGCAATTTTAAGGGGAGTTGAAGTGCACGATTAAATCAGTGATCACAAGCCCATCAATCCTGACCAATTAAAGTGTACTAATACAATAAAACAAAACTACTTAATGAATTAAATACATGCAGGACCTTCTTACAGCTCTCGTATCTTTGTTCAAGGTGTGTCTTGTGCTGCTACTTCGACTGAATTCGGCCTAGGGCTTCTGTCCTTCGTATATCGTACGTACCCAAAAGTCTAAAAATCTCTGAAATTCGTCTGGCCTTGGGGTATTTATAGTTTCTGTCTGAGGGCTAGATGCGGCGCATTGACTTAACTTCGCGTGGGGTCCAAGATTAATATATTCAGGAATATTCGTACACCGCCAGAAGATGCGGCGTAACTCCATTCTTAGATGCGGCGCATGTCCTTGCTGTCTTGGATAATATCTTGTGAAATCTTGATAGTGATGCGCCGTATGTAATAAGTAAGATGCGGCGTATCTGGAGCAGAATGTCTTGATCTTGTACATTTCAGTAGACTCTTAACTTCTTGCTTGTTTTGCTCCATAATTAGTCCAAAATCGCCAAGTTTCACATAATACTTGTTTTTACCTGAGAATTACAAAAGTAAACATTAACGTATCAATTCTCACAGATAATATAATAAAACAAGTCAAATAAATAGGATAAATGATGATAATAAAATGTACTTATTTGAGTTCATCATTAGTGCTTGTTGAAAATAGTTTTGTACTGCTATTGATCAGTTATTAGGAATACTTTGACATTTATCACTTGTGATAAAGCATTAAACTGTTTTGGCTAAGTTATTAGGTATCACTTGTGATACAAAATAACATGTTCTTATTGATTTATCACATATGATAATGCATATCTTTTTTCAAATCATTTGTTAAATCTCATGTGATATATTGTTTTCAGATATGTTCAAAAATCTATGATCATACTGACTTTAAAAAGAAGTTCAATCAAATTGTATGGAATATGTATATCGGTCCGGAGGAATTTGAGGATAAATGGGCTAAGTTATTGGAGGAGTTTAGTTTGCAGAATCATAAGTGGTTAACAAAGATGTTTCGTATACGTTCATCTTGGATTCCTGCTTATTTTATTGATTCCCCGTTGTGTGGTTTGATGAGGACGACATCTAGGTCTGAGAGTGAGAACGCCTTTTTCTCTCATTTTACGAATTCAGGTTCTACTCTTATGAATTTTATGAATTGTTTTGAGACGGCTATGGAAAAGAAGAGGCATATACAAGAGAGGTTAGATCATAAGACTATTGATTCTGTTCCGAAGTTTAGAACCTATCTTAAGATTGAACATCATGCATCGGAGGTTTATACTCGTCCTTTGTTCGAGTTTGTTCAAGCAGAGATATTTGCAGGCACATGGTTTTGTCAAATAGATGCCAAAAGTTTGGTTGAAGGATCTGAGGTGTCTATTATTAAAGAGTCGAAATTTGTTGATGAATTTATGGAGAAGAAGAAAGCTAAGAAGAAAGAGAAAGCTAAGAAGAAAGCTAAGGATAATGGTAAGGATAAGGATAAAGATGAAGAAGAAGAGCCAATTAACCTGTTTCATATAGTAGATGGACTTTATAAGGTATGTTAGTTTCTTAAAAATATTGTTCTGTTTTTTCCTTTGTTTTATCACATGTGATTTTTACCTATCTTATTACTTTTTGTCCATGAAGGTGTTGCGTAACCAAGAAGATGGATCAGTTGTATGTTCCTGTCAACTTTTTGTTCGAGTTGGAATATTATGCAGACACATTTTCTGTGTCTTTAAGAACGCTAACATTGAAGTGATCCCAAATCAATACATATTGAGGCGTTGGACAAAGAACCTTATACCTGCTGATTTGAGGAACAAAAGGAACAGATATGGTGAGAAGAATGAGATTGTTGAGAATTATGCAAACGAGGCAAGTTCTATTGTTGATCACTATGTCCATTTGTTGAGTAAAGACGAGGCAAGGTTGTCTGCTTTTGTTGAGAAATTGAGGTTGCTAAAGATTGATGTCGAGGCTGATTGTCCAAATCCTCCATCTAAGAACAAGCTTGATAATTTGGAGGAACTTGTTGGAGTCCCGAAGCCGGCTGTAAAAACTGTTAAGAATCCATCTCTTTGTAACCCCAAAGGCCGTAAAAAGATGCGTATAAAAGGAGGTAAAGAGCAAGCTTTTGATAAGAATTCGAAGAACAAGAATGCATGTTCACTATGTGGAGCTACAGATGGTCACAACAAGAGGACGTGCCCAAAAAAGTATAGAGAAGAGGGTGACTTGCATCAACCAGAGATTACAAGAGAAGAGGGTGACTTGGATGAACCAGAGATTACAAGAGAAGAGGGTGACTTGGATGAACCAGAGATTACAAGGGAAGAGGGTGACTTGGATCATCCAGAAATTACAAGAGAAGAGGACCACTTGGATCAACCAGAAATTACAACATAAGTCGTCCGCTTCTTGTTTTAGTTTCTTTGTTAATTTTAAATTTTCCAGATTGTGTTGATGATTTTTGAATAACAGACTTATACATGATTGTTTGATTATTAGTGAGTTTTGATTATTACTGAGTTTTTATCACCTGTGATACAAAATAATTTTTTAGATATCACCTGTGATACAAATTAACTTATAAAGTATCACCTGTGATTCATACAAAATCACACATTGGTTATTACTGAGTTTTGATTATTACTGAGTTTTTATCACCTGTGATACAAAATAATTTATTAGATATCACCTGTGATACAAATTAACTTATAAAGTATCACCTTTGATTCATACAAAATCACACATTGGTTATTACTGAGTTTTGATTTTTACTGAGTTTTGATTATTACTGAGTTTTTATCACCTGTGATACAAAATAATTTATTAGATATCACCTGTGATACAAATTAACTTATAAAGTATCACCTGTGATTCATACAAAATCACACATTGGTTATTACTGAGTTTTTATCACCTGTGATACAAAATAATTTATTAGATATCATCTGTGATACAAATTAACTTACAAAGTATCACCTGTGATTCATACAAAATCACACATTGGTTATTACTGAGTTTTGATTATTACTAAGTTTTTATCACCTGTGATACAATATTGTTAACAAATATATTACAAGTGATAACTAATATGTATCACAGGTGATAACTAATATGTATCACAGGTGATACTTTATGTATCACAGGTGATATCAAATTAACTTATAAACTATCACCTGTGATACATATTAGTTATCACCTGTAATATATTTTGTATCACAGGTGATATCAAATTAACTTATAAACTATCACCTGTGATACATATTAGTTATCACCTGTAATATATTTTGTATCACAGGTGATATCAAATTAACAGCATTAAAACCAACTAGCGATACCTAATAAGTTATTTCGTATCACAGGTGATACCTAATACTTTATTTTGTATCACAAGTGATATCCCGTAATGTAAGTATGAAACTACAGTTTACGCAAACTCTTTGGGCTGGTCATTAAGCCCAAATTATTTTTCTTTGTTGGGTTAGTGTAACAACAAAGAAAATAAGCTTAAAAGTCTATACATAAACCAATTAAAATAATAATATCACAAGTTATAAAAAAGTACATAAAGTTGAATAAAAAAGAAATGGAAGAAGTAAAAATGTAAAATTCCATAAACAAGTCTTAGAAGTCTGTTTATTAGCTTATTTTTTAGGATGACTTTTTATTAAGTGTCAAATTTATTTGAGCCATGGTTTTCCTTTTTCAAGTGTGTCAAAAAGTTTCATAAAGCCAAGGGATCAAAAAGTCAGGTTTTAAGATTAAAAAACACTGAGGGACCACCTTTGCCAATTCAGCAAACTTTCCCCACTAACCCTACCAAACCCCACCCCCAACCTTTCATTTTCAAGTGATTCTCTATTAAAAAAACACACTTTCTCTCTCTAACCGCCATTAAAAAACCTACCATAAACAATCAAAACTAACCGTTTTTAACCTTTAAAATCTTAAAAACAACACAAAAATGCGAGGATCATCGAGTGTAGAAGCAGATGTACAAAAAAAAAAACTGTTCAAAATGAACCTACTGGAAATGAAGGTACGATGCTTCCGACTAATTATTTAGTTGTTTTAATAGTATTTCTAGTGATTTTGTACTTATTTAAGAATTTTATTGCTACATATGAATATATATATATATATATATATATATATATATATATATATATATATATATATATATATATATATATATGTATTTTTTTTCTTTTTGATTTTTGATATGATACTGTCATGCATGTGTTCATTATGTACTTATTTGAGTTTGGAGAGATTTGTGATGAATGTTGTGACTTTGTTCGGTTTTTGGTAGAATATCATTTTTGATAAAAAAAAAAAAAAAAAAAAAAAAAAAAAAAAAAAAAAAAAAAAAGTTGTAGTTATCTTATTCGATTTTTGGTAGTATAAGATCGGTTATTATGAACAGTTGTAGTGTTTTTTTTTTTTTTTTTTTTTTTTCAATTTTTGATAGTATATCACCTGTGATATAACACAGGTCATATGTATCACAGGTGATATAAGACACATGAAAACAGTTGTAGTGGTTTTATTCAATTTTAGGTAGTAATTAGTACTAATTATCACCTGTGATAATTAGTACTTATACTGATAACTAGTATATCTATTGTGAATTTTAGTATATATTTTTTTGCTTAACATGAGAGATTTGTGATGAATGTTGTGACTTTGTTCAGTTTTTGGTAGAATATCATTTTTGATAAAAAAAAGTTGTAGTTATCTTATTCGATTTTTGGTAGTATAAGATCAGTTATTATGAACAGTTGTAGTGGTTTTTTTTTTTTTTTTTTTTTTTTTTTCAATTTTTGATAGTATATCACCTGTGAAAAAACATTTGTGATGATGAGTAGTATATCACCTGTGATATAACACAGGTCATATGTATCACAGGTGATATAAGACACATGAAAACAGTTGTAGTGGTTTTATTCAATTTTAGGTAGTAAATCTCCTGTGATAATGAATACTTATACTGATAACTAGTATATCTAATGTGATTTTTAGTATATGTTTTTTTGCTTAACATGAGAGATTAAATTTTTTCTTTTTTGAATAAAATGTAGAAGCTGATATTTATGGGGAATCGGCTACGATAGAAGCTTTAAATGGTTAGTTAATGTTAATAAACCTTTACTAATAAATATTGCATACATTGTGTATTTATCTAAAAAAGAGAAATGGTAAATGCAGTTATTTCGTCAAGTGCATTTTTGAATTTATCTCCGGAGAGTGATAAAATTAAAGGTATATTGTAACATATATGATGTATACAAGTTCAGAGTTTATTTGTCACATATCATATTCATAAAACTTAATTGGGATTTGTTTTGTGCAGGTACGTATTCCAGATGAACAAAAAAACAAGGCAAAGAAATGAAAATTAAAAAGAGCATTATAAAAAAGAAAAAAACATATACAACTGAAACTTCAACACCCTCATCAACACCAACAAGGGTGAACCCATCAACACCGTCAACACAAACATCACCCACAAAATTCACAAAGACAAATGTAAGAAGATTATCTCTCGAGACAACACCAGAAAAAACAATACCTGAGATATCCTCTTCGAATCCAGCAAGATACATTACACCATTAAGTCAAGCACCACCTGCGCAAACAACACCTGAAACAACACCAACAACAGTTGATGGCATACCTGTGATATCACCAGAAACAGCGATAGTTGTTTCACAGGATCAAACAAATGTGTATGAACCATCACTTGTGCGACGAAGAAAAAAGAGTGTTGCAAAAAAGAAGAAGGATGTTAAGGAGGGAATGAAGAAAAAGAGGCTGCAGAAAAGAAGATAAAAGGATGTGTGCAGAAGGATGAAAAGAAGAAAAGAACAGCAAAAGAATCACCAAGTGCTATAACAAGAAGTGCTGCCAAGAAGCAACGATTAGAAAAGAATGAAAAAGAGAAAAAGAAAAACAATAAGGAAAAGGAAAAGAAAAATGAATGATAGAAGCAACTGTTGTTGGAAAAAGAAAAAGGTTTGAAAAAGAGAAAAAAGAAGATGAAAAAAAAATAAAAGTTGTTAAGAAGAAAGTTGAAAAAAAGGAGGAGGATGAAACGGATGATGATGAAACGGTTGTTGAAGAAAAGAAGTTTAAGGATAAGGGGAAAAAAATTGAAGATGAAGAAGATGAAGAAATAGGAAAATGGTTCAAGTCGTTGAGAGCCAAGACGACTGTACAACCATTTTATGATGTTTCGGTTAAACTTAGCCCAGAGAGAAGGGAAAGGGTAAGACAAATGGGCTTTGGAACGTTGCTTGATTTCCCATTCACACGAGTCTCTTCAAAGCTACCATACTTCATTTTAACGCATTTGGATGTGAATACAATGGAGATCACATTGCCAAATGGCGGGGTTATCAAAATAACTCCAAAAAAGATAAGAGAAGTATTGGGAATTCCAATGGGGCCTAAACCATTCTATGTTGAGAGACAAAGGTTGAGACAAGACACAGTTTACTGCAAATTTATGGCACAGTTTCCGGCCAACAGAAGGAGAATAACAACATCAACATTGTCTGGTATAATTCAATCGACAGAAGGAACAGACTTCTTGTTTGATTTGAATTATTTGATGCTGTTTGGAAACTGTTTGGGGATATGTGATAATTCTTCTATGTTGAAGTATCATGTGCTGCAAAACGTAATGTCTGTAGAAGAAATACCCAACATGGATTGGTGCACATTCATTTGGAATTGCATAAAAGGTAGCAAGGATCACTGGGATGACAGAACAAATGAAAATTGGTACTATGGACCTCATTTGACATTCACTGTAAGTAACAATTTACTTTAAATATATCCTTTCTATGAAATTTGATGTCGAGTATCACTAGTGATAATTCAGTTTTTGGTATAAAATGACTTTTGATAAAACAGTTGTGGTTATCTTATTTGATTTTTGGTAGTATAACGTCTTTTATTATGAACAGTTGTAGTTGTTTTTTTCAATTTTTTGTAGTATATCACATGTGATATAACACAGGTTATATGTATCACAGGTGATATAACACACATAAAAATAGTTGTAGTGTTTTTATTCAATTTTAGGTAGTATATCTCCTGTGATAATGAGTACTTATACTGATAACTAGTATATCTAATGTGATTTTTATTCATTTAATAAAAGTTTCTTTTGATTGAAAACAGCTCATTTACTTGCATTACACAAAATTTGAACAAATGAATGTGCCACGCAAATGGCCAGCCATTAAGAACTGGAACACAAAGCTGTTGGAGGAAAGGCAGGACATGGAAATGAGTGGAGAAGAGTTTGGGTCAGTGATAGTCATCGAAGAAGATGATGACGATCAAGAAAAAGAAATTCAAAAGCAGAGACAGGTTAGATATCACTATTGATAAATTAAAAGATTAATTGATACAATAGAAGAAAACTTTGATAGAGTTTTAAGACAGAAAAAAGAATTAGAAACTACTATCAAAGTTAGCATGGAGATATACCCAGGGGATGAAACAATAAGGATGTTTTTAGAAAGATACAATACGGAATTCAGATTAGGAATGAAAACCAATGAATTTGGTAGAGTGGTGGATGATGAGACAGGAACTAGTAAAAGAAGTAATGGAAGTGATGATGATGATGGAACAGATGGTAGGGGTGATGATAATGTAGGAGGAGGTTATGAAGAGGCAAGTGACAAAGAAGATGGTGGGAATAATAATGATGGAGGATATGATGATGGATTAAATGATGATGGAGGAAATGATGATGGAGGAGATGAAGGTAAAAAAGAAGCAAGCAACAAGGAAGGAGAAAATTTGGATGAACAAGAAAACGAAGAAGAAAAGAAGAAACAGCATGCCGAAAAGGTAAGATTTTACTGATTTTAAAATAGTTATATCACAAGTGATAAAATGCTTATATAACAAGTGATAAAATGCTTATATGTATTTAATTTTTTTATTTTTTTTATTTGAAAAAACAGGCTAAAAAAGAAGAAGCTGCGAATGAGCAAAATGAAAAAGAAACATACGAGGAACCAAAAGAGACAGCAACTGAAATTCCCGAAAAAGAAAAGGAACAAAATGAAAAAGATAAAGAAGCACAATCTGCTGCAAAAGAAAATGCAGCAAAAGAAAGAAAATCACAACTTATCAAACAACAAAAAGAAGCTGCTGAAAAAAGAAGACAAGATGAAATAACAGCAAATTTGAAGAAACAAAAGGTAATAAAACAAAAATAGTAATATGACAAATGGTAATATCTCAAATGATACAATCTAATAGTTTTTAATTCTTTAATAAAATAGGCTGCGGAAGAAGCTGCTGAGAAAGAGGCTGCAAAACAAAAAGAAGCTGCTAAGCAAGAGGCTGAAAAGAAAGCAGCTGATAAAAGAAAAGCAGCTTTAAAGGAGCTTAATGAAAAAAGATTAAAAGAAAAGGTTAGTTACTTTTGACTTTAAATTATCATTTTAAAGTAATATAACATATCACATGTGATACTTAACATATCACATGTGATACCTAATATTTTATTTTGTATCACAGGTGATATTTCATTAGAATATTAAATATCACCTGTGATACAAAATAACATTTTAGGTATCACCTGTGATATTTCATTAGAATATTAAGTATCACCTGTGATACAAAATAACATATTAGGTATCACCTTTGATACATATCAGTTATCGTCTGTAATATATTTATCAACTTATTTCTCTTTATTTCCATTTTAATTTGCTTTCAATACAGGCTGAAAAAGAAGGTTCTGCCAAAAAACAAAGAGATGAAATTGCAAAATTTCAAAGCCCAAAAATACAACAAAAACCATTCGGAACTGGGAAGGATGTTGCTGAAGGGAAAAGGAAAATGAAACCATCAATATACTTGAAGTCACCATATAATAACAAGATGGCTAGTACAATGGATCCCTTAACAGATAATGAAATCCTATTGGCAAACAGCTTATTCTCAATGGAAGGAGACATCATGTAAGTTTTAAATATTTGTTGTTTCTCTTAAATTTATGATATTTATCACCAGTGACATATTATGCATACTTAAGAAACTGATATTTATCACCTGTGATACTAAACACAGAGAGGATGTATTCAATGATGGGATGGAAACAATTGTACCAAGAATATCAATGCAGTCACTTGTACCTGGATTGGAAATAGAAAATCACGTAATTGACGCATTTGTATCAGTTTTGAATGAAGAAGAAAGTAACAATAAAGATGGGAAAGGGAAGAGAAGATACTACTTCAGAACAGATGCAATGGTAAGTATATTTAAATTTCAAAAATAGGTGTATATTTAGAGTATCTATGAATTGATTTTAAATTATCTCTTGTGATAAAACAGCTACTAGAGGTTTTGAAGCAGAGTAAAGACATACAAGGGCAGTATAAGAAGTTTGATAAAACGATGAAAAAGGATGAAGCCAATCAGAATTTGAGAAATGTAAACCTTGCTTTCTTCCCGATCATTGCTCACGATCATTATTATGTGATTGTTTTCAACCTTGAGAAAGGTAATGCTGCTATACTCGACAACAGTATATCTGGTGCAGATTATGAAGGCAAATACAAAGCTGTCTTCGAATTTGTGGTAAGAAATTCTTTAACTGAAGTCTATTTGTATACTTATATTTTATATGCATACTAATATCATTATATATAGATTGTAGTAAGTAATATCTTTAATTTTATGTCAATTTGCAGAAAGCAGTGTTTCTTCAATATTTGATGAGTGTTGGCCACCCATGTGTTAATCAACTTATGAAAGAGGCTCCAGCAAAAGTTCCAAAGATGAAATAGAGAACTAAAGATAACAAGATTGACTGTGGCTTATACACGATGATTCATATGGAGACTTTTCAAGGTGAAATAGGACTGAAATGGAAGATTGACATCATGGATGAAAAAATTGCAAAATATAAGGAACAGATAAAAAAATGAGGATGAGGTATGCTGCCAAGATCCTTTTGCATGAAGTGAATGTGAAACGTGCATTAATGTCAGAGAAAGCTATGGAGTTTGCTGAGAGATATCAAGACAAAGAAAAGATGAAAATCATGGTTGAAGAAGCTATTGAGAGAAAGTTAGCTGAAGAAAACAAGTTGCATTAGATGAATATAATGTTTCTACAAGACAATTAATGTTTATGTTCAAGTATTCTTATTTTTCTGGAACAGTGTAGATGTTTAAACTAGTTTTAAGAGTTAGATATTGCAAAAGCCGTTAGATAGTACTGCTGGGCCACGGAATGTGACGGACAGTGTCCAAGTTTGGGGTTACCTAAGAATGATGGCGCTCTATTAGGTCCCGAACCACATTCCCGGGTGCCAGAGATTGTACTCTGTCTTGTTATGGCTTTATGCTTAAACTAACTTCTAGGCATTAAACTGATGAATTTCATCTGAATTTGAAAGTAGCTTTTGGGTAAATTGAATATAAGCTTCTTTTATATATTTCTAGTGTGTGATTTTGTATGTATCACAGGTGATAACAAATATGTCTTTGTATCACAGGTGATAACTTATATGTATCACAGGTGATACTTAATTATTTAGCCAAAACAGGTTATATTCTTGTGTGTGATATCACAGGTGATACCTAATATATTATTTTGTATCACAGGTGATACCTCTTAATGTATGGCTTTATGCTTAAACTAACTTCTAGGCATTAAACTGATGAATTTAATCTGAATTTGAAAGTAGCTTTTGAGTAAATTAAATATAAGCTTCTTTTATATATTTCCAGTGTGTGATTTTGTATGTATCACAGGTGATAACAAATATGTCTTTTTGTATCACAGGTGATAACTTATATGTATCACAGGTGATACTTAATTATTTAGCCAAAACAGGTTATATTCTTGTGTGTGATATCACAGGTGATACCTAATATATTATTTATGTATCACAGGTGATACCTCTTAATGTATGGCTTTATGCTTAAACTAACTTCTAGGCATTAAACTGATGAATTTAATCTGAATTTGAAAGTAGCTTTTGAGTAAATTGAATATAAGCTTCTTTTATATATTTCCAGTGTGTGATTTTGTATGTATCACAGGTGATAACAAATATGTCTTTTTGTATCACAGGTGATAACTTATATGTATCACAGGTGATACTTAATTATTTAGCCAAAACAGGTTATATTCTTGTGTGTGATATCACAGGTGATACCTAATATATTATTTATGTATCACAGGTGATACCTCTTAATGTATGGCTTTATGCTTAAACTAACTTCTAGGCATTAAACTGATGAATTTAATCTGAATTTGAAAGTAGCTTTTGGGTAAATTGAATATAAGCTTCTTTTATATATTTCCAGTGTGTGATTTTGTATGTATCACAGGTGATAACAAATATGTCTTTTTGTATCACAGGTGATAACTTATATGTATCACAGGTGATACTTAATTATTTAGCCAAAACAGGTTATATTCTTGTGTGTGATATCACAGGTGATACCTAATATATTATTTATGTATCACTGGTGATACCTCTTAATGTATGGCTTTATGCTTAAACTAACTTCTAGGCATTAAACTGATGAATTTAATCTGAATTTGAAAGTAGCTTTTGGGTAAATTGAATATAAGCTTCTTTTATATATTTCCAGTGTGTGATTTTGTATGTATCACAGGTGATAACAAATATGTCTTTTTGTATCACAGGTGATAACTTATATGTATCACAGGTGATACTTAATTATTTAGCCAAAACAGGTTATATTCTTGTGTGTGATATCACAGGTGATACCTAATATATTATTTTGTATCACAGGTGATACCTCTTAATGTATGTAGGTAACTATAGTGTATGTAAACTTTTTGGGCTGCTCATTAAGCCCAAATTATTTTCTTTATTCGGCTAGTGTAACAACATGTATTTAGACAAAAAAAACAAGCATAAAAGTCTATACATAAACCAATTAAAAGAATAATATCACAAGTGATATAAAAAAATAAAAAAGCCAACATGTATTAGTAGTCTGTTTATCAGCTTAATTTTTAGGCTCAATTTTTAATTAAGTGTCAAATTGATTGGAGTCCTAGGTTTCCTTTTACAAGTCTTTGTCAAAAAAACTTTCATAAAAGCCAATGGATTAAAAAAGTTACCTTTTAATATTAAAAAAAAACGGATGGACCACTTTTGTCAATTCAGCAAACTTACCCCACCAACTCCACCCTCGACCTTTCACTATCAAAAAATTCTCTTTATCCAAAAAATCATTTTCTCTCTCTTACTACCATTAAAAAAGCTACCATAAAACAATCAAAACTACCCGTTTTTAACTGTTAAAATCATAAAAATAACCCAAAAATGCAAGAATCATCAAGTGTACAAGCAGATCCACAAAAAAAAAGGATTCAAAATGAACCTATTGACTCTCGAAATGAAGGTATGATGCTTTCGACTAATTAATTAGTTGTTTCTGTATTTTTTAAGTGTTTTTGATACAATTTATGAAGATTTTTTTTAGTTTTTGTGAAGCAATGATAGATTATATTTAAAAAGTCTAGATATAATTAGCTGATTATTGAATGTGTTGTAGACAATAGGTTATGTTGTTTATTAGAGGTTTGTTGAAGAACTGACTGTTTGGGATTTTAGATTTTGTGATATGAGGCCTTATGTTGTACATTTTAGAAAGATAAGTTATCAAGTTACTTCAAGTGCATTGTAGTTTAATGAAAATGTGATGAAAATGCAGCGCATAAAATAGAGGAAACTAATCCAAAAAGAAGAAAACAGTTACCAAGATTAGGATGTAAGAAAAGACGTTTTCGTCATTTGCATCCACTATTAGCAGCACAACAAAGAAAGTTGGAAGAAAAAAAGAAAATAAAAATGCTGATGAAGGAACAATGGTTAGATGCGGCAAAATTAGAAAAAGCTGAAAAGGAAGCAGCAAAGAAGAAAGAAGCAGGTGAAATATGTAAAGAACGGGTTAGTTAAATGTAAAAATGAATTATTATTAATAAACATCACTTGTGATACAATAAATATCACAGGTGATAAACTAACTGGTAATGTCCTATAACTTTCTTTACATTATGCCACAGGCTGAAAAAGAGGCTAATGCAAAGACAGAAGAAGCTAGAAAATCTAAAGAGAAAGAGGTTGAAGACAAGAAGAGTGAAACAGCAAAAGGAAAAAGAAAAATAGATGAAACTGGGATTGATGAAAAAGAATTTGAAATGGGAGAAAAAGATGGTGAGCGTAATTCTGATGACGAAGAAAATGAAGGGATTCATAAAATGTAAAATTGAAATTGTTTCAAATTTCTCTTTAATTTTTGCATAAAACTCCTGTAAAACGAGCAAGTTGGATTAGTTTTTTTAATCTATCACCTGTGATACATATGACATGTAAAATTATATGTAATATTAGTTATCAGTATAAGTTATATCACCTGTGATACATATGACCTGTGTTATATCACAGGTGATATATTGCTTATGAGTACAAGTTCTCATCATCACAGATGTTTTATCACATGTGATATACTACCAAAAACTCAAAAAAATCATAACATTTATCACTGGTGATATACTACCAATAATTGAAAAAAATTAGAAGTAGCCTCTTTTGTTTCTGGTCTTTTGGGAGGCAATGGTTCATTGTAAACATCAGCTCCCTTGTATAAATCCAAACCAACTTGTTCTTCCTCAGGATCAAACTCTCCATGGTGTTCCAGCTTTCCCAAGCATTTTTGTTTTGTTTCCATCACAATCCTCTTCTTCATTGCTTGAGTGTTCCAGCTTCTTATTGCTGGACGGTGACGGATTACTGGAAAGCTTGGAAAATTGGTTGAATCCAAGTAGAGCAACTTTTTTATACAAAAAATAAATTCGTGTTACATTATAATATTTGTATGATATTGAATCACTTATGATAAATTTATAGAAACGTTTAAAATAACTTACACATAAGAAGGTAATCGGCCCATAGTAGTAGTCTGAGCCCCACTTCACATTATGCCAGTTTTGCTTACTTATCTGTAAGCTTTCCAGTATGTAACCACACCAGTCAATATCCTTTATATCATCTTCTTCTTTGACATGCATCAGCATCGTCGGCAGCACCTTTCCTCCATTGTCTATTGTTCCCATCGTGCTTGCAAATAGAGTCAGGAAGTTAATTATAAAGATGAAATCAGCATCAAGGGTGTTTGATATCTCCATGGATATCGCTGGTGGTGTGATTTTTTTTAGATGAGAGTACTGGTTTTTCCATTCTTGTATGAAAGCATCATCAGGTTCTCTTTCATCTAGGTCTTGTAATTTCTTCCTTCCCATCGGGACACCTAGCATATCGTTTATTTTTTTCCTTGTTTCCTTTATAGATCCTTTTTCCAATCTTAGTTCCATGCTTGGTGGACGGAAACTTTGTATCACATGGTATGCTAAAGCACCCGGAAGTTCAACTACAGGGAAGTTGATGAATCTCTCAAAACCAATGTTTTTCAAGCACTTTTTTCTTACATCTGATAAACCGACCATTGCATCATACAGAGCTCTAGGTGATGATCGGATTTTGCAGGTAGGATACATCACATCTTTTTTTGGTTTTTTTTCCTTCTTTCCTTTTTATTTTTTTATTTTTTTATGTTTATTCTTGACAATATCCTCCTCAGAATCTTCTTCTTCATCACTTTTCAATTTTCTTTTTTTGTTTAGTTTTTTAACTTTCTCTCTCTCCTTCTCCTTCTTATCCTTCTTATTCTTTTCAGCCTCTTCTCTTTTCTTCAATATGCTTTTTTTAACTTTAGATCTGAATATCTGCTTTACTCTTCTCCTACTTGGTTCTACAACAGGTTTTTGTTCTGATGTGGATGTCCCTTTATCATCTGCATATTTAAAACACATATAAGATATAATTCCCAAACTTATCACACATGATACTCAGCATATGACATGTGATACTCAGAATATCATATAACTTATCACATGTGATAATTTAATAGAATATTAAGTATCGCCTTAGCCTAACGCAGAAGCTGAAGGCGTCTTCTGTGGCTTAGTCGCAGCCACAGAAGTGATATTTCAATAGAATATTAAGTATCACCTTAGCCTAACGCAGAAGCTAAAGACGTCTTCTGTGGCTTAGCCGCAGAAGACGCCTTCAGCTTCACTAGAATATTAAGTATCACTTGTGATACAAAATAACATCATGTCACATGTGATATTTCACTAGAATATTAAGTATCACCTTAGCCTAACGCAGAAGCTGAAGGCGTCTTCTGTGGCTTAGCCACAGCCGACGCCTTCGGTGAAGCCGAAGGCGTCTACTGTTGCTTAGCCGCAGAAGACGCCTTGGGCTTCACTAGAATATTAAGTATCACTTGTGATACAAAATAACATCATGTCACATGTGATATTTCACTAGAATATTAAGTATCACCTTAGCCTAACGCAGAAGCTGAAGGCGTCTTCTGTGGCTTAGCCACAGCCGACGCCTTCGGTGAAGCCGAAGGCGTCTACTGTTGCTTAGTCGCAGAAGACGCCTTCGGCTTCACAAGAATATTAAGTATCATCTGTGGTTTAGCCGCATAAAACTTCTTCAATAAATGCTTCTAATGTGTTTGTTAACTCTGAAAACCTAATTTCTAGTCACGTTTTTCTTCACAAAATCACTATAACTTCCATAAACATCAATTATTCAGTCTAAAATCATAATATCTTCAATATAATCTCAATAAACAGTGAGTATCATTAAATATGCATTATAGGGTTTCGGTATACCTGAAATTGGATTGTTGACTGGTGTTTCCTTCATCCTTTTCGTTGGAGATTCCATTTTTTCTGATAGAGTGGTGAAATGCGTATAGATCCGGCGGTTTTTAGGGCTAATTTTGATCGGTTTTTGTTGTGAGTAGTGTGTGTTTTTCGTGTGTGTTTGTAGGTAGAAATTATGAGACGAAAATGAGCGGTTAGTGGTTTGTGTTTTGTTGTAAATTTACGAAATTGCCCCTCCGTGTATTTTTTTTAATAGCAATTGGTATGATCTCAGCCATTGATTAAATTTAAATCAATGGATGAGATTTGTCCCTTGGTATGTGATGGTTTTATTGTTGTAGAATAACTCCACTAAAATCTATATGCCTAAAGTTGAATGGAGTTATAAAAAGATTCAATACTTTGAAAATTGTTCTCTAGCAACTATTATCACTTGTTTGTTTTGTATTATTGTTTTGCATTGCTTAAAATTTTTCTTTAGCAAATGTTATGACATCTAGATATACAAATGTTGTTTTCAAAAAAATTAGTTTTGCAATCCAAAAAGTGCTAGCGGCGCAGCATTTTACTCGTTCACCTTTCACCTCTATGTAAATCTTATCTTAGATAATGAAAAAATTCTTTTACCAAACAAAAAAATAAAATAAAATAAAAATAAAAGATGGTTGAGAAATTTAAACACATGATATAATATACAAAAAACATAATATCTTGACTAAAACAGATCGAGTAAAAGAAAGAAGAGGTTTAATTGTTTAAGTGTTAAAGCAAAATTATTATTTTTGATAATTCACCATACAAACTCTTGGGCAGGCCGGGGCCTCTACCCACTCTTCTTTATACATAGATCTGCCCTTGGTTGTTCCTAAAGTGTAAATGCATTCAAAACATGCACCATTAGTCAAACTTGTAATTAATCATGAGTCATGACACACTGTGTAATTAATCTATCTGAACTTCGTTTATCATCATTTATCAATGCATCTGTTTTAGTCATGATATGTGGGGTTTGTTGTTTTGATACAAGTTTTCAACATGGTCGAGCAGGAATAATATCGTTCAATTTCAATCACCATTAGGATACACCTAGTTAATTATATCCGTAATACGCTGATGTATTTTGATCAAGATTAGACATTCTTTTCTCAGCACTATAAACATATGTATCAGAATTAAGATTATTAATTTTAAGTTATCATGAAGAGTTTCTAGTATATACAAACATTTGACTCACAATTTAACTCTTTAGTTAATATGAGATTTTGAATTAAGCTCTTTAGTAGAACATCTATGCTAGCACATTTTCATCGGATAGAAGAACAAATGGTTAATTTAGTTGTTACTTTTGGTTATTGTCATAAAAAATTATGATGTCTTTTGAAAAATAAAAGGGTTTCGGAACAATGATCAGTAAATAGTAAATGTTTTTTCGTGAAATCTCGTTTTCAACAAGTTTTAAACAACTCGCGGTTTAGAGTTTTTTGGTTTCCAAAGAGTTATCTTAAAGTAAAAACCCTAACCGTTGTTAAAAGAAACTAAATACAAAAAACGACTTTTTTTACATCTAAACACTTTCTCAGACTTGTTCTCAAAATACGTAGCTAGCTTTTTATGATTAACAAATGGTATTTAGTTAGTGCATTGAATGTATACATATGATTGAACAATAGTCATGAACGTGAGGAGACAAGAGGTAGGAAGAGATGTTCTGATGATTATTCTATCAAACGACTTGTATGAACACGATCACATACCCAGGCCTGCAGGTATACAATGTTTCTTTGACATTCTCTTACACCATAATGCTTGGAATTTGGATATCAAATCTTTTGACGATATGATTTTATTTATATTCTAGTTGATTTTCGTATAGACTAGTTTGGGAAAAAGGAGGTTTTTAGGGCATGTCTTTTGTAGGTGTTCACGATTTACTTAATTTTATATTTAAAGAGAAGCATATGGAGTAATATGATTAGAATCTCTGCGGAATGCCTAGTTAAATTATTTTTATTTAGTGCACTCAATTAGCATAATTTTTATAAATAGAACAATTAGATTTGTAGACCCCATGTAGCGAGCTTATATAATTTGATAACTTAACCTCTCGTTAACTTTGTTATACAAAATTTCAACTACAATCAGTACTCTTGTGCAGCTAAAAAGAAACTTAGGCTGGGCACAGTCGTAACCTAGCATGACCCTGCTACATCAGCTTTCTCTCTCCGATAACCAGACACGACCAAATTGCCACAGTCGGTGACCAAGTTAATTTTTTTTAATTCAAATATGTTAAACAAACAAATTTAAAATTCATTAAAAATAAAAACATTACATAAATTATTCAAATAAACATTAAAAACATTACCTAAATTATTCAAATAACATTAAAAAGATTACAAAAATTCTTCATCGTCATCGTCATCGTCATTGTCACTTGCGTCTTCTTCTTCATTCTCTTGATTGACTAGATTTCTACGATTTCTCCAAATATATTCGATCAAATCAGATTTTAAGTGTAGATGAGTTGATGAGTCCATTAGCTCCTGAGTAACTACTAACGATTCTTCATGCGATCTTAAGGGATCATGATCATGGTGGCCCTCATTTTCGAACCATGTAGGACATATCGCCTGCTCCTTGTGTTGAATGATCATATTATGTAATATGTTGTATGTATCGATAATCACTCTTTATCACACAATATTTGCAAGTTAAACACAAGGGATGAGATGGGACTGTGGAGTTGTAT
Source organism: Artemisia tridentata subsp. tridentata (assembly GCA_021014915.2). Lineage (NCBI taxonomy): Eukaryota > Viridiplantae > Streptophyta > Magnoliopsida > Asterales > Asteraceae > Artemisia > Artemisia tridentata. Next base: position 257,893,863 of record CP139503.1, read on the forward strand.
GGATCGTATATTAAGAGAGAGATATGGAAGTTAAACTTTTTCTTATATTAAACACACACACACACCTCACTGAACCACTTTACAAATGAGGTGTTTTGAACCTTAAATACTCCAAGCCATGATGCCCTAAAGGCTTTAGATGGGCTTGAAGTGGGCTCTTGGGCTTTAGCTCTTGGGTTGAGCTTTTTCAAATACATACTAACTCTAACAAAGCCCATTTAATACAAAGTTCTAACAACATTGAATGACCATCACTTTAATCACTAAAATTAAAGCTAACAATCTCCCCCTAAGGGATGGTCATTCAAATGATGCACCACGTGCTTAGATCTTTAGACTTCTGGGTCTTGAACTTTGTGATTCTTTGTTCCTTCATGCATTGTGATCTTCATCGTATTGTCTTTTGATTGTTCTTTGCCTTGATCAACATCTTCATGTATTTACAGCGTCTATTCTTCCAATGTAGATGTTGAGACATACGATGATCGATGGACTTTCTTCAGTACCTGCATAAAACAGTTAGCAATAAATCGTCCAGCTCTTTCAGGTTCAGATCTCATTATGACACTTACAACTTATGTTCTTATTGGTGAACACAAGTGTATTTTATTGAAAGTGTTCCTAAGAGATCTTTGATGAATCTCATGGCTCTAGACTCAATTATGTGCGTTTTGGTTTAAGTCGTCGGAGGCATGGAGCAGAGTGCCACCTTTTCAATATCAACTCATCTCGGAGTGAGAGGTCGATAGATTATGCATTGATCTCCGTGAGAAATGAAACAAATATCTTTTAAGAGATATCTGAGTGGCTAGGAGGGGTTTGTGCACCGCGTCACTGGGTCCATGACGTCTTGTCTTCAATATCAGTATCACCTTAGTGAGTACCGATAGCATATGTATTGACCCGGTTTCTTTCCTAAGTTTTCATGGAGGGCTATTTCTTTTCACCCTTACAAAAACTTTTCTTTTTCATTCTTCAACCCCTTCTTTCTCCTTTCTCATTTGCTCCTTTTTTCAATCTTACCTAAGGACTTCTAATTCTAAGCTATTGGAATTGTCCTTGGGTAGATCCCTCCGGTTCTGGCGGATCATTAGACATTACCTAACCATAATCACCTTATTACACCATGATTATCCTAGATTTGTTGATCACTTGCCATAAAACCTTTTGTGAAAATCTCTCAAAGCGTTTATGTATAAAACACATTTTTGGTTAACACTTCAAGAGTTTTGCATTTTCTGAAATACTCCCCCTTCACATGTGCTCATGCATTTTTTGAAATAAATAGCACATGTTGGGTAGAGCTCGCACATTTGAAATGATCGATTTTCGATGAATATGACCTTCGCGAGACACGCTTACATCACTAGTTAGACTAGCTTGAAATTATTACCCGTCCCGGTCATATTCAATGATCATCTCTCGAATTGGTACATTCTACTCAGACAAGTCCTTTGCGAGACACGCTTACATCACTGGAAAACCAGCTTGAAATTATTACCCGTCCCGGACTAGTCTTTTCGATTACTGACATTTAAGCTTCGTCAATTCGAGGGTTAAACCTGAGTCTTTCTTATGAGCTCCTTTGAGATTCGAACCATGATCACATTTTAATCACATTTCTCCCCCTCAAAAATAGCATTTCGATGGTATTTTTGATACCGTTTGATTAAAATCATTGTTTTTTGAAAGCTAATAGGGAGAAACTGATTTGCATGAACTTTTTGGAACAAAAATTCTTTTTGGAATACTCCCCCTCAAAACTTGCATTGGTTGTAACATTTAGTAAACTTTGGAGCAAGTGGGAGTAACGATTTAAAAAATCTTAAGCAAAATTTTTGAAAAGTTTTGAAAAACCTTTTGAGAAATTTTGAATAAAATTTTGCTTAAGGTTAAGAAGTTTGAATAAACATTTCATGAAAACTTCTTTTCTTTGTAGGATTGTTGCCATAAAGTGTACAACAGAGTCCTTTCTTTGAAAAACGGGTTATACACTGTTATGTGTGCATAAGCCAAAACGTTGAAGCTCGGGTTGTAAGCTGAAATACTTACAAGCCATTGATTTTTAGGATAAGTGCCCAAAATTTTTGATGAAGCACTTTCCTTTCTTTGAAGCTTGGGTTTCGTACTGAAGTATACGAAAACCATTAATGAAGCGCGGGTTTTGAACTGAATTGAACAAAAGCCATTTTGACCAGATTAGACAACAACTTTTGGAACCCATTTGAGCACTGCACCAATGGGTTTAGCATGTTTTGCAATCCATTTGTAAGTTGTGTCAATCTGATTCAGAGAAGTTGAATTCCAACGAGGACTGAAAACTGGTTTTTCATCTGGAAATAACACTCGCGGAATCAACGGAGATTTAAAAATCTTTTTCAAAGCAGAGTCATTCTGGGTTTGTAGCGGAAGTTTTTCAGAGTTTGAAGGACTTTGCTTTGGTCTCCACACTTGCCTTACCCGTGTAAAGCAAGATTGTGGAGTTTGAAATCTTGAAGTCTCTTCATGAGACATGTTTGACCTTGAAAGCTTTGGAGGAGTAGGTGTTTCAGAAAAACGTGGTTTCTTTGAAAACTTCCTTCCTTTTTGCAAAGAATAGGTTGTAAACTGGGAAACCTTTTTCAAAAATGGTTTTGAAGATTTACCCGTGTAAGTCTTCTTCGAAACACTACCCTCTTTGGGAAACTTGGTTGAAACAGGAGATTTTCCTTTTGAACGGTTAAGATCATCAAACTTTGTTTTCAAGGCATTGTATGATGATCGCAAATCACTGTATTCTTTTTGAAGAAGATCTTGAGATGCCAATTTAGATTCCAAAGAAGCAATTTGTTTCAAAAAATGATCTTTTTCGGCTTTTGAATCATCCGTTTTACGAGCCAATTTTCGTTCGAAAACAATATTTTCTTTTTCAAGTCTTTCAAAATATGTTTCGAATTTGTTCGTTTTGTTGAAAAGATCAGTTTTTGCATCCTCAAGATCGTTTGTTCGTTGAGCTAAAAGTGTTTCAAGCTCAAGCACTTTTGTTTGAAGCGCATGATTTGCATTTTCCGTTTCAAAATCTGAAGAATTAGAATCAAACAGAGGATTTGGATAGGAAACTTTTGTAACTTGAGGCTTCAATACTTCAGACTCCTTTTGTTTCGTGTTTGATTTTTGATTCAGAGCACGTGAACGTTTGATTGAATTAAACAGGTTTTTGTAAGTCTGTTTCAAATGCTCATTTTCTTTTTGTAATGATGCCACAGCATGTTCCAATTCAATGTTTTTTGTATTAAGTTCATCCAAATCAAACTTGATATTGACATCATCACAATTTTCTTCAAAAATCTTTTTCTTTTCAGAAGAAGCAATTCTTTTTGACAATTCCTTTTTGACTTCAGCTACTTCTTTTGAAAGTTCGGCGATTTTCCTTTTGAAACAAAGATTCTTAGATTTCAAAAAATATGTATGATCAGAATCCACATTCTCATGTTCAAGATTGACATACACCGACTTGAGTGACTCAATTTGATTTGTGAAAAATTCTTTTTGAATATCAAGATTTAAGCATTTTGCATCAAATTCATCTTCAAGAGAATGGATGTACTTTGAATCTTCTCTCATATCAGTGACAAGAAGTTTTTCAAAATGTTCAAAACTGAAATTTATATTTTTCACAAGAGGTTCAATCTCATCTTTTAAGTACGAACAGACTTCCCTTTTTAGCCAAGCGTCTGATGACATGAGACGACGGTAGTCAGTCTCGGTGTATTGTTGTTTTGACCAAATGACCTTTAACGTGTGGTCAATGTGATATTTAAGATTACAGAACTGTTTCCTTGCTTTATTTTGCCATAACTTAGCATCATAAGTAGCAAGTTGAACTTCTTTGAAAAATCTTTTCACATTTGTTTCTTTTCTTTTTAAAGGTGGTTTTGGTATTTCTGACAATTGTATACAACCATACACAAAGCCTTGGTACGAGAGTGGATTTTTTGTTTTTTTGACTTTTAAGCGTTTTTCCTCTGCCAATTTTTCATCTTCTTCTGATATGAACAGAGCATCAAGCGGCAAAAATTTATGTTCCACCTGATCTGTATTTTCAAAACCAATTCCTGATTTTCCCTTATGAACTTTCTCAGCTTTAGGAATCATCATTTGAAGAGTTTGAGCACTTTGGTCTGTTTTTCGAAGTTTTTCTTCAAGATTGTTTGCACGTTTTAAAACCTCTTGATTTTCATTCTCAAGTTGGGTATTAACAATCTTAAAGTTTGAAGTGCTTTCTTGAAGCATTGAATATCTCATTTTTAATTCAACGTTCTCTTTTAAAAGCTCTTGGACCTTTCTGTTGGCGGGGCCCAAATTTTCATCCAGTTGTTGAATGGAACGTTTTTCACGTGAACGAGCTTTGCTTAACTCAACTTCAAGTTCTTTGTTTTGTTTTAAAATTGGATTGAGAACATCTTCGTTAATTTCAAATTTCTGAGCTTGGGATTTATGGTTTGAGATTTGAGTTTCTTTGCTTTTTGTTAATTTTTCAAGCTCTTTGGACAATAAGATGTTTGTTTGCTTAGTTTTGCGATTGTCCTCTTTGCACTTTTCAAGTTCATGTTTGAAATTATGGATTAAAGAAGCAAATATGGCATGATCTTGATCATGAGAAGATCCATCCTGGGCAGGCTCACCTCCATTAGGATCCATATCTGGGGTTGTGGGAGTGATATTACTATCAAACCTTTGCTCCACATATGTGTCACTGATGGACTCAGGATGCGCAGGATGTGTCTTGTCATGAACAAACATATTCTCGAACAAATCAACATTATCAAGATCGTTTGAATGTTGTACCGTAGCCGCTATTGCAATGTCGGATGAAAGTCTGATGTGGTCAGCTTCAGTATCCCAAACAGCTTCATTCCTGTGCGAACCATCAGCATCCGAATCGTATCTTGGAGAACTGCATACAACCTGCTGTTCTGATGATGTGTCACTACCCGTTAAAACCGAGCTATCATCAGATGTTGTACCCTCATCGACCTTTTCTTCTTTGTTTGCCTCTTTCTCATTTCCCACTGATTCCTTTAAGAGCCGTTCTCTTTCAATTTGCTCCCTTTCCCGTTTCTGCTTTTCAATCTCACTCTGCTCAACTTCTTCTTCAGCAAGTGATTTTTCGAGTTCACTCATGTAATCAATGCATTGAGTTTGGAAGTCTTTGAAGTCAAGCCGATATTTTCGGGAAAATGCATTGAGAAACCCTGACAGGGTTAATATCCCAGGTTGCAGGATAATCTGAAGTTGAGATTTGATCACTTCAAGAGCTTCCTTGCAGTTGTGCGTATACAGTTCTTCTTCATTCAGTATCTTCTCATATTGATTCAGGCTTTGTTGAAGTGGAGGGGTGAAATAATGAAATTGGCATCTTATGTAGTATTCAAATGCCTGATCGAAACTTGAGTCATATCCTGAAGAAATGATGACATTCTCAATATGAGTCTTGAACACAGTAAACGCTTTCCTTGATTTTCTCTCTTTCATTTTCATTTCCTTTTCCATTTAGCTCCAATGTGTGATAAATTTGATTCAGGATCTTTGCAACGAAATAGGAGATGTTGTTGTTGAAGGTTAAACTTGGTTGTTGTGATTGTCTTGTTTTGTTGTTGGTGATGGTTGAAGTTGTCACGGTGGAATTTTGGTCTGGAAACTTAAAACCTCAATAACTTCATTCTGGAGCGTTTTCAGGCCTCGAAACTTGGGTTGAATGAATAAATTTATTCAACGTGTCCTTCTCCTCTGTCTCACGGTCGTTTTGACAGGTGTTTCGCTGAAAACGGAGTTACGGTTCAAAAGTTATGACCGTTTGAAGTTTCACATAAGTACGAGGGCCAAAACTGCCAATTCTGGAAGTTCCCAAAGGCTGCTAGAAGGTACAGGGACTGAAGTTGACAACTCTGAAAACTGCAGAAAATCCTTTGTTGTCCGATATCGCAGTTGGGATCAGATATCGGACAGAACTGCGATGGATTTCTCGGACAGAACTGCGATGTTTATGTCTGAGCTCAATTGCGATAACTGTCGCAGTTGTCAATTGCGATAACTGTCGCAGTTGTCAATTGCGATAAAAATTCAGATTCCAAATGCGATAAAATGTCAAATGCGATAGAACCTGACAAAACTCAATAGCGACAGAACCTGAAATGCGATAAAACGCAGATTTTTTTCCCAAATGCGATAAAAGACGCTGTTTTCTCTGAAATGCGATAAAACGCACTTTACCCACCTTTTTTGACTTTTTTAGTACTAGCCCACGTGAAGCCTTACAACTTTTCACCACTTGCAACTTTCCCTGACACCTTTTACTACTTGGACCAATATAATATCAAAGATATTCAACAAACACTATCTTATCCAAGCCTTTTGATTAAAATCGATCTGAGAACCAAGAACAACATAAAGAACTTCCAAACCAAGTTGTTAGAACATAAAATAACCACAACTTACTGCCTTTGATCTTCAACCTTGCATACAGTAGCCACCAAAGACACAAAGGTCCACGTTTTCCAAATAAAAACGCAACACAAATGTATTTTGCAACAAGATTCAAACACAAGAACTCCTACCTCGAAGCTAGGCTGTTGATACCACTTGTTGTAGTCGATAATCACTCTTTATCACACAATATTTGCACGTTAAACACAAGAGATGAGATGGGACTGTGGAGTTGTATGGATCGTACACACACACTCACTGTGAACCACTTTACAAATGAGGTGTTTTGAACCTTAAATACTCCAAGCCATGATGCCCTAAAGGCTTTAGATGGGCTTGAAGTGGGCTCTTGGGCTTTAGCTCTTGGGTTGAGCTTTTACAAATACATACTAACTCTAACAAAGCCCATTTAATACAAAGTTCTAACAACATTGAATGACCATCACTTTAATCACTAAAATTAAAGCTAACATAATATGATACATGTATACATAATATCTTGGAGATCTTGTTTATACAGACCTCGAGCTGGAACTTTAAGCGTTTTTCACTTCTTCTTCAACACACCAAAAGCTCGTTCCACAGCTTTCCTTGCTGCTTCGTGCTTCCTCTTGTACAATATTCTTGAAAACAGGGGAACGACATAAAACTTTTACGTCGTTATTCATCCCGGAGACACCAAAGAACGCATGCCAAATCCATAAATCTTGGGAGGAGACCGCTTCCAATAAAATGAATGGATGTGACCCTTGATCACCCCTAGCATATTGACCTCTCAAACTATTTGGGCAATTCTCCCACTCCCAACTTGTACAATCAATGCTTCACATCATCCAAGAAAACCCATACTTATGCTCGTAATGAGCATATAATCTTTCAAGGTCAGAATACGTGGGCTTTCGCAAAAAATTAGCACCATATAACTCCATGACAGCCTTGCAAAACTTACGGAGACATTCACGGGATGTTGTTGCAGCCACTTGCAGATTCTAGTCAAGAGAATTAGGAACGGCCGCATATTCCAATTGACGAATTGCCGCAGTACACTTGACCAATGGACTAATACGAGGTATGCCCCTAGCATCAAGAGTTAGTTGAAAATAAGGAGAATAATCGGTTACCTCTCGAACAATTTGTGTGAATAGTTCTCGGCTCATTCAAAACCGCCGAAGGAATGTTCTTTCGTCGAACTACGGGTTTTCGGAGAAGTATGCCGCCACTAAACGATTATGGGCACCCTTGTGACAAATGGTAATTTTTCATACTATTATTTAAATAGTACTCCCTCCATCCCTAAATAAATGTCCAGTGTTGACTTTTAAAGTATTTTCTTTTCAACTTTGACCTTAAATTATTTCATTTGTGTTATGAAATATTTTATGAAAATTATACGAATGAAAATACATTTAAAACACAATCCATTCATACATTTTGTATCAAGTATTACATAACACAATTAAATTAATTTAAGGTCAAAGTTAATAAAGAGAAGACTTTAAAAGTCAATAGTGGACACTTATTTAGGGACGGAGGGAGTAATAAATTTTTATCTTCAGAAAATACACATTATATATTTTCTGGCACTTGTTGATGATTTAACGTTTAAAAATGAGAAATTATCTCGTTTTCCCTGAAAATGACCCCACACGCGTACCGACACTTTATTAGTTATGACAATAATTTATAAAACTCATGTTCTAGTCCATATCAATGTTTTTATATCACTTTTATAAAAACACTCCTAGAAATGCATTTTTACAATTTTACTTGTAGTGTCAAACCGGGACACCGTGATGTTGAACAATATGAATCATAAAACTGTAAACATATAAACCAAACATCAAGTACACGCAGCGGATAATAGGATCTATTATACAAGTAATTAATTAACTAAAATTAAAAGTAATGCGTACCTTTTTAGTTTCTAGCAAAACAAAAAACCGGATCTCCAAGAACGAGATAAACCCTAAGTTAGGGTTTTAATATGGATCGACTTGTATGTAAGTCGAATGGGGAATCACACAAGCTAAAGCAAGCTTGTCCTTCGTTCTTGTACACACGTAGTACTAGCGTCTCAATGTGAAACGCTAGGTTCTAATTCACAAAACAATTCCAACACTTATGTTATAGCAAGATCGAAAATCCCAAGGTGTTTGGGATGTGAAATCCGATCGGCCAAGGACAAGAGGGAGAGAAGAAAAGAAGTTGGATTGCTAGGGAATTAGGATTAGTGATCTAAGAATACAAGGGATGTATTTATAGGCTCACAAACTTGTTCCCTACTCCAAGCAACCGAAACCCTAACCCCATTGGGTGGGTCGGCCGATCTAGAGCCCATGGGAGGGGTTCTAGATCCTTCTTTCCTTCTATTTCAAATTTAGTCCTTTAACTTAGTATTTAACGACCATTAACCAAACTCCGTTAAATACTAACGACCGTTAAGTGTTTGTTTGTGAAATGAATAATTAAATCATAAATCATTACATTAATTATTCAAACATTGAGACTCATACGTAATGTGTGCAATCCCGAAGTCTCGTGTTCGAAACTGGTCATACAAATATTAATTTATATCCACAAACTCTAACAGCTCCCACTTGGATATTCATTAATATAGTAATGACATGGGTTAGTCTAGCTTAACACCCCCAATGCCCCCAGATCAACCCTGAGTATGATTTCCTGGAAAAACCATGTGATGATTTATCATCATACTTATCCTTTTGTTTCTAATACCGCATTAATATGGATATGGATCTAAGTCATTCCATAATTAACAATTTGGTTTCTCGTTTATACATAATTGATCAAGATTACCAAATCATCTGAACGTATTCCAGATAGCCTTTGGGCGTGCGCACACAAAGATCTTGTCAACCCTACGAGTGGCCAAGCAGTATTAAACTTCAAAACAAATTTGAAGGAACAAATCCTTTCTTGACTACGAGCATAACCCTCAGATTTCACATCACCTCCGAAAATAGCCCTTATAACTACCAGTTACGGATAGCATTAGACTATCTTACAGAAAATGAGCTACATCCTCGGCAGTTACCTGGTATCTCAAGTCTGAGGATAAATATTCATGATTAATTTAATGACCGACGATCCATAAAGTACAATCATGCGGTTGGGATCTGTCCTATATTCAATTTATCCAATATTGAATATCATGTGAATTTGGCATGCCCACGCATCAATATACTTAAGTATATTCTACCAACGCTTCACATTTGCCTTAATTCCTAGACTCTTTTGGATTATCTTTTTTACTTTTGTCTATTGCCCTATATGTGTTATATGTAGAGGCAGACACAGTAGTGGGACTAATCCTATAAAGGCCAGGCGCTATTACATTTGATTTTTTGACAACAGTTTTCTCTTTATCAGCACATTGGTTAGGTAAGGGTGTTGGAGTGACTGGTTTTGTCAAATCATTTGTCACATCAACCTTTGGAACAGTTTGAGAAATTTGCATTTTTGGTTATTCCGAAGTTGATGGTTTTGCAAACTTAGTTTCCTCACCCTTCCTTTTTAGACTATCCAGCTGAGACTTCAAACGATCATTTTGTTCTTTCAGATTCTTGTAAGCACGCTCATACGACAATTTGTCATACTTGAATTCTTCCTTTTTATGATCAAGTTGTTTAAAATATGTGACATTTTCTTTTTCAATCTTAGCAAGAGAATTTTCATATTTTACAACAATTGCAGAAGTCTTAGCTCGGAGTCTTTCATCATCTTCCACAGAATATGTTTGGTAAATAATGGACATAATTTCGGTCGATAGAGCTACTTCGAAGAGAATGTCATTGTGTCTTTCCAAAACTTTGATGTGTACAATGTTTTCATTTGCTTCCTTTACCAGGGATTTGTGGTCCTTGACAAAGTCGGCTGTTTCTTTTAAAAGCGAATTTTCAACATTAAGTACTCTCGCATGAATTGCCATGAGTGGAGTACTAATTTCTGCTTCATACACCTTTTTCATTTCATTATGAAAACTTCAATCCCAATCGTTAATGCGATTATTATTTGTTTTGGATGCCACAACCATTTGAAGTGTTTCAACTCTCTTTTTAAGATCATCCAAATATCGTCTAGCTTCACTTGTGTTAGAAATGTTACTAGAGGACATTTGTTCAATGTTATAAAGATGTTTCGAAACAGCTTTTCGTTTTCTGGCAGCCACCGGTTTTTTGAAAAACATTGGTGACTCTTTTTGAACCAGATGAACGCCAGAATCTGTATTAAGCTTGTTATAATCAATTGGTTTAATTTCTGGGTTCATTTGTCTCATTTTAACACGACTCTCTTCGGCAAGCTCAATCGTTTCATAGGAATCACGAACCTCGGGAGGATCATGTTTATCATTTATCACACTACCATTATATAACACATTCTGTGCTTTCTGGGCTTTCTTGAGATGATAAGGGTTTTCACAACCGATAGCCATTTTCTTCATTGTATGTAAAATCGGGTTTGGATCGTTAATAAGCAAATTAATTGTTTGTGCAGACTGACCCGTTTTTACAAGCAACTCTTCCAACTTTTTGATGCTTTCTTGTTTGTCAATGATTTCATCAAGAAGATCATTTTCTCGTTTTGAAAACCTTGCATTCAATTCTTTCTTTTCTTTTTCAAGATCAGAACAAATTGATTTTTGTTTAGAAAGTTGGTTGGTTAATTTAGAAATTTCTATGTTTAAAGATTTGATTGTCATGTTCAAATTAACATCAAGTGTGTCATATTTGATTTGCAAATGTTTTTCTCTTAACACAGAGTCTCTATAACCAGTTTCAAGTTCTGACTGTCGTTTGTTATTAAATTCAAAAGCTTGTTCATTCACCTTATATCTCTCAAGCTCAGCGGTCAATTTTTCATTCGCGGCCTTAACATCGCGATTGACCTTTTTAACGTTCTCAATTTCAACACTACAATTATGCAATAATGATTCAAAAAACGCACATGTTTCCTCATCATTCTCAACATGCAAGGACTCGTAGTCTCCATTAGGATCCATATCTGGAGGTGCCAAATTAATATTGCTACAACTTGGCGTGTCCATATATGTATCATAATTTGATGCTGGAGTCGTAGGATGTTGTTCATCATGAGTTGACATATCAAACATTTCATTATTGTGACATGTAGTGAATGGTGGTACGTCAGAGACTGTATTGGTGTCATACACAGGAGGTGTTTCAGAGTCCGTATCATACTTAGCCTCCTGAAGATTTGCCATGAAAATGCAGTTTGCATCGATGTCCTCAAGGTCTTCCATATCATCCATAAGAGCCATAAAGTCATTCTCTTCTGCACTCAACTGTAACACAGTCGTTTCCTTCTGTGCCAACATTAATGCTTTCTGCAGATAAGCTGGATCTCTCTTTTTCGGCTTGTTGGGACAGTTCCTTGCCATATGACCGACTCCCTGACAGTTGAAACACTTTAGCAGATTACCCTGATTCATATTCCCAGCAACTTAAGCAGCAACATTCCCATACTGATTCCCAGCGTTCTGACCCCTCTGATTTCCAACAACTGGACCCATCTGATTCCCTGCATACTGACCCAGCTGATATCCAACATACTGCCCTACATTCTGATTACCCATCTGATATCGAGGAGCATATCCCTGCTGATTCCCATATCCCCCAACCATCTGTCCTTGTTGTCCCATGTTGAAACTCGGCTGTGCAATTTGCTTATTGCAAGTGTTCGATGAGATTCTTTGGTTGTTGTTGGTAGGTGTGGAGTAGCGTCCTTGGAATGCTTTTGTTAGGTAAGCAAAAGCTTGAGTCAAAGCAGCAGTTGACTCATCATTGTCATTAAAATCTGGTTCTGGGTGTTGCGGGTATTGTTGTTGTGGGATGACTTGTTGTTGTTGTGGGTAAAATGGTGATTGTGGAGTATATTGTTGTTGCATGAAGTGCTGAGTGGAAGATGAAGATGGTTGTGTATTTACTGTTGCAGGTGTAGGTGTTTGGGCAATGAGTGCGAGGATCATGTTGCTTGGCTAACTTCTCTTTCCTGACTTCATTTGCCTCTGCCTGGTTTTGCTTTAGGAAATCATAGAGCTGATCATAGTTCACCTCGTGAAGGTTCTTTGTTTGGTTAACAATTGTGACATACCGTCCCCATTCTTCTGGTAAATTGTTGATGAATTTGATGTTTTGAGCAATGGGTTTTGGTGTCAACTTGTTTCTGATGAGCTCGTTCATTAACGTGCAAAACCTGGTGTAGTAAGATTCAATTGGTTCAGCTGGAGTGGATGTGAACTTCTCCCATTCAGTGAGCAGCTTGTTTTCAACATCTTGTTGCCCAATTTCTGTGCCATGACAGAGTCTTCTAACTCGTTCCCACATAGCATAAGCTGAATCACAATTGTCGACAGCAGCAAATATTTCCCTTGGTAAACCGAGTTGAATTAAATGCATTGCTAAGTCATCTGCTTCAACTTGTTTCCAATCTTCTGCCGTGTATTCCTCTTCTTTTTTATCACGGAAGGATGGTGGAACGGGAGGTGTTGCAGTTGGGTCACCAGCTTCTTGAATCTGACGAGGCTTGAATGGTCCTTTCTGGATAGAGTTGAGCAGGAGTCTACCTTGACCATTTGGTTTGGTTTTGATATATCGAATCATACGAATCGTCCATGGAAGATAACCACCTTTTTCAAGCATTGGAGGACGGTTTTCTGCATCGGCTGCATGAATGTCTTGTTGTGTAGTCATTGTTGATGTTTTGAATGATAAAGTTGATGAAGGATCGTTGCAGCAAAATAGGAGATGTGGTTGTTGAAGGTTAAACTTGGTTGTTGTTGTTGTTGTTGTTGTTGTGAAGTCTTGGTTCGTTGTTGATGATCGATTGAAGTAACTTGCAATTTGGATAAACGTAGCAAATTAAATAAAGTTACAAAATTAGATGAAGCTATAATTTAGACAAAATTTAGAGTTCACAAATTCGACAAAGTTATGTAAATTACATTAGATAAAGTGATAATTTCTATAGAAATTTCAATTCAGACCAAAATTTGTACAAATTTTGGCAAAATGTCAATTTATATAGAATTATACAATTTATATAAATTGGGAATTTATATAAGCGATCTAACTAATTTATACAAATTAGTAGATATTCCGTTGTCGAAGTATTCATCACACTTATATAAGCGAGAGAATACCGAGTCCGCGATCTTTGATGTTGTAGAAATTAATAGTTTAAATCAAATTTATAAAAATTATTTAATTTGTATATCGCTTAAATCAAGTGCGAGGGTCTGTTTTGCCAATTGCCCAAAGTCTGCCAACCAATTGCGATAAGGGACGAAAATTGTCACACTGTGAAAGTTCTGTCCGAGATGTAATTGCGATAGGCTAAGGTTGTCCGATAACCATTTGCGATAGCCTAAGCTTGTCCGATAACCATTTACGATAAACCTCAGACGACAATTGCGATAAGAGCAATTTTCACAATTTCGATAACTCGCAGTTTTCACAATTACGATAAAAGCATTTTGCTCAATTTCGATAACTTGGCAATTTACAATTGCGATAAAAGCATTTTGCTCAATTTCGATAACTTGGCAATTTACAATTGCGATAACAGCAGTTTGCTCAATTTCGATAAGAGCTAGTTGGCACAATTTCGATAAGAGCTGCTGGGCAGATTTGCGATAAGAAGTGGTTCACCAACTCTTGACTTTTTTGACACTTCACCAATAATTCATCCACTGATGAGATCTACCCACTCTTACCAACTCTTACCAATAATTCTTATGCAAGAATATCTAGCAAGAATCAATGGATGAAGATCAAACAAACAAATCACACAATCGTTTATGCTTTTTCACGATCTAATCACTTTGAACACAAAAGATTCAACCTTGAAACCAAGATTCGACTAAAGAACTATCAAAGATTCACAAACCACCTCGTAAAATGAAGAATAAACACAACCTTGAACCTTAAACTTTGCGTACGATTCCTAGATAAACACAAGAACTCACGTTTTTATGAAACAAAAACGCAACAGTTGTGTACTTATGAACACAAATCGAACACAAACATTCTCCTACCTCGATGTATGGCGTGTTGATACCACTTGTTATGACTCAAAATCACTACTTTATCACTACTTCTAAGCTACTATAAACATGTGACACTCAACTAGAATATGTAGATGAGAAGAAAGTGTATGGATCGTATGATAAGATTTATAACCGAATGTTTATTAAAACTTAAAGGAAATAACAAACATAAACCTTGAGAGAATACACACACTCTTACACCTACACAAGACAATGAGGCACACCTAAAATGGGTAAGAGTGTGTGTTTAAATAGCCTTATGGCCGGCGCCCTAAGGGCTTTGCTTGGGCCTTGAGTGGGCTTTTGGAGATTGATCTATTACATAGGTATTTCTAACATATTACTAACAAAAGCCCACTTCCTTGACAACTTAATCCATACGACACACAAATCTTTAGAATTACAAATGACCATCACTTTCATTTAATAAATTAAATGCTAACATATCTACAACACCCTTTGAGAAGAAGAAAGAACAAGATGCACTTCTGTGATCTTGGAAAGAAGAATCCTAGCAACTCATGTCACGAGCTTGCAAGTCTTCGAGAGGTCGTGATCTCGCCTTTTAGAAGGAACCTAGAGAATCACAAAGAAAGACTACATAGAAAGATCCTTAGATATGAGGTTAGAGAGTTTAGAACATAGAGAGAAGATATGTCTAAAAGGGGTGAGGGATAAGAGAGAAATTGCTCACTATTTATAGGAAAATGTGAGAACTGTTCACCCGGTTCCACCGGATCCCTTCCCACAGGGATCCGGCCAGTGTAAACCCAGGGATCCGGCCATCTGGTATCAACAGTTCGGATTTTGGGTTACATTTTCGTGTTTTGGGTTATGGGTAATAATCCATGGTTCATGTGATGTCATGCATGATGTCAATGACATCTTGGGTCATGGGTTATGGACTTTGGGTTATGGGTTATGGACTTTGGGTCATGGGTCATGGATCATGGGTTTTACCCATTTTGGTGTCATGCATGATATCATGCAATGGGTCATGGGTTATGGATCAAGCTCCATTGGTTATGGGTTATGGACTTGGTTTTGGGTCATGGATAGTCCAAGTCTTTTCTAGTTTATTTTCATAAGTTACTTAAGTGTTTTTATAAAATGTAAGTAACTAAGTTACTTAAGTGTTTTTATAAAATGGTTTTGGTTTTATGTAAACTTGTTAACTAAATATGTTTAAGGTTTATTTGTTTAATGAAATGAGTTAGTAAACTTTTGGCTCAAAGCGTTACGTATTTTATATATCTTGTAGAAGACCAAGATTCACGTTATGAGGTGGGGGAAACACGATCTAAAGATTAAACATTATAGAACTTTATTGATTGGGTGTCGAGGTGTGTATGTTTTCTAGAGAGAGTCTAGAAAACACACACCTCTTGTGTTACAATGAATCCCCAACCCTCCTAGTGTTGACATAGGAGGGTATTTATTACAAAGCTACAAGTCTAACTTAGCAATATGACTAAACTAGTCCTTGTACTTTGAATGCTATTGCAATTCCACATATGACAAAACTTTAAAGCTAACATATCTCGTTAAAATGATTTTACATTTATTATCGACAAAACATTAAAAGATCGTAAAATATAAATAAACGTTTTTAAGGTTTATTTATATTAACAAATTTCTCTAAGAGTAAATTCTTTGGGGTAGGCGTTGATACTAATGAAACACATAATTTAGCTTCCATTCTTAATTTCTAACCGTCCTCTCTACCTTGCTTACATCTTGGTCTCCCCATTGGTTCCAATATGAACAATGCCATTAATTGGAAACCTATCAATGACAATTTCACAAAAGTCTCACATTTTGGAAAGCTAGAACCCTCTCGAATAGTGGTAGGCTAACTCTTTTGAAATAAGTTCTTGGAGCCCTTGGTTCTTTTTGTTTTTTGTTTTTTTTTTCGAAGCCCCAAGTGTGTCACTAATTATCTTGAAAAGAGATGCATTTTTTTTTTTTGGGGGGGGGGGGGGCGTCATTAGACAACATCAAGATGCCTTGGATTGCTTGGAAAAAAAAATGTGCTCTCCTAAGTCTTGTGGAGGTCTTGGAAACGGTAGTCTTCATGCATTGGATCTTGCTATGTTATGTAAGTGGTGGTGGCGGTTCCACTTAGAAAAGAATTCTCTTTTGAGTATTATTACATCAATTCATGGGTCTCATGGGAATTTAACTAGTGACTGCCCTTCTGTTATTAGTATATATACTAGTCATTGGTTTTTTATTTCAACTTTAAATAAGCGTCATTAGACAACATCAAGATGCCTTGGATTGCTTGGAAAAAAAATGTGCTCTCCTAAGTCTTGTGGAGGCCTTGGAAACGGTAGTCTTCATGCATTGGATCTTGCTATGTTATGTAAGTGGTGGTGGCGGTTCCACTTAGAAAAGAATTCTCTTTTGAGTATTATTACATCAATTCATGGGTCTCATGGGAATTTAACTAGTGACTGCCCTTCTGTTATTAGTATATATACTAGTCATTGGTTTTTTATTTCAACTTTAAATAAGCATTTACCACAACCACACTTGAATTTATCTATTGCATTTCATAAAAACATTGGGGATGGTGTGTCTACTGAATTTTGGTCAGAAACTTGGATAAGAGGGAGCCCTCTTAAGCTTATGTTCCCATGCTTGTACTTAATGAAAATGGATACATCATGTAAAGTGTTGGACCGCTGTAACAATTCTAATAGTACGAAAACAAGATCTTGGGCATGGAGAAGACCCATTAGAGGTGGGCACGAAGAGACTCATCAATTTACTTTCTTTACTTGAAGGTTTCGAGACTAAAGATAAATGTGATACATGAGAATATAGTTTAAACCCCTCCAAAGTGTTCACTGTATCATGTTTTAGAAAAAAAAACATTAAGTTTTACACTCTCGTGTCGAATGAAGATCACATACGGTGGAATTGGTCGCTCCCCATAAAGGTTAATATTTTCTCATGGCGACTCTTGTTGGATAGGTTACTAGACACAATTTGGACGCTCGCGGGATTGGTGTGCACTCTACTCGATGTGCGATTTGCGATGGGGACATTGAAACTACACATCACCTTTTCATCGATTGCACGTTGGCTTCCCATATTTGGAGTTCAGTTGCTAGTTGGTGGGGGTTAAGTGGTTTTCCTAACTATGTGGTCTCGCATATTAAGTGAGGGATACGGTCGACCTAAACAACTTAACAAAAAGTTGTGTCGATGTGGTGGTTCAAGCTATGACTTGGGTTATTTGGAGATTTAGAAACTGAGTTTACTTCGATTTAAAACCTCATCGGAAAGACACTCTCCTGGATGATATCAAGGTTTTCTCGCACTCTTGGATTGTTATTAGAAATAGAGTTTTTAAACCCGAGTGGTTCAATTGGATTTGTGATCCAAAATCTTCTTGTAATATTACTTTGTAATCCTCTTTATTTCTAGCTTCTTGCTAGTTTAATGAAAATGACGTTCTAAAAAAAACAAATTGAACTCGTAAGTGTTACATTAAGGGTCACGCCAAAACACAAGTTAGCAAGTATAATTATATTCCGCTATAAATCGTCGCTTTGCGTGGGTATTTTCCTCTAGTATATATGATTAGCATCTCTACGGAATACCTAGTTATTTTTTATTAGTGAACTCAATTAGCATAATCTATACTATATATAAAGGGCGGATGACTTTTTTTGAATCTTGAAACTTGAAAAACTTAAAAATGGTAACTAAAATCCTCAAACTTTTAAATATTGTTTAATCCTCAAATCATCAAACTTTTATCAATTTTCAATTATACCTAATATATATTTTTTTATCGCAATAACTACAAACTGAACCCGTAAGCATTGCATTAATAGTTACAACAAAACCACAAGTTCGTATGTATAATTATTTGCCGCTATACACTATCACTTTACGCGGGTATTCGTCCAATTTTAATAAGTAGAACAATTAGATTATAGACCCATATATAGTCACCTTATATAATTTGATAACTTAACGTCTCGTTGACTTTGTTATACAAAATTTCAACTACAACCAATACTCTAGTGCAGCTATAAAGAAACATAATTTTACTTAATAAATGCTCTTTATTACTTACTTTATATACTCTTGTGTAGGAAATGAGTATTAGCGATATTAGCAGTTACCGGTAGCTGTTAATAACAGTAGTCGTTTCTTTATAAAAATGTCTAGCAACGTAGGTGTATATATTATTATAAAGTGTAAAATGATGGAAAAAGCTAAACTTTAACGCTAAAGGGCCTGTTTGGTAGGGGCTTTTTGGATGAGCTATTACTTTTTTGTTACAAAATAATCTTATCTAAACTAAGTAGCTCCGTTTGGATACATTAACTTCAAGCTTTTATTTCAAATAAATAACTCCTAAATGAAAAGCTGATTCATGAAGCTTTTTAAACATGTTGGAGCTGTTAAAACTTTAAATTACTGATACACCCTCCAAACATTTGTTTACAATTATAGATATGTCCTTTTATGTTATTTTACATCTTATAATTACATTTAACAGCTAACTTACCAAACACTTTTATTAAAAAAAAATATACAGTCTGTAGCTCATATTAACAGCTTTGCAGCTTACAGCTTACAGCATACATCTTACAGCTATTTTTGCCAAACATACCCAAATTCTTTTACTAAATTATTTTCTTTTTCAAATAGCATTTGAAAAGTAACACTTCAAAAAAAATAGACATTTGTGCCAAACAAGCTTTAACGTAAACGCAAAACGCTAACCGTTTACCCTCCTAAATTGCGTTAAAGCTTCTTGTCAGACGTTCCCTTCACCTCAGTAGCTAACTTGTATGAACGTAATGATTAATAAAACACATTAGTTAAAAACAACAATCATTAACAGCTAATGAGCTTCTAACGCACACCCACTATACAATACAATATACGAGTTGCACCAATGAAGCATATAACCAATTTGACTAGACAACTTTGTCCAACTCATATAAACTTAATACTATAAAAAATGTGGTAACAACTGCAAATTTACTTGGTCTTTTGTCCAATGGTGCATGCCAAGTACAAAAACTTTCCTCTCACATGTTATAAAAGTCAAGGCTTTCGATAAGAGTTGGATTGGGACATAACACCAAAATTCACTTTTGTAAGAATGGGTAAATTCATCGTAAGACAAGTAGTACGAGAACAAATCAAATTTGACTGCTAATTACTTGATTTAATAGCATATTGAAGTAATATTATTTGGGAAATTTGCATTTTTATGACCGACGATGTCACTTATTTCCTACTTAACTTAACTTTGTGTCATGTTGCTGAATCTGTGACTCAAATAAGCGAAATGACGAAATTGCCATTACGAAAACTAACATTCTCTTAATACAAATAACACCACCAACATTAAATTATAAAGTTTTTCACCAATAGATAACACTAGTAAACATATTTTTATGTTCTCTTCAAGTTGATATCGATTTTGCTCTATTTTAGTAAATAAAATAATAATAATAATAATAATAATAATAATAATAATAATAATAATAATAATAATAATAATAAATGAATTTTTTGGCATTATATCATAAAATTTGCAATGCATCCTTCATTCCTCCCTTAATCCCTCATCACCATCCATGCTCCTTCCATCAACTTGCAACTTTACCTCCTACCTCCTTTCATACATTTGCAAAATGTTATCATTCTTTACCAATTTTTTCTTCCCATCTATTATATTAATCTTCTTCGCATGATTTACTTTTGTAATCCAAAATTTGAAGATCTCATAGAAAAAATTGAGTTTTAGTAACTAAAAATAATCTAATACTTGCTGGTTATGTTTGAGCAATATATTTGCGATAAATGCGAAAGAAGTTAGAAATAAGGGAATTTTGGGTCACAAAAGTGCAAATTTCCCTATTATTCCTATAATTTTAATTAGAAAGTTTATTTTGCTTATTCCTTGCAAACTATGTATGTATGTTTTTAGTTTAATGTATTTTGATCTTGTAAATATGTATATGTATGCATCTACATTTATATACTGTATATAAAAAAATAATATGAACTTGTGTTTCTATTTAATAAAGTCACCGACTATATATATTCATGCATGCCACGACTTTTTCTTCTTTCTTTAGCGAAAAAATATATACATTTCACAACCCACACTATTTCATAAAAATAAAAATAAGCTAAAGACTCTTACAATTACAAAATAGTTTAACGCGGACGACAACAAGCAACTCGTCTCATATAATTAGCGTTTTTTAGTTACAAGAAAAGAAATATATATGTTTTTTATTTTTTTTATGTTTTATACAAGTTGACTATTGTACCAAATGATGTTCAAGTAAAATATAAAATATAAATCTGTGTAACTCATTTTATTAATTACTATATTATAGTTGCAATATTTGTTAGTTTTGTCTAAATTTAAACGATTATCAATCAGCAAAGTTATTAATGTGGGATGGGATACTTAGCATTCTTTTCATCCCAAAAATTTATGTGTATTTTTGTTCCAAATTGATTATTATACACATTACAGTTGATTCAGTAGGTTCAGACAGCTGCTATATTTTCCTAATCTAGAAGTATATTTAGATCAGTAAATAAGAGTTTTATGTTTGATACACGAATTATATTTATCAACCTTTGTGTTCGCTATGTTCCATTGGAGAAAATTGGTTGCCAACTAGAGTACTTAAAGCTAGCTTATGAGGGTTGCTTTAACATCAAAATGTTTTGTCGTAGTTGAATAAATGGCTCAATATTAACCGTTTATCCTGAACGATGCATGGTAATATGGAGCATCTCGGATAGTGATACAGACAAAATAAAGAAAAGAAATACAAAATCTTAGACCTACTAATTAACCAACTCTTCGACTTTGTCTTCATAATTCACCTCAAAAACTCATTGGTGGAATCATTCAAATCCATATCCTAAAAAACTAGAAGAATACGTGATATCGTGTGTCTTTCCTTTCTAATCATTAAATATAAAAAACAAAATGAAAAGCTGTTTTACGCATTAAACAAATATAGATAGCTAGTATAAATAGACCTTCATTCTTACCATTCTAGCAAACAAGTTCAATACTCTCTCAAAGGTTTTAAAGTAGAACTAAGAAGACAAGAGACTGCCTTCGCATGGAAGGCCTTGGGGTGCTGAGGCATTGGCCTCAACTTGTGTATGCTTTGGCTTTCTTATTGATTGCAAATGTTGTTGCTGAAGAATCTTATAAAAAAGATTCACCATGGCCATATGGTGATTGGAAATTGCCTCCACCGGTGAAAAATGCATGGTCATATCCACCATATCTTTACAAATCTCCGCCACCTCCATATCGCTACACATCCCCACCACCACCTTCACCATCTCCTCCACCTCCGTATGTGTACAAGTCTCCACCGCCACCGTCATCATCTCCACCACCTCCTTATGTCTACAAGTCTCCTCCTCCTCCATCACCCTCCCCACCACCTCCATATATATACAAGTCTCCTCCTCCACCATCACCATCCCCTCCACCTCCATACATTTACAAGTCTCCTCCCCCACCATCACCATCCCCGCCACCTCCATATGTTTACAAGTCTCCTCCACCACCATCACCATCACCACCACCTCCATACGTCTACAAGTCTCCTCCCCCACCATCACCATCCCCACCCCCTCCATATATTTACAAGTCCCCACCTCCACCATCACCATCTCCACCCCTTCCATACGTGTACAAGTCTCCTCCCCCACCATCACCATCCCCGCCACCTCCATACGTTTACAAGTCTCCTCCCCCACCATCACCATCCCCGCCACCCCCATACGCATATAAGTCTCCTCCTCCACCATCACCATCACCACCACCCCCATACGTCTACAAGTCTCCTCCCCCACCATCACCATCCCCACCGCCTCCATATATTTACAAGTCCCCACCTCCACCATCACTATCTCCACCTCCTCCATACGTGTACAAGTCTCCTCCTCCACCATCACCATCCCCTCCACCTCCATACATTTACAAGTCTCCTCCCCCACCATCACCATCCCCGCCACCTCCATATGTTTACAAGTCTCCTCCACCACCATCACCATCACCACCACCTCCATACGTCTACAAGTCACCTCCCCCACTATCACCATCCCCACCCCCTCCATATATTTACAAGTCCCCACCTCCACCATCACCATCTCCACCCCTTCCATACGTGTACAAGTCTCCTCCCCCACCATCACCATCCCCGCCACCTCCATACGTTTACAAGTCTCCTCCCCCACCATCACCATCCCCGCCACCCCCATACGCATATAAGTCTCCTCCTCCACCATCACCACCACCCCCATACGTCTACAAGTCTCCTCCCCCACCATCACCATCCCCACCGCCTCCATATATTTACAAGTCCCCACCTCCACCATCACTATCTCCACCTCCTCCATACGTGTACAAGTCTCCTCCCCTACCATCACCATCCCCGCCACCTCCATACGTTTACAAGTCTCCTCCCCCACCGCCACCATCTCCACCTCCCCCATACGTGTACAAGTCACCTCCCCCACCATCACCATCTCCACCACCTCCATACGTCTACAAGTCTCCTCCCCCACCATCGCCATTCCCGCCACCTCCATACATTTACAAGTCTCCTCCCCACCATCACCATCCCCACCTCCTCCATACATTTTCAAGTCCCCACCTCCACATTCACCATCCCCGCCTCCTCCATATGTTTACAAGTCCCCACCTCCACCATCACCATCCCCGCCTCCTCCATATGTTTACAAGTCCCCACCTCCACCATCCCCATCTCCGCCACCTCCATACGTTTACAAGTCTCCTCCCCCGCCATCCCCATCTCCGCCACCTCCTTACATTTACAAGTCCCCACCCCCGCCATCACCATCTCCACCTCCTCCATACCTTTATAAGTCACCTCCCCCACCATCGCCATCCCCACCACCTCCGTATGTATACAAATCACCTCCTCCACCATCACCTTCACCTCAACATCCATATGTCTATAAATCACCGCCTCCACTATCCAAGTCCCCTTATCCACCCACTTACTACTATAGTTCTCCACCACCACCGGTCTACAACTAAAAGAGTCATATCTTTAACATTTCCAAATGATACAAGTATACATTATTTTGTCACTCTTAAATTGCTCCTCCACAAATCCTACTATATGATTTCATTCTTACATAAATGTATTCGTGAATTAATAATGTATTATTCTGTTATGAACTTGCTATATTTGTATTGTAGACACCATGTAAACCGTTATTAAACTTAATCAATGCATAAAAATACTTCTTCCATGATGTTTTTTGTTAAGTTTTAATCAATGCACATAAATAATACATCGATGATTTAAATTGTCACAAATGATATATTTTATCTTTAATTGGTATCGATATTTGTGTTCCTCATTTTTCTTTTCTTTGTGTAACTTCATATTGTAATAAACTCAAGAATTAACTTACTCGAACACAAGTCCATGATACTTCCGATTAATAACCAATCTATGATCCTAAAAATGCAACCAACGCTTAAAATTCTATCTTGATCGACCTATGCTGTTCCCTTTTACTTGTAACCTTGTTTAAAACAAAGAGTTTATGTTACAACTTACTAGTTCCATATCTAATGTTTGCTTTTAAAACATTTTAACAAGTAAGAATGTAAACAACACAATGCAGTAATTTTCAACGTTTAAATTCGTTATTCGAATGAATTAAAGAATTACAAAGTTTAGCGAGGAAAATAGAAAACTAAACTAGTCTTAGTTGAATGAGAAAGTGTGGTAATCTCCTCATTAACTTAAACATAAAACTACATATAATGTTTAAGTATGAACTTATCAATCAGTCTAAATGGCTGAAGAGACTTAGTTCATCAGAAGAGTAATGCTCTTATGAATGTGTATCACATTATTTGCAAGAGATGAACATTTACTCATTTGAGACATTCTCTTTTATAGGTAAAGATCGAGGTGTATACCCGTAGGGTAATAGAGATGTGTCAAGCATTTCATTGAAGAGTACACTGACATTAAATATTTCTATTATTGAAATGTGTCAAATCCTTATTTAAGGAACAATGTTGATACCCATAGGATGAATTAACAAGTTGTGACACCTTGATTTGTGCAAGTAAATGTATTTTAGTGTTTGTTTCATTATCGAAGTGTTGGAGACATATGTAGCTATCTATTACAAAATCTTAAATTTTGTATTGACAAGAAGTATTGTGTCAAACTCCTCACCGGATCGACTTTTAACCAGTATATTCCAGTTATGCTAGATTTTTGGCTTTTTGGACAAATGTTAATTGGGTTAGACTCCATATAACTTTTATAACTATTAGACATATATAGCAACATGAAGGTGTAATCTTGACATGTGAATATGACATCATAATGAAGGCGTAATTTTTGACATGTGAATATAGCATCATATATTCATATGTTCCGATTTCCCATACAAATGCTTTTGGGAGTCTGATAACATAATAGTATCACTTTCTAGTTATTATTTGTTGGTTTTGTGAATCATAAAATACTATAAACACATAACCATATAGATCACGCAGCGGAATGGATCATAAACATATAATTAATTAACTTAAAGAAAACGTACCTTATTTGATTCCTAGCAAGAACAAGGAATCGGATCTCCAAGAACAAGTTATATAAACCCTAATTGGTTTATATGGATCGAACACCTCCAAGAATCACAAGCTAAAATAAGCTTGTCACTCGTTCTTGTACACACGAGATACTAGCGTTCCAATGGGAAAAGCTAGGTTCAAGATCACTAATAACCAAACACTTTATTGCTATAGTTGGAATCGACCAAATCCTAGTGGATTTAAAAATGGGTCGATTGGTTCTAGCAAGAAGGAGAGAAGAAGAGAAGTTTGGCTATAGTTAGGGATTCAAGATTAGGTGTAAACCAAATACAAGTGAATTGTATTTATAGGCAAACCCTAAACTCCCTAAACTTGCTCCCTACTCTATCAAAACCGGCCACCCAAGCCCAAGGGGAGGGTTCGGCCGATCCAACCCACAACAGTATTGGATTTGTATGACCTTAATTAGAGCCACTAATTGAGTTATGAAGTAAACATTGCACAAAAAAATCATCGCATTAGGATTATAAGGAATTAATGAGGTTGACACGATCTTTTCCACCTGATTTTACACTTGTACTTTTGTGTTTTAGTATTTTAATTTAAGCGAAAATTACTGTGCTAGACATATACACTCGTATATGTCTAGCAGTGCCCAAGTTTTTGTCAATATTTAGAAATGGACATTGATCTCGTGTAACAAATGGTCCGGGGTTACACGTGATTGTGTGTCCTTATTTTAGCGGTCGGAATTGGAAAAAAAAAAAAAAAAAAAAAAGATCTCGCGTACCAATATGTACGGGATTACGCGGGATTAGAAAAAAAAACATATATATTCTTAAAAAACTCATCTCGCGTACAAAAGTTATAAGAGGTTACGCGTGATGTCCAAAAAAAAGAAGCCCTAATTTTCTTTATATTAAACCCTAATTCGGTTGTGCAAAATTAAAAAAAAAATTGTATGCGTGAATAAACATTACAAAGAAAAAAAAGGATTAATATACCATAATTGTTACTACTAATAAAGAGGATTAATATATCATAAAACTTTTATTCAACTACAAAGAAAAAAAGACGAAGTTGACGTAAATAAACATTACATAGACAATATTAAACCTAAACGTAGGTAATAAATATGTAAAGGTTCAGCCAATAAAAACTGTATCCTTGTCGAAAACCTCAACAATGTTCCTCAATGTAATGTTAAGACCAAAGGGTGTTGATTTTGGGGTAAACACCGAAACATTACGAAGTACCAACACAGCTCCGACTTTGATAGAGTTTTTGTAACCCGATTCTTCTGTAAGGACTTTGTAATGAATTGTACTAGAGAATGTCCCCGTTGGATCTTTTAGTGTCACTGTTAGCTCACCAAGTGCGGTAGGAGTACAAGTCTTGATTACAGCTACAACAAGTTCAAGTTTCCCTTTTACGACACAGTTTTTTATATTGCCAAGACAACCAGTTACGATGATACCTTCGCTATTACGCAGCTTATTAATAGCGCATAGCCATGGCCCACGCGTAAAATGATCATCTTCAACGACATCTTCATTTATCTTCCTTACATACTCTTGTGTTGAAACTACACAATATTCAGGGCCACCTTCCCTAATATCCGCATTTTTGCGGAGAATAGCTGCTTGAAGAATACCAGCCGGACCGGGTATTAACCTATCCGGGTGTTTTGAAGAGGTTGAAGAAGCCCCAACATTATGTTGGTATCGTTTTGTGTATCCGGTTTTGTTTTGTTGGGACATTTTCTGAATTTTATTAAATTTTTGTAGAGAGTAGATATGTTGATAATGCATATATGTGTCTAGAGAAATCGAACTATGAATGAGTTTTTATAGTTAAATCTGTGTCATATCTCGCGTAAAAAAGTACACATACACGCAATTGTCATTGAGTAGTCAAATCATTGTCATAGAGTTGTCAAATCGTTGTCATAGAGTTGTCAAATCTGTGTCATATCTCGTGTAAAAAATTACACATACACGAAATTGTCATGGAGTTGTCACATCATTGTCATAGAGTTGTCAAATCTGTATCATATTTCGGGTAAAAAATTACACAGACATGCAATTGTCATGGAGTTGTCACATCATTGTATTAATATATAAAGCAGAATGTATATTGGCAAATTCATTACTGGACACATAAATAAAAAACGTAGAACATAAAACACAAACAAATAGCATTAATTAGTTAAAAAAAAACTAGTACAGTTGTAGAAACTAGAAAAGACATACATTGTTAACGTGAAAGACACAAACTAAACCATATAGGTATTGTTTGGTTGATCAAGAAAAATTAGTGATTCTTTGTATGGGCCAATGAAAAATGAACCACCATTTGCTTCAATACCCATGTTTTGAAACTCCTGAGATGTTCGCTCGTACACTTGTAGTGAGTGAGCTATCTGTTGGTTTCTCTTAGCTTGAACAATTGGTTCCGCATCCTTGGTAAATCCAATTAATTTTACCTCATTCTCAATTGGGAATGGGATGGTGAATAGCACTGGACACGATGATACAATACCACCATCAAATTCTAATTCCCATGCGCACATAACTTTGTACTCTTCTGCAAGAAAACTACCTGAAACTACTAGAGAGTTTCGTAGCTGAGATATATAGAATGGAGGCTGAACCATGAATCTTATCAATTCAGGTATGTCTTGCACTTGAAATTGGTGAGTAACCAAATCAAAAGAAACAATCATGTATCGTTTGTACGAAACACCATCATTATGAACAAATTTTTCAGAACCAACCCAGAAAATTTTACCACCCACTATTGCTTGACCAGACCGTTTAATTCTAATTGATTCACGGGGCAAACGGTCATTTTCAAGATTGTTCCAACGTCTGGAACTCAATGTATAAACTGACACATACCATGGTCCTTGACCGTAATACGGGTAATTAATCTTTAAAAGGGTAGGGTCTAAGGTGTCGGGACGGACACCGAAACCGATGACCATTTTTGGTGAATCAGGTTGATTCAAGAAAGTAGGGACGAATATTCCTACAGATCTTTTTATCGATGGGTTCCAAAGAACAACCATCATATTTGAACCATACGAAAAGCACCAGACACCTTCAGAAGTAGCAATTGGCTTAAGAGTTGGATGATTCAAAGTTGTATCTAGATTCGTAAAGGCTAAATTTTCATTTACTGAAAACATAAAACCAACATTACCTTGCATATATGTTAAATTGAAACAACACATATCTGTTTCACAAAAACCGTAACTACGGATGAAGTTCGAAAAGTCTATGGAAGACTTCCATCTCTTTGACACAGTACGAAACTGTAGTAAAGACTTAACTGGTATTTTCTTCATAATATCAACTTGAAGGTCGAATGGTATGTTGTCCGACATTTTTTGAAAATGTAAAGGAATGTATTAGTAAATGATTTTTAGTAAGTAATTTCGGTGTAAAAGATTGTGTGTAATTAGCGTAAAAATACCAGACTTAAATAGAGTATATCTCGCCTAAAAAAGTACACGTACATGGAATTGTCATAGATTAGTCAAATAATTGTCATAGAGCTGTCACATCATTGTCATAGAGTTGTCTAATCTGTGTCATATCTCGCGTAAAAAATTACACGTACACGCAATTTTCATAGATTAGTCAAATCATTGTCATAGAGTTGGCACATCATTGTCATAGAGTTGTCTAATCTGTGTCAAATCTCGCGTAAAAAAGTACACGTACACGGAATTGTCATAGATTAGTCAAATCATTGTCATAGAGTTGTCACATCATTGTTATAGAGTTGTCTAATCTGTGTCATATTTCATGTAAAAAATTACACATACACGCAACTGTCATGGAGTTGTCACATCATTGTACGTATATATAAGGAAAGATGTATATCCAAACATAGCATATACTTTTAATCTTATACACAAAAAATCAGATATACATAGCAATGACTTCAGATATACATAAATTCAAATGTATATTACATTTTGATGATACTGAACGAGGTGTGGTTATGTATACTAATATCACGTACTCATGGTTAGTTGATTATGTGGGTTCTAAATTCAAGTTGGATCCCAATATTCGGCTGAATTTTAAATTTTCGTACCCTTCATTTGACGTTCGAATGGATATTACTGACGACGATGAGGTAACTTTTTTTACTGATTTTGCTTATTCGAATGCAGGAATGCCACATCTGTATGTGGTTAAAGCCAAAGAATTTGAAGAAACTACATGTTCTAGGTCCACCAAGAAAACCAAAAGTTTTACAATTTTTTTGAAACAACAACTAACCAAAACATCGCGTCCTCTGCTTTTCAAGAAAACTCATGTAATTTCAATAATAAAGACCATAATAAGTCTTTTTTTGATGATGGCCCATCTAAAATTTTTGAATCAAATGATTATGAAAATGATGGGTCCGGATATAAAGATGAGGCGTATTTCACAAAACCAGGATCATTGTTTGTGTTGATATAAATAATGCCTAAACACGTTATCAATATTTTTCGATATTTCTATGTTTTGATAATCACAAAATGTAAAATCATTAAACGAAAGATTATGACGTAAACAAGTATTTAGTTGTAAATATCTATTTTAACAACTTAATCACTTAAGGTATGAATAAACAAATGCCTAATGCATTATATGATCAAAGGAACTTTTTCTTAATCACTAGATTTTTTATAAAATGACACAAACATTTTATATCTTTTACAAAATCATTTTTGGAAATTAAAGGAAAATGTTTAATCCATAATAAATTTATGAATTCAAATTTTCAACCAAAAATGGCAAAAATATTCCAGAAAAACCTTCCCCACAAAAAGACAAAGCTGGGCAACGGATATAAGGGGCGGCCCCCTTAATTATTAAGGGGACCGCCCACGCTCCTCTAGCCCCCAGCTTTGCCTATAAATACTGGTTCATTCCTGGACTTTTTCCTCACCTTTTGCACCCCAAACCTTCTGTTCTAAATCTCTTCTTATATCTTTCTAAATCCTTTGATCATATATTCTTAAGCATTGGTTTCTAAGTGATCCAAGCTTCTACCATCCAAGTGCAAAAGAAGAATACTTCTATCAATCAAGACTAGAAGTATTACAACTTAGTATCATCTTGTTACCTAAGTTGTTAGTTTAGTAAACTTTGTAAATCATTCATTCATTTGTGTATAAGGTGTGTATATTAGGTTGAACATAAGTGATTAGATTAGTGTAGTGTGTAAGTAGTGAAGAAGGTGTATAAGTAGTTGTGTTGTAAAGAAGAAGTGTAGAAGTATTGTAAAGTGGTGAAGTAGTTGCGGTGTGAAGAAGTTGTGAAGCCGTCGTAAAGAAGTCGTGAAATAGTGAAGAAGTACAAGTCGCGAAGGAGTAAAGAAATACAAGTAGTGAAGTTGTGAAGAAGTTAAGGTGTGTAAGTAGTGAATGTGTGAAGAAGTAGAAGAGTATATAAGTAGTGCTAGATCGTGAAATAGTTGTGAAGCCGTTGTGAAGAAGCTGTGAAGCCGTAGTGAAGAAGTCGTGAAGAAGTTGTGATTGAAGTCGTGAGATTGGATCTAGCTACGATTAGAACTTGACATTTAGCTTTGTGTCGTAAAATTGTGGTGTAAGCGAAAGTTGTGTAAGGTTTTCTCCGCCATAAGGGAGCTTGTTGAAGTAGTGAAGAAAACTCTCGAGCTAGGTGCTCGGGGAGTGGAGTAGGGCAAGGAAGGTGTCCTTGTAGCCGAACCACTATAAATCCCTCGTGTCTCGGTTTGATCTTTCCATCCCTTACTTACTTCTTTATTTATATCGTCATTACTTTCATACATATAGGCATGTATAATTGTTAGTATTATTTAGAATTTGATTTCACATAAAGATCAATTTAAAACTCCATTCATAAAAACAAAACTTTCATAACAAATCTAAAAAGGATACATATATAATTAATAATATTGTTCAAGCAATATTTTTCACATAAACTATAATCTAAGTTTTTAAAAGGAAACAAGGTTTTTGTAATAAATTAAAAAGACGTAAAACTATTCAACCCCCCTTCTAGTTTTTCACAATTGGTATCAAGAGCCACGTCAAACAAGATTTTTAAAATATATTGTATTTTAAAACTTGAATCGATCTATGGAATCGGAAAAATATTTAGAAGGGCAATCTATGCATAAACCACCACTATTTGAAAATTATAGCTTTCTTGAATGGAAAAATAAATTTGAAAATTATGTGAAATCAATTGATCTAGATCTTTGGCATGTCATTTCGATTGGTGATTTTCAACCAACTAAAACGGATTTTGAAAGTCAAAATGATTATTTCAAAACAAAGAATGACAAAAATAATAAAGCTAAAATAATTATTTATAAAGCCTTGCCGAAAGTTGAATATGAAAAAGTATTCTTCTGTCAAACAGCTAATGATATTTGGAAAAGTTTCTTAAACTTTCATCAAGAAAAATGTCAAGTCAAAGATGAGGAATTTGATCTTGTACATGAATTAGTTGTCCTAGAAAATTTAATAGATAAACATTTAGATAAAATAGATACATGTGCTACTAGTTCAAATGTTTTTAATGAAGGTATTAATGACGAAGACTACATGGATCAACTCCGAAGTGAACTCAATTCAAAATCATGGAGTGACACAGACGAAGAAGAAGATTACTATCCGGTATGTGAAGAATGCAAATTAGATAAAACTCCAAATAAGGTGATAAACGCACAAAGGAAAGAAACTCAATCTTCGTCAACCTACTCACATTCGAAACGTGCGCGTGAAGACAAATGAATTATCTAATCTTGAATCACACTCAATATCTCAAATGATAATCCATCTCAAGAAATAGCTAATGACGTAGTGGAATATTAATGGTGCGGCTATTGAAGAATTAATGAAGATATCTCTACTACTTAATCGGAAATTTTGAGAAATCTACAAAGTAACTTTTAAACAAGTACTTGTTGAAAAAAACATGATGTGGTTGCAATGAAGATGTGAAAGTCTCAACAAAAGACGTTATATGCATCAAGGCTAAGACATCAAATGAGTCAAGTACAAGACATGTTCGGGTCAAGCCGTTTTGGTCTAATAAGGCGTTAGAAGCCTGCTATGATATACTTTCATACCTTGGTTATCTTGAAGACTCATCTATCATCCAAAACATCGTTTACCATCCTGGATATTACGAAGAAAAGTTGGACATAAGGTACGTTCTCTTTTTAAATTTCATGAGTAGTTACTTCATACATATAGTCTTATAAGTCATTGCCATAGGATATGCTTAGTTTGATAGGTTGCATTGCCTTTACACTTTTAGTTATATCCGTTTTACGATTTAATAAACTAGAAACCCTTTAGTTAGCCATCTAAGTATTAAATGTAGTGCTCACTATCGAACTCATTCTTCATCTAGCCTTCTCAAATTAAATATGGAAATCTTCTATGTCCACTAGTAGAAAACTCATGTAGATGAAGCAAGTAAAGTAGATTAATTATGAACATAGAAGTAGGATTAGATATATCACAATATAACCTATGGATGAAGCAAACTCTTATAGACTATGGCATTAAGGTAGATAATGTGCGTAATCAAAGGAGCCATATAAGCATATATCTCATTCTTGCATCAAACATATAGAATCTAGTCATCATTTCCTTATGATCATAGAATATGTAGAAAGGGGTAGCATGTGACAATAGCCTTAACCAATTCCCTTGAGCATGAGATTTTTTACAACCATTTTTTTAAATCTATGATTAATGGTATTTGTTTTTTTTATAAGCAAAAAAAACTTCACATTTTGGAAAAATGATTTTTCAAAAGATTATGACACCTTTCTACTTAACATGTTTTACCATCCCTCCTTTCTTCCCAACTTTCGTCCATAATTATGTGTTTATCAAAGCCAAAGATTGAAAAAAAATTTGTTTTCTTTCCTCATAAAAACATTTTGAAATAAAACCAAATCTATTTTGTTAAAATCATTTTCACATCCACATAAAAACCTACTCTCAAACATTGTTGAATAATGCTAAAAACGCTTATTTAAATCATGCATGGTGATCTCATATCTGTCATCTATACTTGTGTATATGACATTTATAAGTGAACTAAATCGAATCTGAAAAATCATGGTTTACCCATTAAGATCTCGCTTGGTACAATTCTAGAAGTCCATGCTATCACAACTCCCCCGTTTCTTTGCACATAAACACTCATTAGGATTAATTAACTAGCTTATTAGTCTTCCTAAAAATGATATTATGAATGACTTGGTGTTATGTATTATTTTCTTGTCCATATATATATATATATATATATATATATATATATATATATATATATATATATATATATATATATATATATATATATATATATATTATTACTTGCTTAATGAGTAGGTTGCATGCTAGATAAAAATGCTTAATGTCTTTAATAAATATGCTTTGCATACATAAGTTATTAAATGCTAAATTGCCTCAAAGAGTTGGACTTGCTTGAAACAAAACCTAAAAACACAACCTTTTCTAAAATTTTCTGCCAAAAACCCATTTCTGGTAATCTGGGAAACAACAGATGGGCGGCCCCCTTAATTCATCAGGCGGCCCCCTTAATATTTAAGGGGACCGACCCTATTTAATGGGGCCGGCCATCTGCTTGTCGGGGTCACTATTTTCTTTTTCACTTTTTAGCCCATTTCATCCTATACTTCCCAAAATTCACAAACATATTTTGTCCTAAACCACCCACCAAAATTTATCTTCCTCAACCACATCATTCTTACACTATAAATACCCTTCTCCATCATTAATGCTCATCCATCCAAACATGTCATCTCCTAACAACCCAAGATCCAAGCCTTCAAGAGTTGCTAAAATCTTCGTAAGGCCCGTTTGGAGAAGAAAGCTTGACACTTGTCATAACTCCAACTCAACAAATGATGTTGTTCCAAATCAACCAACACCTAAGCCTCATGCTCACCCTAATGAACCCTTTCACAAACATAACCAAATCATCCATCCTTGCTCCCAAAAATACACCTTCATCTCACCCATATGATTCATATGAAGAGCACGATCAATCCCAAAACAATAATCCCAATCTCACTCACAACACCTCACATCTTATTCAACCTACCAATGTATCTTCCAAAACACTCACCACTCTTGGAATATCCTCTTCTTTCATATCTCTATCCTCATCCACTCATAATTACCCAAGCTCACAAATGTCTCCACCACCAAGAGTATCACCACCATCTCCTACCAATTCACATGTTACTCCTATGTTGCATGTCCAAACATCCATCCAAAATAACAACCACACTCCACCATCATCACCTTCCTCCGAACACTTGAAGTTCATTGAAGAACTCAAGGAAGCCTATGAGCTTAATGCTCTTCTTGTTCTACACCTTGCTCAACGCAACTTAGATCAACCTTCATCTAGCTCTCCTTTATCACCCCACAACTTGAATCAAGTTGAGAAACATGTCAACAATTATCCATGTTGCATCTTTCTCCAAAAACAAACCATTGCATTGAATGAGCACTTCACTTGGATTGAGTATCTTCTCACTAGATCTCATCCAACACCCTCACTTGAACAACATCAAAACCCTCAATCAACATATTCCGCTCCAAACTCTTCACCTCCAATCTCTCCACCACCAAACTCTTCAACATCTATGCACCCAAAAATATACCTCCATTAATCCAACGTTCTTACCCTTACTTAACCACCTCCATTCCAAACACTCCACCATCAACAATCCAAGCATACTATATGCTTATTTTTCTTGTTTCTCAAACAAAATAGTTCAAGTTTTTATGTTGCAAGCAAGTCCGATGGCTCTCTTTGGCAAATTAGAATTTTCTACTTATTGTATGCTCTAAGCATAATAAATGTTGTATCAATGATTATGTTTTTCACATAATCACTTTGAATTAATGTATGTTTTGTTTCATGTCCTTAATATTTGATTGCTATGCTTGTTGCTCTTATATTTCATATTATGTCAAATATATGCTTGTGCTTCTAATATTTTTCTTGCAAGTATTACATATCTCGATTCCTTGATGTCCTCAAACGAGGGGGAGCACACATCAAGGGGGAGTTCTCGTTCCGACAAATTTCGCATCTAAAATGTGTCGGCATAACCTTTTTGATTCTACAAAAAGGAGGAGAAGTAGATATAAACTCACTAAATACTTGTCTAAAAATTAATTTTTAATTTAATGAGTTTAGATTTTGTAATCATCAAAAAGGGGGAGATTGTTGATATAAATAATGCCTAAACACGTTATCAATATTTTTCGATATCTCTACGTTTTGATAATCACAAAATGTAAAATCATTAAACGAAAGATTATGACGTAAACAAGTATTTAGTTGTAAATATCTATTTTAACAACTTAATCACTTAAGGTATGAATAAACAAATGCCTAATGCATTATATGATCAAAGAAACTTTTTCTTAATCACTAGATTTTTTATAAAATGACACAAACATTTTATATCTTTTACAAAATCATTTTTGGAAATTAAAGGAAAATATTTAATCCATAATAAATTTATGAATTCAAATTTTCAACCAAAAATGGCAAAAATGTTCCAGAAAAACCTTCCCACAAAAAGACAAAGCTGGGCAACGGATATAAGGGGCGGCCCCCTTAATTATCTAGGCGGCCTCCTTAATTATTAAGGGGACCGGCCCCCTATTTAAGGGGACTGCCCACGCTCCTCTAGCCCCCAGCTTTGCCTATAAATACTGGTTCATTCCTGGACTTTTTCCTCACTTTTTGCACCCCAAACCTTCTGTTCTAAATCTCTTCTTATATCTTTCTAAATCCTTTGATCATATATTCTTAAGCATTGGTTTCTAAGTGATCCAAGCTTCCACCATCCAAGTGCAAAAGAACAATACTTCTATCAAACAAGACTAGAAGTATTACAACTTAGTATCATCTTGTTACCTAAGTTGTTAGTTTAGTAAACTTTGTAAATCACTCATTCATTTGTGTATAAGGTGTGTATATTAGGTTGAACATAAGTGATTAGATTAGTGTAGTGTGTAAGTAGTGAAGAAGGTGTATAAGTAGTTGTGTTGTAAAGAAGAAGTGTAGAAGTATTGTAAAGTGGTGAAGTAGTTGCGGTGTGAAGAAGTTGTGAAGCCGTCGTAAAGAAGTCGTGAAATAGTGAAGAAGTACAAGTCGCGAAGGAGTAAAGAAATACAAGTAGTGAAGTTGTGAAGAAGTTAAGGTGTGTAAGTAGTGAAGGTGTGAAGAAGTAGAAGAGTATATAAGTAGTGCTAGATCGTGAAATAGTTGTGAAGCCGTTGTGAAGAAGCTGTGAAGCCGTAGTGAAGAAGTTGTGAAGAAGTCGTGATTGAAAGTTGTGTAAGGTTTTCTCCGCCATAAGGGAGCTTGTTGAAGTAGTGAAGAAAACTCTCGAGCTAGGTGCTCGGGGAGTGGAGTAGGGCAAGGAAGGTGTCCTTGTAGCCGAACCACTATAAATCCCTCGTGTCTCGGTTTGATCTTTCCATCCCTTACTTACTTCTTTATTTATATCGTCATTACTTTCATACATATAGGCATATATAATTGTTAGTATTATTTAGAATTTGATTTCACATAAAGATCAATTTAAAACTCCATTCATAAAAACAAAACTTTCATAACAAATCTAAAAAGGATACACATATAATTAATAATATTGTTCAAGCAATATTTTTCACATAAACTATAATCTAAGTTTTTAAAAGGAAACAAGGTTTTTGTAATAAATTAAAAAGACGTAAAACTATTCAACCCCCCCTTATAGTTTTCCACAGTTTGCATTCGAGGCAGATGATGATGTAAAAGATGAAGAAAATGATGGTTTTGTTGGTGTTGGTGATAACCGAAAACCCATTCACCATGAATGGAAGAACATTTTTTCATTAACGCCTGGCGTTCCAGAACCACCTCTTTACCAGTCCAAACCAATAAGTTCAAACCAATACAATAGTGATTCTGATTTTTATGTCGGAAAGTTTTTTGACTCAAGAGAAAAAATAGACGTTGTAGTTAGGTTGAAATGTTTAGAAGAAGGTTACCAGTTTTTAGTACGAAAGTCAGATCCAGACAGGTTTGATTGTAAATGCTTTCATTATAAAGAATGCAAATGGAGAATTAACTCTAAACACATGCAAGGTACAGATGTGTTTGTAGTTACAGGTGTGAAAGATATTCACACGTGTCCCAAAACTCAAACATATCCTAACCATCGAAATGCAAATAAAAAAGTTATTGGTCACATTTTTAGTGAAAAGTTAAAAGATAGTAGATGAGATTTAAAACCAAAAGATATGCAAAAAGACATGTTGGCGCAATATAAAATAAGTATATCTTACTAACAAGTATGGAGAGGAAAGGATTATGGGTTACAAATGATAAGGGGTTCACCGACAGAATCGTTTGAAATGTTACCGTATTATTGTCACAATCTACAAAAAAAAAACCATGCAAAATCACACGTATCAAGACAAACGAAAAAGGAGTTTTCGAGATGTTATTCGTTGCCATTGGTGTTTTAGTAAGCTATACTCATTTTTTTGAAATAAATAAATGTGATATGTTATTGTACTTTTAGTTATTAAAAGGTGTTTACAATTTTTTTTTTCTTCAGATTCGAACTTTCGTACAAAATCTCCGCCCTCTGCTTGTAGTCGACGGGGCACATTTGAAGGGTGTATACAAAGGTACAAACTTGTTAGCTATAGGCATGGATGGAAACAACCAAATTGTGCCCATTGCTTACGGTATATGCAGAGGGGAGACTGGTGATTGTTGGTCATAGTGGTTTTACGTACTTAAAGAATGCATAGCCGATAGCGATGATTTGGTTATCATATCTGATAGGCATCCTGCTATCGCGTTAGCAGTACGCAATGAATACCCGTTGGCGTTTCATGGTATATGTTGTCGTCATCTAATGATGAACCTTTCTTTGAAAAATAAAAAAACCAATGGGCTATATTGGAGCATATGCAAAGCGTATACACCTGAAGAATTTGATAGTAAGATGCAAATACTGCAGTCTATTCAGCCTGAGGCGTACAACAAGCTAGTTGAAGCGGATGTGCAAAGATGGTCCAGAGCATATTCCCCACGCACTCGTTACAATTATTGTACATCTAACAGCGTTGAGTCTGTTAATGCTTGTACTGTCAAATCAAGGAAGCTGCCAATCACAATGTTGACCGAGCAATATCGAAAAATCGTGTAAGATTGGTATTTTAAACGGCGAGAAGTTGCTGGTATTTATCTTCCAAAAGAAAATATATATATTTTAAATGATTTTGTGTAATATAAAGTCACTGTTTTATGTCTATGTGTTTATGTAGTGAAAATGAAGTATGAAATAACAGATTGGGCTGCCCATAAGGTGGAAAAGAGAAAAATCAAAAGCGCAACTTGGAGTGTATACGGGATTAACCAAGATCGGTTCTGTAGAGGTCGAACCTTCTTTCTTTATCACACAAACACACGACACAAGTATGACACTCACAAGATCTTATAGAACAAGAAGAAAAGTGGTGTGGATCGTATGGTATAAATGACAGTCGAATGATTATAACTTTGTAGAAGAAATAATACAAGACTCTATGAAAACACACACACACTCTCTTTACAATGAACTATGAGGCATCTCTAGACTTGGACACCTGACTTATGTGAGAGTGTGTGTATTTATATTGCAAACACAGCCACGCCCTATGCAAAGGGTGGGCTTTTGATGGGCTCTTGTGTGGGCTACATTTGTATTACACTTATACATTAACTAATACAAACATCACTAATACTTATAGCCCACATCTTAAACTATTTGACACATTTAACACACAAGTTACATTTGCAAATGACCATTACTTCACATTTAATAAATTAAATGCTAACAATCTCCCCCTAAGGGATGGTCATTTCAATGATGCTCCCGTGATTGGTCTTTTGCCTTCAATGTCTTGAACTTTGTGTGTCGATGTATAATAGTCCTCATTCAATGTTCCTTCATGCACTGTGATCTTCAAAGAATCGTCTTTTGTTCGTTCTTGCCTTGATCTACTTCTTCTGTCAAGATGCGTCGTCCTTGTAGATGATGATGGTGTATGGACTTTCGTCGGTACCTGCATAAGACAGTTAGCAATAAATCGTCCAGCGCTTATAGGTTCAGATTTAGAGATCGTTATCAGCATAGTGTGAAAACTTTCTCTAATCTTTACCAAGGCCGTTGAGAGCCTCTGAAGTATACCGAGGTATCACTTCAAGACTGTAGACCGTTTGAAGCGAGTAACCATCATGACAAAAGGCAAGATCCGAAGATCTCATTAAGACTCATACAGCTCGTATCCTTTTTGGTGAACACAAGTGTATTGCATAGGAAGTGTTCCTAAGAGATCTTTGATGAATCTCATGTCTCTAGACTCTATAATGTGCGTTTTGGTTTTAGTCGTCGGAGGCATGGAGCAGAGTGCCACCTTTTCAATATCAACTCATCTCGGAGTGAGAGGTCGATAGATTATGTAGTGTTCTCCGTGAGAAATGAAACAAATATATTTTTAGAGATATCCGAGTGGATAGGAGGGGTGGTGCAACGCGTCACTGGGTCGATGACGTCTTGTCTTCAATATCAGTATCACCTTAGTGAGTACCGATAGCAGATGTATTGGCCCGGTTTCTGTCCTAAGTTTTCATGGAGGGCTACTTCTTTTCTCCCTTTCATTAAACTTTTCTTTTTAATTCTTCAACCCCTTATTTCTCCTTTCTCATTTACTCCTTTTTTCAATCTTACCTAAGGACTTCTAATTCTAATCTATTGGAATTGTCCTTGGGTAGATCCCTCCGGTTCTGGCGGATCATTGGACATAACCTAACCATAATCACCTTATTTCTCCATGATTATCCTAGATTATTGATCACTTGCCATAAAACCTTGTGAAAATCTCTCAACGTGTTTATGAGAAAACACATTTATTTAACACATTGAGAGTTTTGCATTTTTGAAATACTCCCCCTTCACATGTGCTCATGCATTTTTGAAATAAACTGCACATGTTCGGTAGAGTTCGCATATTTGAAATGATCGATTTTCAATGAACATGACCTTCGCGAGACACGCTTACATCACTAGTTGGACTAGTTTGAAATTATTACCCGTCCCGGTCATATTCAATGATCATCTCTCGAATTGGTACATTCTACTCAGACAAGTCCTTTGTGAGACACGCTTACATCACCGGATAACCAGTTTGAAATTATTACCCGTCCCGGACATGTCTTTTCGATAACGGACATTTAGTTTCGTCAATTCGAGGGTTAGAACTGAGTCTTGAGATACAAACCACGGTCTTAGATCACATTTTAATCACGTCCTCTCTCCCTTATACCTAATTACCATTCAATCTCCCCCTCAAAAATAGCATGAAGTGATATTTTTGAAAACAGTTGATTAAAATGAAACATTTCGGAGAGACGGACTGATTTTAGCATGAAATCGGAACATTTTTCTTTTTTGAACTCCCCCTTAAACAAGGCGTATGTTTAAGCATTTAAGTTTAAAAGCATTTAAGGATTGAACCGGGGGTGAATCGAGGTTTTTGTGAGCACAAAATTTATAGAAAGACTTTGAAAAATCTTTTTGAAACAATCTTGATTAAGTGCTTATGGTTTTTGCTTTTTGCCATTAACATTGCGAGTCCTGATCGGAAATAATCAGAAGTCATCAATGTAGCCTTTATATGAAATCTTTTCGAGTTGGAGTACCCGAGCTACAATAAAAGATTTCACGATAAAGCACGGGTTTCGTACTGATATATACGAAAGCCTTAATGAAGAAAATTTTGAGAAACGACATGTTTTGGAAAAAATTTAAATGACCTCTCGCTCAAGCATCTGTACATGCCCGTATCATTGTTGAATGACATTTCTAGATACGTACAGAATATCGATTATACGAGAGACATGTCGTGAGAAGAATATTTTTGGTTTTTGTGTTTTATATTTTTTATGTCTTTTTGAAATTTTCTATTTTTATAGTTTGTTTTTTGAAAGATATTTACATGCGAAGCTTCATGAGATAATTCACAAAGATTCGAGAAGACTTTCTAACTCTTCGGG
Organism: Artemisia tridentata subsp. tridentata; assembly: GCA_021014915.2. Lineage (NCBI taxonomy): Eukaryota > Viridiplantae > Streptophyta > Magnoliopsida > Asterales > Asteraceae > Artemisia > Artemisia tridentata. The sequence goes on from CP139503.1 coordinate 257,935,195, forward strand.
AGTTAGGCTTCGCATTCCAATTCGACTGAACTAAGTTTTCAAACAGCTCTTTGGGAGGGCTTTAGAAATAGATCGGCGAGTTGATATTCAGTCTTCACGAAGAATAATTCAACAGTACCCTCTTCTGACGTGTCCTTTATAAGTGGTAGCGGACTCTAATATGCTTGGTCTTCGAGTGTTGCACTGGATTGCACGAGATGGCTATGGCACTTTTCGAGTCGCAATACAAAGGTATGCTTCGAAAGAGAAACCATAATCTGTTAGTTGTGTCCTCATCCATAGAACTTGGGCACAACACGCAGATAGAGACACATACTCGGCTTCTGCTTTGATAGAGCAGTGCAGTCTTGTTTCCTTGATGACTAGCCTACTAGCTTTTCTCCCAAAAATTGTGCTCCTCCTGATGTACTCTTTGCTGTAACTTGGCAACCGGCATGGTCTGCATCTGAAAATGCTATCAGTGTAAACTCCGAATCTTTCGGATACCAAAGTCCCATGTTAATGGTTCTTTGTAGGTACCGAAAGATCCGTTTAACCTCTTGGAGGTGAAGTTCGGTAGGCCTTGCCTGAAACCGTGTGAGTAAACAAACAGCAAAATGTATATCTGGTCGGCTAGCAGTTAAGTACATGAGAGAACCAATCATGCTCCGATATTTCTTCGGGTCCATGGGTTTCCCATATAAATCAGCGCCTATTTTTGGTGAGGTGACCATTGGTGTACCAACAGAGTCATAATTTTCCATTCCATGTTTTTTCAAAATCTCAATTGTGTATTTAGCCTGATTAAGAAAAATACCACGTGGGGATTGATGAATTTGTAAGCCTAAAAAGAATTTTAATTCACCCATCATGGACATTTCGAATTTGCTTTTCATGAGATTTTCAAAATGTTTTGAATGTTGCGGATTAGTGGACCCAAATATGATGTCGTCCACGTAAATCTGAACAATCAAAATATCATTTTTGTATTTTCTTGTAAACAAGGTCGAATCAATTGTTCCTTTGGTGAAATTATTTGACAACAAGAAAGATGATAACTCGTCATACCACGCCTTGGGGCTTTTTCAAACCCATAGATAGCTTTCTTCAACTTGTAGACATAGTCTGGATGATCTTTGTCGACGAAACCGTCTGGCTGACTCACGTACACTTCTTCTTTCAGAGTTCCATTCAAGAAAGCTGTCTTGATGTCCATCTGATAAACTGTGATGTTCTTGTGAGCTGCATAAGCTAAGAAAATCCTGACTGCCTCAAGCCTTGCTACTGGCGCGAATGACTCTTCAAAGTCAATCCCTCTTCCTGTCTTTTATCCCTTTGCCACCAGACGAGCTTTGTTGCGAATTACAATCATCTCTTCTATCCTTTTTGTTTTTCCATAACCACTTAAGATCAATGACGAGTTTGTCAATTGGTCTTGGAACTAAATCCCAGTGTCATGTAAATTGAAATTGAAGAAGTTTTCCTGCATCGCTTCAATCCAGGCATTATCTGCCATTGCTTCCCGAATGTTCTTAGGTTCTATGAGACTGACTGAGCAGAATAGATGCACATGTCACAATCGTGTTTAATTGTTTTCTCGTCTGAATTAGCCTTGAGGGTTCACCAATAACTGTTCATTGGATGGTCTTTTGTCCACTGTAACGTAGAAGGATACCTTGGACTGAATGAATGCGTGTTAGACGGTTCATGTAATCTGGTTGATGATTCAGCAGTTTCGTCTCAAAGGGATTCAAGAGGCTTCATCCTCTAACACAGCATTGTTTCTCTGACCATCAATTCTTGTGAAATTGCAAATACGAGGGGAGTTGATCGTTATGCTGAGGGAATAGTGTTGGATAGCTTCGAATGTTGGGATGCACAGGATTTTTTTGTGTTTTTGATTTTGAGCTGAAAGCAGTAAATCTGGTTTGAGATGCAAATTTGTCGAAGCAACAACCATATATACAATCAATAAAATAAACTAACGAAAGAAAATTATCAGTTCTTGAATGGTGGGAATTGTTGTTACAATTGATTCTCCTTAGTCTCCTGAACTAATTTGTACCGAAGTTCATTGGTGTTTAAGCGCGGGTTTACGGGATCCTCATACACCTGTGGTGAACTTTCATCAAACTCACATTCTTTATCTCCATGTCGTTCGTAGTCTCCTAATGGATCACCTAGAATTCCGTCAGAGTTTTACAATAAAAACTTGTAAGATTTCATATTCCTTAGGCTTTCAACTTACCGCAGATCTTCCCTGTCATTCGTATCGATAGCACAAACCCAATACATGAATAAAAAAATACCGTAATCTAGTTAGGTTTATTAGATCATAGGGGTTAATGAATCTTGGATGACTAGGGATGTTCTATGAAACAGCAAGAACAGTATCACACCATAAGAATAAGTGATAATGATTAAATCAGCATTACTGGGAGCAAGGGTTCCACAATGGAGAATTCGTCTTATTTCTCTCCTCAGTTGCACACTATGACAAAATTCAACATATATAGACTTGTGGTGAGTTCGTCACGTTGTAGATCTGTGACGTCAACCATGATCCTGTCTAGGGTTCTCCCGGATGGCTTGTTAACCGTCCCTTTAGTCTCCAAAATCCTCTGGCTTATAAAGTTGACGCATCAGAAATGGCTTGATAGCCGGTTTCTCTTTAACTTAAACCTGATGGTCCCTTGATCACCTTAAAGGTGACGCCGTCAGACTATCTTGTAAAATTCCCTGGCTTATCATGTGTATTTTTCATATCCACCTCTTTTGCCAAGCCATGACGCCGTCAGGAGCAATTCTTGACGCCGTCAAAGGTACTTTTCCAGCCGATTTTGAGACTTTGTCGTTTTCTTCACTTTTATGCTCCAAAAACGTCCAAAATGCTTCCTTTTCCAGATTTCTTCTCCAAAGTACCTAAAATGACAAAAGGAACGATTTAGGGCAATATTTGATCAAATAAATACGATTTAGGGCTTAAATGACCCCCTAAAAGCGGTACACTTTTCGCTTCATCAGTAATCTGGAAGATGATTCAGCAGATTCCGTTCCAAACGGGTTTTCGAATAGTTCTTCGTCTAACACCGCATTATTTTGTGCTTGCTCATCAATTCTTGGTAGAACAATTTCAATTACTGGAGTTGTTGGAGTAGATGTTGATGACGTGGAGGGAGTTGGTGCGTCAGCTTCGAATGTTGTGGATGCATCTGGATTTGGTGGTGGTGGTGGTTGTTGTTGATTTTGAGTGGGTGCAGCAGAACCTTGGTTAGATGCATTTGTCGAAGCGCTACCATAGTATTCTTCATACATAAACTCTAAGAAATTATCCAGTTCCTGATTTGTGGGTTGTTCGTTATGAATTGATTGAGCTCCTTGAGGTGCGAGTCCCGAACTGATATGTCATACATAAACTCTAAGAAATTATCCAGTTCCTGATTTGTGGGTTGTTCGTTATGAATTGATTGAGCTCCTTGAGGTGCGAGTCCCGAACTGATATGTCCGAAAGTCATCGGGTTAAGCGCGGGTTCTAGAGCGAGTCTCTCAGAAGCCATTTGTGAAATTTCATCAAACTTCACATTCATCGTCTCCATGATCTTTTTCGTTCTCCTGTTATACACCCTGAATGCCCTCGAGTTTTTCGAATAACCAATGAAGATTCCAATATCACCCTTAGCTTTCAACTTCCCCAGATCTTCCCTGTCATTCGTTGGATAGCACAGAGCGCCAAATACATGAAGATAAGAAATATCCGGTTTTCTGTTGTTTACTAGTTCATACGGGGTTTTATTGAATCTTGGATGAACTAGGGATCGGTTCTGAGTGAAACAGGCAGTGGCAACAGCATCAGCCCATAAGAATAACGGTGCACTAGAATAAATCAGCATTGTGCGAGCAGCTTCCACAAGAGTTCTATTTCTTCTTTCAACTACCCCATTCTGCTGTGGAGTTCTAACAGCTGATGTCTGGTGAGTAAGACCAGATTCTTCAAAATATGTTCTTAACTCCTGATTTGTGAATTCCGTGCCATTATCAGTTCTTACTATCCTTACTGGAGCTTGAAGTAGAACTTGAATCCGCTTCAGAAAAGTGATGATGATGCCAGGTGTTTCGTCTTTCGACCTCAGAAACTTTACCCATGTATATCTTGAATAGTCATCGACGATTACAAGAATATACTTCTTCCCATTTATGCTTTGAACTCTCATTGGGCCACATAAGTCCATATGCAACAGATGCAACCTATCTACCGAACTAGGTACGGGTTTAGGTTTATATGTTGCTCTTTTGCTCTTTCCTTGCTCACAGGATGGACATAAGTGTTCTTTGGTGTATTTGAATTTTGGGAGACCATTGACGATGTTGTCTTTGGCAAGTTTGTTTATTGTGTCAAAGTTAAGATGGGACAAACGTCTATGCCACAACCAAGATTTTGTTTCGCCTGCCCTGGTCATGAGACAAATTGGTGATGAAGAGGCCATTTGGTTTATGTCAATAGCATAGAGATTGGTGCCATGATTCCCAATTAAGAGATCATTTCCAACCAAATTCCTAACATAGCAAGTGTTTCTCCTAAATGCAACCTCTAAATCAGCATCACAAAACTGCCCGACTGAAAATAGATTGTGTCCCAACCCTTCGACATAGTAAACCCGAGTGATCAAGTAATTTCCAAACCGAAGATCTCCATAACCCAGAATAGCTGCAACATGATCATTCCCAAACCTTACAGTCCCCATGAACTGCCATACAAAGTTGATCAGCAGCTTCAGATTCCCGGTCATGTGCTTGGAGCAACCCGAGTCGACGATCCAAAGACAAATTTCAATGACCTGCAAAGAACAGATGATTTTGTATATGGAAACCGTTTAACATTTGGTTCCATGGGGTTAGATGTAACAGGTGAATTACACTTAGAGATGGTTTCCGTTGATGCATTGGGAACTATTTCTAATGTGCCATTCTTAAATGTGAACATTCTACCCGTTGGTTTCCATGCACAAAACTTAAGGTGATCCATAGGCAATAGGCTACTAGTGGTTTTCCTAGCTTTTGCAATAAGTCTTCAAATATATCTAGACTTAGCCCTAGTTACTGAAGGAACCTTTTTCTGTTCAGGCATATCATTCACAGTATCAGAAACAATATCATCACAAACATTTTCAGACAAAGATTTCTTTTGCATTAAACAAGCAGAGTCATTACATGCATTCAAAACATTGGTCTTAACATTACATCCAGATGATATATGTTTCTTATTTGAAAGCTTTAAATTCCTAGGGTGTTCTTCTACTTTCTTGCATGCACTCTCAGAAACAGCCGAGACACTAGTTTTCTTGTTAATGCTCCTAGACTGTCTTCTGCTCCTAGAGTTGCTTTCTAATCCTGTAGAAGGTAAGGCACACTCATTAGAATTTGTGTTGTTGTCCTGAGATGTTGTTGTAGCATTCCTAGACTCGTTTGGATTATCCTTTACACTTTTGTCTATCGCCCTATATGTTTTAGATGTAGAGGCAGATGCAGTAGTGAGACTAATCCTATAAAGACCAGTCGTTACTGCATTCGATGTTTCGACAACAGCTTTCTCTTTTTGTTTCTCATTAGGCAAGGGGGTTGATGGTGCTATACCCGTAGTTCTCTAACCCTTCCCTTTTTGACTTTCAAGCTGATATTTCAAAAGATCAATTTGTTTTTACATGTTGTGGTAGGAACGCTCATACGACAATTTGTCATACTTGCATTCTTCCTTTTTCTGATCAAGTTGTTTAAAATATGTGACATTTTGTTTTTCAATTTTGGCAAGTGCCTTTTCATATTTTTCAACAATTTCAGAAGTCTCAGCCCAAAGTCTTTCATCATCCTCAACAGAATATGTTTGGTAAATAATAGACATAACTTCAGTCGATAGAGCTTCGAAGGAGAGAGAGTCATTATGTTGTTCCAAAACCTTTATGCGTTCCAAGTATTCATTAGCCTCCTTCACTAAGGATTTGTGGTCCTTAACGAATTCTGCTGATTCTTACAAAAGATTATGTTCCACATTTTGAACAACCGCATAGATTGCAGCAATATGTGGATTAATTTCATTATCGAAAATCTTTTTCAGTTCAGAATTAATACTTGAAAACTATTCCATTTGTTGATTGTTTGTTTTGGATGCCACAATGCGTTGAAGTGTTTCAATTCTCTGTTTAAGATCAACCAAATATAGTCTAGCTGCACTTGTATCATAAGTGTTTTTAGATGCCATTTGTTCGATGTTAGGCAGATGTTTTGAAACAAATTTTCGTTTTGCGACAACCACTGGTTTTTTGAAAAACAATGGTGACTCTTTTTGAACTAGATGAACCCCAGAAAGTTTGTTGAGTTCATTATAGTCAATGGGTTTTATTTCTCTGTTCAATTGTCGCATTTTGTTTCTACTCTCTTCGGAAAGCTCAATCGTTTTACAAGAATCATAACCCGCGGGAGGGTCATGGATATCATTTATCAGATTACCATTATAAAGCACATTCTGTTCTTTCTGAGCTTTCTTGAGATTATAAGGGTTTTCACAACCGATAGCCATTTTCTTTATTGTATGTAAAATCGGGTTTGGATCGTTGATTAACAAATGAATTGTTTGTGTAGAATGACCCGTTTTTACAAGTAAATCTTCCAACTTTGCAATGGTTTCCTTTTTGTTAGTGATCTCTTTAAGAAGATCCTTTTCACGTTTAGAAAACCTTTCATTCAACTCATTCTTTTCTTTTTCAAGATTAGAACAAGTTGATTTTTGTTTAGAAAGCTGGTTGGTTAATTCAGAAATTTCCTTGTTTAGAGATTTGATTTGCACATTCAAATTAACATCTAAGGTGTCAAATTTGATTTTCAAATGTTTTTCTCTCAACTCAAAATTTCTTAAACTAACTTCAAGTTCTGGCTGTCGTTTGTTATTAAAATCATAAGCTCTTGCATTATCCTTATAACTCTCAAGCTCAGTGGTCAATTTTGCATTCGCGGCCTTAACATCGCGATTGATCTTTTTGACCTTTTCTATTTCAATACTACAATTTTGCAATAATGATTCAAACAAAGCACGTGTTTCCTCAGCATTCTCAGTATGCTGTGACTCGAAGTCTCCATTAGAATCCATATCTGGAGTTACCAAATTAGTATTTCTACAACTTGGTTCGTCCATGTATGTATCGTAAGTGAGATTAGGAGTTGCAGGATGCTGTTCATTTTGAGGTGACATATCAAACATTTCATTATTGTGACATGTAGCATATGGTTGTACCTCAGAAACCGCATTGGTGTCAAAAGCATGAGGTGCTTCCGAATCCGTGTCATACTTTGCCTCCTGGAGATTTGCCATAAAAATGCAGTTTGCATCAATGTCCTCGAGATCTTCTGCATCATCCATAAGAGCCATGAAGTCATTCTATTCAGCACTCAACTGTAACCCAGCCGTTTCCTTCTAAGCCAACAATAATGCTTTCTGCAAGTAAGCTAGATCCCTCTTTTTCGGCTTGTCAGGACAGTTCCTAGCCATGTAACCAACACCCTGACAGTTGAAACACGTCATCAAATTACCCTGATTCATATTCCCAGCTCCCTGAGCACCAACATTCCCAAACTGATTCCCACCATTCTGACCCCTTTGATTACCAACAACTGTACCCATCTGATTCCCTGCATACTGACCCATCTGATTACCATCATACTGCCCTGCAGTCTGATTACCCAAATGATATCGAGGAGCATATCCCTGCTGATTCCCATATCCCCCAACCAACTGTCCTTGTTGTCCCATGTTGAAACTCGGCTGTGTAATTTGCTTGTTGCGAGTGTTTGATGAGATTCTTTGATTGTTATTGGTGGGTGTAGAGTAGCGACCTTGGAATGCTTTTGTTAGGTAAGTAAAAGCTTGAGTCAAAGCAGCAGTTGACTCATCTTGATCATTAAGATCGGGTTCTTGGTGTTGCGGGTATTGTTGTTGTGGGATTACTTGTTGTTGTTGTGGGTAGAACGGTGTTTGTGGATTATGTTGTTGTGGCATGAATTGTTGGGATGAAGATGAAGATGGTTGTGTATTTACTGTTGCAGGTGTAGGTGTTTGGACAATGAGTGCAAGAGGATCATGTTGTTTTGCGAGTTTCTCTTTTCTGACTTCATTTGCCTCTGCTTGGTTTTGTTTTAAAAAGTCATAGAGCTGATCATAGTTCACCTCGTGAAGGTTCTTTGTTTGGTTGACAATAGTGACATATCGTCCCCATTCCTCTGGAAGGTTGTTGATGAACTTGATGTTTTGAACAATTTGGGTCAGTGCCAACTTGTTTCTGATCAACTCATTCATTAGAGTACAGAACCGTATGTAGTAAGATTCAATTTGTTCAGCTGGAGTGGATGTGAACTTCTCCCATTCAGTTAGAAGCTTGTTCTCTATGTCTTGTTTACCAATTTCGGTGCCATGACAAAGCCGTCTAACTCGTTCCCACATATCATAGGCAGTTTCACAACTATCTACAGCACAAAATATTTGTTGTGGTAAACCGAGTTGGATTAAGTGCATTGCCAAGTCATCTGCTTCGATTTGCTTCCAATCTTCTTGCGTATAATCCGATTCCTCTTGGATTCGGTATGTTGCTTCGACGGGAGGTGTTGCATCTGGATTTCCAGCTGTTACTTGAATCTGACGAGGCTTGAATGGACCTTTCTCAATGGATTTAATCAAGAGTCTACCTTGTCCATTAGGCTTGGTTCTCATGTATCGAAGCATACGACTCGTCCATGGAAGATAACCACCTTTTTCTAACATTGGAGGTCGGTTTTCTGCACCGGCGGCATGAATGTCTTGTTGTGTAGTCATCTTTGAAATTTTGTATGATAAAGTGGATTGAGGATCGTTTCAACAAAGTAGGAGATGTTGTTGTTGAAGGTTAAACTTGGTTGTTATTGTGAAGCCTTGGTTGATGTTGATGATTGTTGAAATTGTAAGATAGATAAACGAAACAAATTAAATAAAGTTACGAAATTTGATTAGAGTATAATTAAGACAAAGTCAAAAGATTACAAATTCGACAAAAGTTATGTAAGTTACAATTTAGATAAAAATGACAATTTCTATAGAAATTTCAATTCGACCAAAATTTATACAAATTATGGCAAAATATCAATTTAGATAGAAATATATCTAATTTATATAAATTGGTAATTTATATAAAAATCTAACACTCTTATACAAGAGGGTAGATATCCGTTTGTCGAAGTATTTTACACACTTATACAAGCGCGAAAATACCGAGTTCACTTTTGAGTTGACGAAATTACGTTCGAATCAAATCCTTAAAAGTTATTTAACTTTGAAATCGTTTTACACAAGTGCGAGGGCCAATACTGTCAATTCTGAAACTTCCCAAAAGCTGCTGGAAAAGAGAAGGACTAAATCTGCCAAAACTGAAAACTAGCGCTGTCCGATATCTGAATTGCCTTTGTTGTCCGATATCTGAATTGGGAAAAAGATGTCGGACAAAGCTGTCTTTGCTGAATTGCGATAAAACAGACCAATGTCATTTGCGATAAAGGCCAAAACCTGAATTGCGATAAACCTCAGTTTTGAATTGCGATAAAAGCCAGTCTTTGAATTGCGATAGAATTATCAATTCCGATACTTATCGCAATCTTATACAAGATTACGATACCGAAGCTGAATTGCGATAAAACGTTGCTGGATCTTGAATTGCGACAGATGGAAGCTCAACCACTCTTTCACCAACTCTTTGTCCTTTAGTCACTTGCCCATGCTATGCCCATACATGTAGGACTTTTCCACTGCCAACTTTTACCAACTAATACCAACTCAAATCAATCAAACTTTCACTAAAATATCCAAAAACAAATCTTGTACAAACTTTGTGAATTATTGTCGATCTAAAGGACTTAGAACAAACAAAAATCCAACACACAAACACTAGATTCGAGTAATAGGATAGCAATTCTTCACAAACCATGTCGATTAAACACAAATGAGTACAAGTTCTAACCTTTAATTTGCGTATGGAATTCAGGAAAAACACAAAGTGTAGCGTTTTTGAAGAAAAACGTTACAATGGATGTTTTTTAGAATCGAACACAAATAAAGTCCTACTTTGAAGCCTTGCTCTGATACCACTTGTAGAGGTCGAACCTTCTTTCTTTATCACACAAACACACGACACAAGTATGACACTCACAAGATCTTATAGAACAAGAAGAAAAGTGGTGTGGATCGTATGGTATAAATGACAATCGAATGATTATAACTTTGTAGAAGAAATAATACAAGACTCTATGAAAACACACACACACTCTCTTTACAATGAACTATGAGGCATCTCTAGACTTGGACACCTGACTTATGTGAGAGAGTGTGTGTTTATATTGCAAACACAACCACGCCCTATGCAAAGGGTGGGCTTTTGATGGGCTCTTGTGTGGGCTACATTTGTATTACACTTATACATTAACTAATACAAACATCACTAATACTTATAGCCCACATCTTAAACTATTTGACACATTTAACACACAAGTTACATTTGCAAATGACCATCACTTCACATTTAATAAATTAAATGCTAACAGGTTCCAAGTTTATGATGGCCGATACAATCGTGAAGTCAACTTAGCGACCATGTCATGCGACTGCCGCAAATGGCAGCTTTCCGGGATACCTTGTGGTCACGTTATTGCTGTTACTAGGTTCTTAGGTCTAACAGATTGTGTGCAATTCGTACAAGATTGGTTTAAAAAACCGAAATACCAAGCGACATACGCAGAGTCGATTAATTTTGTTGGAGAGTTTCACGAATAGGAGTATCCAACGCATATACAACCCATCACTCCTTCGCGAATGGACAACCCACAACCCGGTCGGCCAAAAAATACTGACCGTATACCATCTCAGGGTGAGGAACCACGAGTAAAACATTGTAGTAGGTGTGGTCAATCGGGCCATAAATCTTATCAATGCAATAACCCGGTCATCCCTGATCCACTGTCAAACAAAATAAAACAATACCCAAAAAAAAAACAGTTAACGAGCAACATGAAACTCCACCTACGTTCGACTCATACCCGACTGAAACACATCATCACAACTTTCCTACTTATGACACACACCCATCGCAAGTATTTGAACATAACACATACACACCGCAACCATATGAACAAGGTGAGACAAGTCATGAACAAAATGCTCATTATAACCCGTCTCAAGGCTATGAACAATACGACTCCCAACCATACGCCTCTCAACATCTAAATGATCAAAACACTCAGGAATCTAATAATAGTTGGTTTAATTTCTTTAGTTTGTAACAAGTTAGTTCTTTTTGTTATGTATTTTCCTTTAATTTCTTTGGTTTGTAATAAAGTAAGCTTTACTTACTTTATTAAATGTAAGCTTTACTTACTTCCTTTAATTTCTTTGGTTTGACATATTATTTTAAATTTTTTTTCGAATATTAGGGCAAGTTTTTAACAATCTCGTGTAACCCCATATCAAATTTGTACGCGAGATCAATATTATAAGAATATATACGTTTTTTTTGTGATCCCGTGTAATCCCTAGTAAATTTCTACGCGAGATGCAATTTTTATTTTATTTTTTATTTCGACCACTAGTATTGTGCCACGTAATCACGTGTAACCCCGGACCATTTCTTACGCGAGATCCATGTCTAAAATTGAAATATGATTAAAACTTGGGGACTGCTAGACATATACACTCGTATATGTCTAGTACAATAATTTTCTCTTAATTTAATTCTTAATTTAATATGATAGTTTGGATCAAAAACATAATTTGGTTTTAAATTGCTTTATAGGATTAATTTTATTTTATTTTAACTTACCAAATATAACAGCTCTTTGGTTTCGATACTTGGACTTACTAACGATAGACTAAGTACGATTAGGTACGTTGCACGTGAGTGTATGTAAATTCTAAGTATTTTCAGTTATATATTTAAAACGGAATTTCAAACATCAGATTTATCTTGTTTTTATATGATTTTTGGGAGTAATCTTGTCTTTAGCTTGCATTGCAAAAGTGGTCGAAATCTATATGCCTAAAGTTGAACGGAGTTATAAAAAGATTCAATACTTTGAAAATTGTTCTCTAGCAACTATTATCACTTGTTTGTTTTGCATTGCTTAAAATTTTTCTTTAGCAAATGTTATGACATCTAGATATACAAATGTTGTTTTCAAAAGAATTAGTTTTGCAATTCAAAAAGGGCTAGCGGCGCAGCATGTTGCTCGTTCACCTTTCACCTCTATGTAAATTTTATCTTAGATAATGAAACAATTCTTTTACCAAACAAAAAAATAAAATAAAATAAAAATAAAAATAAAAGATGGTTGAGAAATTTAAACACATGATATAATATACAAAAAACATAATATCTTGACTAAAACAGATCGAGTAAAAGAAAGAAGAGGTTTAATTGTTTAAGTGTTAAAGCAAAATTATTATTTTTGATAATTCACCATACAAACTCTTGGGCAGGCCGGGGCCTCTACCCCCTCTTCTTTATACATAGATCTATTGGATTGTAAACTTGATTTAGTTCAATAAAGATTGAACTATCCATAAAAGCCCGAGCCCATATAGAAGACGCTTTTAGAAAGTCGTAGAATGGTATGGAAGCTTCTAGAAAGTCGTAGAATGATATCTATAGAAATGTTTAGAAGGTTGTAGTAGATGATATCTACTAGATGTATCTAGATAGTTGTGGCAGAATACCTAGTAGAAAAATCTAGAGAGTCATAGAAAATATCTCGATCTAGAATGTTCCATAGAGTAGTATAAATAGGATTTAGGGTGATGCATTTGTAAGAGACTAATGAAGCAAAGCTTAAGCAATAAAGTAACATTGTAAAAGTTCTCTAAGTGTTCTTCTCTTCATCTAATATAAGCCTAAAAGGCCCTCGTGTTTCCAACAAAGTGGTATCAGAGCTAGAAGATTGAGATGTCAAGTGCAATGAACTTGTTCCAATTTCCTCGTCTTACCAAAGACAACTATGGTAGTTGGTCCATTCGAATGAAGGCGTTACTCGGTTCACATGATGTGTGGGAGATAGTCGAAAAAGGTGTTGAGAAAGTTGATGATGAAAGCTCGTTGAATGCCGCCCAAAGGGTGGAGTTGCAAAAGGCAAGAAAGAAGGATCAAAGTGCTCTTACACTCATCTATCAATGTCTTGATGATGCGATGTTTGAGAAAGTTGCAAATGCAACCACTTCTAAGGAAGCATGGGAGATCCTTCAAAATGATTTCAAAGGAATTGACAAGGTGAAAAAGGTACGTCTTCAAACTCTTAGAGGAGAGTTCGAAAAGCTCCAAATGGAGGAATCCGAAACCATTTCGGATTATTTCACTCGTGTCTTAACCATTTCAAATGAAATGAAGAGAAATGGTGAAAGCTTGAGTGACACAAGGGTGATAGAAAAGATTCTTCGCTCTTTGCCACCAAGCTTTGATTACATTGTCGTGGCCATAGAGGAGTCAAAAGACATAGACTCTATGACCATTGATCAACTCATGGGATCTTTACAAGCCCATGAAGAGAAGTTGAAGAAAAGAAGGGGGAAAGAACCCTTAGAGCAAGCTTTATACTCAAAGGTCTCTTTCAAAGAAAGAGAAAAGAGCTTTCTACATGGAAAGGAGAAAGGACGAGGACGCGATACTTTTCGAGGCTGTGGTGGTTTCCAAGGCCGAGGACGAGGAAGAGGAAGAGAAGATGTCAACAAAGAAGATGAAAACCAATGGTTTTCATATCGAAGAGGCCGTGGGAGAGGCTTTCAATCTCAAAGAGGTGGTAAGCCCCAAATACAATGCTATAATTGTCTCAAATATGGTCATTATGCCAGTGAGTGTAGTAGCTCAAGACAAGTGGAAGAAAAAGCTAATCTTGTGGAGGTAGAAGACAAAGATGAGCTTACCTTGCTAATGGCAAGACATGACGAACAAAAAGAGAGGATAGAGCCATGGCATATAGATTCCGCTGCGAGCAACCATATGACGGGTGAAGAAGACTTGTTCGTGGAGATGGAAACAAGTAAAGGTAATGTCACCTTTGGAGATGAATCAAAGGCACTGGTGAAAGGAAAAGGTAAGATACTTATCCGAGCTAAAGATGGAAGTCACCAATATATTTCGGACGTGTACAATGTGCCCAACCTTAAAAGTAACATTTTAAGTGTAGGACAACTTTTAGAGAAAAACTACGATATTCATTTCAAGGATTGTAGTGCTACAATAAGAAATCCTGAAGGAAAGCTCATAGCAAAAGTGCCTATGACTAAAAACCGAATGTTCCTTCTAAACATTCAACATGATGAAGCTAAGTGCTTAAAGAGTTGTTTGAAGGATCATTCGTGGCTTTGGCACATGAGGTACGGGCATTTAAACTTTGGTGACTTAAAGTTATTATCTTCAAAGGGAATGGTGAAAGGGTTAAATCAAATTGATCATCCCAATCAAGTGTGTGAAGGATGCCTTCTTGGGAAACATGCTAGAAGTTCGTTTCCGAAAGAAGCAACATCAAGAGCTAAGGAGCCTCTACAACTAATTCACACGGATTTGTGCGGTCCCATTACTCCACCATCTCATGGTAAGAATCTTTACTTTATGCTTTTTAATGATGATTTTTCAAGAAAGACTTGGGTATATTTTCTAAAAGAAAAATCCCAAGATTTTGAAGCTTTTAAGATATTTAAGGCTATGGTTGAAAAGGAGTAAGGTTTAAAAATTAAATCCATGAGATCCGATAGAGGTGGAGAATTTTTATCAAAAGACTTTAACAAATTTTGTGAGGATAATGGGATCCGGAGATTTCTAACGGCTCCTTACTCCCCACAACAAAATGTAATTAATCATGAGTCATGACGCACTGTGCAATTAATCTATCTGAACTTCGTTTATCATCATTTTATCAATGCATCTGTTTTAGTCATGATATGTGGGGTTTGTTGTTTTGATACAAGTTTTCAACATGGTCGAGCAGGAATAATATCGTTCAATTTCAATCACCATTAGGATACACCTAGTTAATTATATCCGTAATACGCTGATGTATTTTGATCAAAATTAGACATTCTTTTCTCAGCACTATAAACATATGTATCAGAATTAAGATTATTAATTTTAAGTTATCATGAAGAGTTTCTAGTATATACAAACATTTGACTCACAATTTAACTCTTTAGTTAATATGAGATTTTGAATTAAGCTCTTTAGTAGAACATCTATGCTAGCACATTTTCATCGGATAGAAGAACAAATGGTTAATTTAGTTGTTACTTTTGGTTATTGTCATAAAAAATTATGATGTCTTTTGAAAAATAAAAGGGTTTCGGAACAATGATCATTAAATAGTAAATGTTTTTTCGTGAAGTCTCGTTTTCAACAAGTTTTAAACAACTCGCGGTTTAGAGTTTTTTGGTTTCCAAAGAGTTATCTTAAAGTAAAAACCCTAACCGTTATTAAAAGAAACTAAATACAAAAAACGACTTTTTTTACGCCTAAACACTTTCTCAGACTTGTTCTCAAAATACGTAGCTAGCTTTTTATGATTAACAAATGGTATTTAGTTAGTGCATTGAATGTATACATATGATTGAACAATAGTCATGAACGTGAGGAGACAAGAGGTAGGAAGAGATGTTCTGATGATTATTCTATCCAACGACTTGTATGAACACGATCACATACCCAGGCCTGCAGGTATACAATGTTTCTTTGACATTCTCTTACACCATAATGCTTGGAATTTGGATATCAAATCTTTTGACGATATGATTTTATTTATATACTAGTTGATTTTCGTATAGACTAGTTTGGGAAAAAGGAGGTTTTTAGGGCATGTCTTTTGTAGGTGTTCACGATTTACTTAATTTTATATTTAAAGAGAAGCATATGGAGTAATATGATTAGAATCTCTGCGGAATGCCTAGTTAAATTATTTTTATTTAGTGCACTCAATTAGCATAATTTTTATAAATAGAACAATTAGATTTGTAGACCCCATGTAGCGAGCTTATATAATTTGATAACTTAACCTCTCGTTAACTTTGTTATACAAAATTTCAACTACAATCAGTACTCTTGTGCAGCTAATAAGAAACTTAGGCCGGGCACAGTCGTAACCTAGCATGACCCTGCTACATCAGCTTTCTCTCTCCGATAACCAGACACGACCAAATTGCCACAGTCGGTGACCAAGTTAATTTTTTTTAATTCAAATATGTTAAACAAACAAATTTAAAATTCATTAAAAATAAAAACATTACATAAATTATTCAAATAAACATTAAAAACATTACGTAAATTATTAAAATAACATTAAAAAGATTACAAAAATTCTTCATCGCCATCGTCATCGTCATTGTCACTTGCGTCTTCTTCTTCATTCTCTTGATTGACTAGATTTCTACGATTTCTCCAAATATATTCGATCAAATCAGATTTTAAGTGTAGATGAGTTGATGAGTCCATTAGCTCCTGAGTAACTACTAACGATTCTTCATGCGATCTTAAGGGATCATGATCATGGTGGCCCTCATTTTCGAACCATGTAGGACATATCGCCTGCTCCTTGTGTTGAATGATCATATTATGTAATATGATACATGTATACATAATATCTTGGAGATCCTGTTTATACAGACCTCGAGCTGGAACTTTAAGCATTTTCCACTTCTTCTTCAACACACCAAAAGCTCGTTCCACAGCTTTCCTTGCTGCTTCGTGCTTCCTCTTGTACAATATTCTTGAAACCAGGGGAACGACGTAAAACGTTTACGTCGTTATTCATCCCGGAGACACCAAAGAACGCATGCCAAATCCATAAATCTTGGGAGGCGACCGCTTCCAATAAAATGAATGGATGTGGCCCGTGATCACCCCTAGCATATTGACCTCTCAAACTATTTGGGCAATTCTCCCACTCCCAACTTGTACAATCAATGCTTCACATCATCCAAGAAAACCCATGCTTATGCTCGTGATGAGCATATAATCTTTCAAGGTCAGAATACGTGGGCTTTCGCAAAAAATTAGCACCATATAACTCCATGACAGCCTTGCAAAACTTACGGAGACATTCACGGGATGTTGTTGCAGCCACTTGCAGATTCTCGTCAAGAGAATTAGGAACGGACGCGTATCCCAATTGACGAATTGCCGCAGTACACTTGACCAATGGGCTAATACCAGGTATGCCTCTAGCATCAAGAGTTTGTTGAAAATAAGGAGAATAATCGGTTACCTCTCGAACAATTTGTGTGAATAGTTCTCAGCTCATTCGGAACCACCGACGGAATGTTCTTTCGTCGAACTACGGGTTTTCGGATAAGTATGCCGCCACTAAACGATTATGGGCACCCTTATGACAAATGGTAATTTTTCGTACTATTATTTAAATAGTACGTAATAATAAATTTTTATCTTCAGAAAATACACATTATATATTTTCTGGCACTTGTTGATGATTTAACGTTTTAAAATGAGAAATTATCTCGTTTTCTCTGAAAATGACCCCACACGTGTACCGACACTCTATTAGTTATGGCAATAATTTATTAAACTCATGTTCTAGTCCATATCAATGTTTTTAAATCACTTTTATAAAAACACTCCTAGAAATGCATTTTTACATTTTTACTTGTAGTGTCAAACCGGGACACCGTGATGTTGAACAATATGAATCATAAAACTGTAAACATATAAATCAAACATCAAGTACACGCAGCGGATAATAAGATCTATTATACAAGTAATTAATTAACTAAAATTAAAAGTAATGCGTACCTTTTTAGTTTCTAGCAAAACAAGAAACCGGATCTCCAAGAACGAGATAAACCCTAAGTTAGGGTTTTAATATGGATCGACTTGTATGTAAGTCGAATGGGGAATCACACAAGCTAAAGCAAGCTTGTCCTTCGTTCTTGTACACACGTATTACTAGCGTCTCAATGTGAAACGCTAGGTTCTAATTCACAAAACAATTCCAACACTTATGTTATAGCAAGATCGAAAATCCCAAGGTGTTTGGGATGTGAAATCTGATCGGCCAAGGACAAGAGGGAGAGAAGAAAAGAAGTTGGATTGCTAGGGAATTAGGATTAGTGATCTAAGAATACAAGGGATGTATTTATAGGCTCACAAACTTGTTCCCTACTCCAAGAAACCGAAACCCTAACCCCATTGGGTGGGTCGGCCGATCTAGAGCCCATGGGAGGGGTTCTAGATCCTTCTTTCCTTCTATTTCAAACTTAGTCCTTTAACTTAGTATGTAACGATCAAGATCCGTGTTCAGGAGGTCGGAGGAATTCAAAATAAAGGTTAAACATGGTATTTATTAGATTAAGAATGGGGAAGGTGTGTGTGTTTTCTAGAGAGAGAGAGGAGATCACACATACACCTTCAAAGTGATATAAAGAATTCCCAATCCTCCTAGTCTCAACTAGGAGGGTATTTATACTGGTTTACAAACTAATCTATGACCTATTGGCAAGACTAGCCCTTGAACTTAATAACTATGCAATTCCCGAGAATAACATAACTTTTAAGGCTAACAATCTCTCCCCAAAGTGATGTTATACTGGAATTGCTTACAATGTTCCCTACAAGTAAAATATAAACCATAAGCGCAGAGAATGGTCTTCAAACTTCATTACTTCATTCAGCTTGCAGAAACTTCTCAGCTTTCATTTCTTTACTTGCAGAAGAACGTGAGCAAATCTAATTAGGGTTTTAAATCTTGACTTTCACTCTCCCCTAATTAGTGCTCTCCCCCAAACTGACAACCTTTCTGATTACTGCCCTGAATCTGAAGAAGTCTTTTGATAGTTACATGCATTCCGTCTTTAGTCTTTTAACACGCAGCGGAAAATGTAGAACAGACTGTAGACTCGACCTTCTTCAAGATTATCCATTCGGGGGAATAGAGTATCAACATCTTCATCTCACCAAATGCATCCCAGTTATCTTTCATATGATAAATCAGCCCATAACGTACACACGAAATGATAATCACCAAAGTAACAAGTTGAACCACTGATCATCATGATTTTGTTGCCCGAAATTGGTGAAGGTGGATAAGGTAGAAGTACGTAGAATAAGATGAGTGGAAGATAAGACATAGAATCAACCAATCTCTGACACAAATCATTTCATAAATCATTAAGCCCGATCACGTGAACTTGTTGTGCGTCCTTGATGTACACATTTCTCTCCCCTGCTGGTTACGATTTATCGGAATCAGCATAATGATGTGTACGTGAAGTATTAACTGGAAGCACTTTATCATTAACCCGATCAGCCTATGAGAAGATGTTGATAAACCCAATCTACTAACAATACCATTTAAGATGTCTAACTCTTTATCAACCTCCTGTATCAAAAACAACGGCTTTTTGTAGTAACCACATGAGAAGATAACCCAACATGACGAACTTGAGAATGAAGTAAAATCACCCAGATTTGTGACTTAATCTTGTACGATCCTTGTGACTAAGAACGGTGTACCCTATACCCTCAACAAAAGTATTAGTACAAAACCTCTTGACGTATCCTCAACTACTTTGTGAGTATAGAGAGAAAGAATCACAAAAGTAACTAGGTATCCAAGTCTTCGTCACCATTAATATAAGCCCAAACAAGTCATCTTCGCGGGAGCGTAGAAAGAAAGAAGATGAAATAAGTACACGCGTCCATAAAACCTTACTTCAAACCCAAATAAATAATAACGAATCATCCCCGTAGTCACAGTTCATTGCAAACTTTAGCCATTGTCATTTGATAGTGAATCTTGATCAGGATCGTTTAAGCGATACGTGGTGTTTTGAGGATGTAGGCCAATAATATATTGAAGCAACCATGTCAAAAGCAAAACACATGACATGCAACACACGTCACATGGTTTTTGTGATAACTATTGTGAAGACGTCAAAAGTTGATGATGATAGTATTAGTCACAAAGTCACACGTCAAAGGTTATATCACATGCAAACTCATAAGCAAACACGTTTAGATAACAAACACGTCTCATGCAAAAATTGATATACGTCAAAAGTTGATAAACATGTGAATCCCTTTATTATATAATAGAGAGTAACTTCAACAAACTCAACACAAGCTCAGTACCCAAAACTCAATAGCATACTGATGAAGAAATTTGACTAAAGAGAAGTTGCTCGTCTATGTGTTTGGTTCGACTAGAGTAAGTTGTTCGATGATGATGATGATGAAGTTGGTTCGATGATGAAGTGGTTTGATGATGATGAAGTTGGTTTGATGAAGATGAAGTTGGTTCGATGAAGTCTAACTCGACTAGATATATGTTGCTTCGATGAGAGAAAACAGGTTCGACTAGAGTTTGCTTCGATGAACTTGTTGCTTCGACTAACCTTTGGTTCGATCAAACAGACTTGCTTCGACTATGTCGTTCGACTAAATAGTTGTTTGACTACTTTAGTCGTTCGACTAAATAGTGGTTCGACTATTTTAGTCGTTCGACTAAGTAGTCAAACAACTATTTAGTCGAACGACTACTTATTCGAACGACATAGTCGAAGCAAGTCTGTTTGATCGAACCAAAGGTTAATATTGATCCTTTATCATACACACAATATTAGAATAGGAGAAGAGAAAGAGATAGAGAGAGAGAGAGAGATGGTCACTTCTTAGAGATTAGATTGAGAAAGAATGAGAGATACAAGATGAATACCCCTAGAAGCAACACCCTCCAAGTGAGGAGGGTGAGGGTATATATAGTTTTCTAGACTTGGGAAGGATGGGCTTTGGACTTGGTCTTTTGCTTAAAACATAATCCTAGTCAATTAGCTTAATAAGTCTAAAGCCCATTCTAAATAACATACATTACCACACACGTTAATAATATATTACAAAGACGATGACCATCACTTTTAATAAATCCTAACAATCTCCCCCTAAGGGATGGTCATTCAAATGATGCTCTGGGTGATTTGGTCTTTTGTCTTCATTACCTTGAGCTTTGTGTGTCGATGTAGAATAGACTTTGATCTTGTTCCTTCATGCACTGTGATCTTTAAAGAATCATCTTTGTGGTTGTTCTTGCCTTGATCAACATCTTCATGAGATGATGCGTCGTGTCCTCCAACATACTCATACATCTTGGACTTTACACTTATGCAAACAATCTCCTCATAATCTTTCATCATATGAACTTGTTCTTGACATCTTGATTTGCTTCCTGACTTTTGTCTTTAACACTTGGTCTTTAACTTGACCTTCTTGTCTTGAACTTTTACATTTGATCTTTGATGAGGATATTCTTCATAAGTATGAGTATGTTGAGGTGAAGATGTTTGATATAAGATGATGGTAGATGGACGTTCGTCAGTTCCTGCATAAAACAGTTAGCAATAATACGTCCAGCACTTACAGATTTGAACTTCGAGATTGTCAACAGCATAGTGTGAAGACTTTCTCTAATCCAAACCCAGGCCGTTATGAACCGGATACCCTCGAGAGGGCTTACACGGACACACCGAAGTGCACCCTCGATTCAGTGAGTCGCTGGAGATCACCCCACGATTGTAGACCGTTTGAAGCACGTAACCATCATGAAATAAAATGGCAAGATCCTTGGATCTCATTAAGACTCTTACAACTTGTGTCCTTTTTGACGAACACAAGTGTATCATTTTGGAAGTGTTCCTAACGATATATTTTGATGAATCTCATGGCTCTAGACTCTATTGTGCGTTTTGGTTTTAGTCGTCGGAGGCATGGAGCAGAGTGCCACCTTTTCAATATCAACACATCTCAGAATGAGAGGCCGATAGATTATGCAGTGTTCTCCGTGAGAAATGAAACAAATATCTTTTAAGAGATATCTGAGTGGCTAGGAGGGGTGGTGCAGTGCGTCACTGGGTCCATGACGTCTTGTCTTCAATATCAGTATCACCTTAGTGAGTACCGATAGCAGATGTATTAACCCGGTTTCTGCCCTTAGTTTTCATGGAGGGCTATTTCTTTTCACCCTTTCATTCAACTTTTCTTTTTAATTCTTCAACCCCTTCTTTCCCTTTCTCATTTACTCCTTTTTTCAATCTTACCTAAGGACTTCTAAATCTAATCTATTGGAATTGTCCTTGGGTAGATCCCTCCGGTTCTGGCGGATCATAGGACATAACCTAACCATAATCACCTTATAACTTCATGATTATCCTAGATTAGTTGATCACATTCCATAAACCTTTTGAAAATCTCTCAAAGTGTTTATGAATAAAAGCACATTTAGATAACACTTTGAGAGTTTTGCATTTTTGAAATACTCCCCCTTCACATGTGCTCATGAGATTTAAGAAAGAATTGCACATGTTGGGTAGATTTCGCACATTTGAAATGATCGATTTTCATTGAACATGACCTTCGCGAGACACGTTTACATCACTAGATGGACTAGCTTGAAATTATTACCCGTCCCGGTCATATTCAATGATCATCTCTCGAATTGGTACATTCTACTCAGACAAGTCCTTTGCGAGACACGCTTACATCACTGGAAAACCAGCTTGAAATTATTACCCGTCCAGGACAAGTCTTTTCGATAACGGACATTTAGATTTCGTCAATTCGAGGGTTCATACTTGAGTCTTTTTGTAGAGCTCTTTTGAGATTTAATCCACGATCTTTGAACATTTTGATCACATTTTAATCACATCTTCTCCCCCTCAAAAATAGCATACAGTGATATTTTTTATATCAACTGATTAAAATGAAAGCCTTTTGGAGAGAAAGACGGATTTGCATGAAATTGGAACATTTTTCTTTTCAAATTTTATACTCCCCCTTAAATAAAGCATATTTTTAAACGTTTTGAGTTAAAAATCTTTTAAGGGTATAGAGGGAGTTCTCTTGAGCACAGAATTTGAGAAAGATTTTGAAAAATCTTGATCATGTGCTCAAGGTTTGTTTATGTTTGCCGTTAACAATGCGAGTCCTGATCGGAAATAATCAGAAGTCATCATTGTAGCGCGGGTTTCGTATTGAAATATACGAAAGCCGTTGTGAAGATTTTTAGGATAAGTGCTTGAAAAAGTTTTGATTGAGCACTTTCCTTTCTTTGAAGCTCAGGTCCGAAACTGAAATGTTCCGAAGCCGTCATTGAAGCACGGGTCCTAATCCGATATAATTAGAAGCCATTGTGAAGAAATTTTGAGAAACGACATGTTTTGAAAACATTTAAATGAACCCTCGCTCAAGCATCTGTACATGCCCGTATCATTGTTGAATGACATTTCTAGGTACGTACAGAATATCGATTATACGAGAGACATGCCGGAGAAGAATATTTTTGAATTTTATATTTTATATTGTTTTTGTCTTTTTGGAAATTTTCTATTTTTATATTTTGCTTTTGTTGGTTTTTCAAATTTTGTATTTTTTTTTTTTGATTTTTTCTAAAAAAAATGTATTCACAAAGAAGAATTAAGCATGAACAAGTAGAAGTGGAGTTAAGAGAGGAATAAGACCAGGATTTCCAAATGCGATGTTGGCATAGAGTTCTTCTTTTCCACATTGGTTGTATGAACCGTCTGCACTTTCACAAGTTCCTGCATTCACAAAATCCACAAAAGAAGAATATGCACAAATAGTAGTGTTAGCAGCACATGAATCATCACTCTGAGGGTGTTCACTATCAATGGTTGTAGTGGTTTCTTCATCCTTATCCTGATGATTTTCACTACTACTTATTGTGGTGCGACTATCAAGAATCTTTCCTGTGGGAATCCATCTAAGATCGACTGTTTTAAAAACTTTTCCCGTGGGAATCCACCTAAGGCAAGATCTAGGAGTTGTTTTCTTTTCAGATACAGCGGAAGTCTCATTTTGAGAAAAACTACGTCCTGTAGGGATCCACTTCGTAGAATTCTTAGCTTTTTGCTTCTTATCAACGGGTGTGTTTCTATTTGGTGTCTTAGAGGATTGTGGCTTAGCACGCAAATTTGCTTTCTTGATATACTGTGCCACACATGCATCATGATTAGCTGAAAAGACACATTTTTGACATGTAGGACAGACAAATTCAACATTCTTGTTCAAAACAGCAACCTTAACTTTGTCACTACAGTCATTTGAAGCTTGTTTTCTGTTCGAAGAGGAATTCTTAGTGTTGCATTCTACTTGTTTAACATTTTCTTTTTCGTAACTACTCTTAGATGCAGGCCAATCCCTAGTCTTTTGTTGAGAGTTCCTAGGTAGTGGTTTACAACTACTAGCAGTGCCTTGTAATGTTGTAGAATTCATCACCGTAGACGGTGTTCCTAAAATTCCATCTTTTCGAATCTGTGCCTTTTTCCTAGCTTTTTTTAGATAGGAATTGTGGACCATGCTGTTTGAACCAACATATTCTTTAACAGTATTTGTGGTCACATTTGGTGAGCTATTCCTGAGGGCACACACATTAGGATTCAACTTGTTGTCCTTTGAATTTGTAGTAGCATTCCTAGACTCTTTTGGATTATCTTTTGCACTTTTGTCTATCGCCCTATGTGTATGAGATGTAGAGGCAGACACAGTAGTGGGACTAATCCTATTAAGGCCAGGTGCTATCACATTCGATGTTTCAACAACAGCTTTTCCTTT
Source organism: Artemisia tridentata subsp. tridentata (assembly GCA_021014915.2). Taxonomy (NCBI): domain Eukaryota; kingdom Viridiplantae; phylum Streptophyta; class Magnoliopsida; order Asterales; family Asteraceae; genus Artemisia; species Artemisia tridentata. Next base: position 257,959,839 of record CP139503.1, read on the forward strand.
TCCTTTGTCATTCTCCTTAGGCAAGGGTGTGGAAATGGACATTGTTGGTCTAGCAGACTTATTCTCCTCACTCTTCCTATCTTGACGTTCAAGCTGAGACTTCAAAAGATTAATTTGTTCTTGCATGTTTTTATAAGAACGCTCAAACGACAATTTGTCATACTGGCATTCTTCCTTTTTCCGATCTAGTTGTTTAAAATATGTTATGTTTTCCTTTTCGATCCTAGCAAATGCTTTCTCATATTTTTCAACTATTTCGGACGTCTCAGCTCGAATTCTTTCATCATCCTCAACAGAATATGTTTGATAAATAATAGACATAATATCAGTTGAAAGAGCTTCTTCAGAGAGTGCGTCATTTTGTTTTTCCAAAACTTTGATTTTTTCAATGTTTTCATTGGCTTCAATTACCAAGGATGTGTGGTCCTTGACAAATTCAGTTACTTCTTTGATAATTGCGTTCTCAACATGAATTGCTCTTGCATGTATGCCAGATACAATGGGAGTAATTTCTGTTTCGAACATCTTTTTCTGTTCAGTTTGAAAACTTGAAAACCAATCGTTGACTTTAGTATCAGTTTTGGTTGCCACAACATCTTGAAGCATTTCAATTCTCCTTTTAAGATCGGCCAATAGTATTCTAGCTTCACTTGCGGAAGTGTCGGTAGAGTACATTTGTTCGATGTTAGAAAGATGTTTTGAAACAACTTTGAATTTTGAGGCAACCACTGGTTTTTTGAAAAACAAAGGTGACTCCTTTTTAACAAGATGAACACCGGCAAGTTTGTTTGCTTCATTATAATCAATCGGTTTGATTTCTCTATTCAATTGCCTCATTTTGTTTCGACTCTCTTTCGTAAGCTCAATCGTTTCATACGAATCATAACAAGTAGGTGGATCATGCACATCATTTATAAGATTACCATTAAATAGCACATTTTGTTTTTGCTGAGCTTTCTTGAGATAACAAGGGTTTTCACAACCGAGAGCCATTTTCTTTCTTGTATATAAAATCGGGTTTTTGTCGTTAATTAACATATTAATCGTTTGAGTTGAATGAACCGTTTTTACAAGCATTTCTTCCAACTTTTTAATAGTTTCCTGTTTGTCAAGTACTTCATCAAGAAGTTCATCTTCTCGTTTTGAAAACTTTGCTTGCAACTCTTTCTTCTCTTTTTCAAGATCAGAACAAGTTGATTTTTGTTTAGAAAGTTGGTTGGTTAAATCAGAAATTTCTGCTTTTAAGGATTTAATTTGCATATTCAATTTATCATCAAGAGTGTCGTATTTGATTTGCAAATGTTTCTCCCTTGAAACAGAATCACTGTAACCAGTTTCAAGTTCTGACAGTCGTTTGTGGTGAAATTCAAAAGCTTTTTCATTCACCTTGTATCTCTCAAGCTCAGTGGTCAATTTTTCATTAGCGGCCTTAACATCGCTATTGATATTTTTGACCTTTTCAATCTCAATACGACAATTATTCAGTAATGATTCAAATAAAGCACGGGTTTCCTCATCATTAGCTTCATTTTGTGCAACTTGAACTTCATTAGGATCCATATTTGGAGTTGCCAAATTAATATTGCTACAACTTGGCGAGTCCATATATGTATCATAAGTTGGTTCGAGAGGCACATAATGTGGCTTTTGTTGAGCAAACGGATTAACCTCATTACTTGAAATTGATGTCTCATGGAGTGGTTCTTTGTCATAAGTAGGAGGAATGTCAGAATCGCTGCTTGATGTTGATTCTTGCTGATTAGGCATAGGGTCGGAGATTCCAGTGATTTCTGTAGAATTATCATTAACTCTTGTTGAAACCATGAATTCGTATTCCTCAGCAGTCAAAGGTATTCCCGAATCGTCCTTTTTAGCTAGCATCAACATGTACTGGAGCTTTTCTACTTTATCCATTGCATTGACATTTCCAGCTCTACCTATATCACTCCTTTGGGTTGCGGAAGAATTCATGAAGCAATAATTCTCATTATGATTGACCCCATTCTGATTCACAAACTGATCCATTTGATTTCCCGTATTCTGCCCAGCATATTGCATTTGATTCCCCATTTGAATACCCGTAGCGTTTCCTTGCTGATGCTCAATAACCTCAACCATTTGGCCTTCTTGTCCTATATATGACTGCATGTTGTCAGTGTACGGTGAATTCCATTGGTTGTTGTTATGTGGTGGGATGTTTAATGCTTTGGTGATTAATGCAAACGCATGTGCCAAATCAGTTGTGATATTGTTTTGGTGAGCGGCCATTGATGAAGTTGTATGATAAAGATGGTGATGGATCCGGTAAAGAACTAGGATACAGTTGGTTACGGTTCATGAGTTATGTATGGTATAAGTCCTTTGTCGTTGTCCAAAAGAATATTGACCACTTGATACTCAATATTAACTTCACTTGATACACAAAATTAACTTCACGTGATACTCTAAAGCAAACTTCAACAAACTTCACGTGAAAGTAAACTCTCGTCAAACACACGTCAAACACACTCACATGCAAACACACATCAACTCAATTATATTGAATGATATTAGTCACATGCAAACACACGTCTCAAAAGTAAGACACTACACATGCAAAACACTTCTAGTGCAACACATGTTACTAACATGCAAATCAATATAGAATGATGCAACGTCAGTAGTTCAATATTATAAAAGAGAATAGAATACACGCCTGAGGTTGACCACTTTTTATCTCTTAAGAAACCAAGAACAACTATCAATCAAAATCACAACCAAAAATTATGCAAACTCAACAATGATGCTTCGACTAGAAAAGTTTGTCGACTATTCTGCTTCGACTAATTTGCTATGGTTCGACTAGTGTAAACTTGTTCGATGATGATGAGGATGAAGTTGGTTCGATGATGATGAAGTTGGTTTGATGAAATGAGTGTTGCTTCGTAGGAATGAGTGTTGCTTCGACTATAAAGTTGCTTCAATGAATTTTCTGGTTCGACTACTTGGTTTGACTAGAGAGTGGTTCGATCAACTAACTTGTTCGACTAGTCCAGCTCGACTATCGTTCTTGTTCGACTAAGCAGCTCGTTCGACTAAGTGCTCGTTCGACTAAGAGCTCGTTCGACTAAGTGCTCGTTCGAATAGCTTAACTGGTTCGATGAAGGTTACTCGTTCGATCAAGGTGTTGGTTCGATGAAGGTTACTCGTTCGACTAACTTTAACTCGTTCGATCAAGTTACTCTTTCGACTAGCTTTCTCGTTCGATCAAGTGACTCGTTCGACTAGTTTTAACTTGTTCGATCAAGTAACTCGTTCGACTAGTTTTCTTGTTCGATCAAACTCGTTCGATCAAGTGACTCGTTCGATCAAAGATGCTCGTTCGATCAACAAGTTCGTTCGATCAATTAGAAGAGTAAGTCTAACTCGACTACTGATCGGTTAAAATCAAGTCATTATTTTTCCTAGGAAACACAAGTGAGGTATGTGTAACCCGGGTCGTTATCCCCGATGAGAGTTGAATGGAATTTGTGCAATCGGGTTTGTGAATCGTGTTTGAGATATAAAAATTTGAGAGATTTTGGATTTGGATTACAACTACGTAAAACAATAAATATGCTAGGAAATAAAATACAACTAAAAACAATTAACGTAATTAGAAACGTAAACGTGCTAAACTAAAACATGAAATCTACGAAATATAAATTCTACGGGTACCTAATTAATTTTTCTTTTTTAACCAAACAATACAAAAACTTTTTAAACTTAACAAAATCTTCTTTTGCAATATATATATATATATATATATATATATATATATATTAATTTTTTTTTTTAACAGTCACTGAATAAGCTACAACTTCATCAAATAAGCAACATCACAATCAAACTAAATCACAGAAAAATGCACTAATAGCAAAATTACTAATAGCAAAGTCACAATATTAACTAGAACACTACTGAAGCTATTACTAAAAAACTAACAAAGTTAAACTAACAAACTAACTACTAACAATATCAGCAACTAACACTATCACCACATAAGCACATTATCAGTTATCAATTTCAACATCCACTTTCCACAAAAGCAACTAAACCTAAACCAATCACATTCATGAAATCACACCATTAACTAAACAATGCTTAAGAACCAAAACTGGAAATGAATTCTCTAATACTACGAACAGACATAATGCTAAGCAGAACAAAAAAACAATACCAAGAGCGATAATAAGCGAAATTTACCCGTTTGACTCAAAAAGTCAAACAACTAACTAATTAGACTAACACTAACATCAACTAATCACTATCACCACCGGAGCAATACGAGCAGAAAGAAAAAAACAAGATAACAAACACAGATACAAATCCAAAACAAAATAACAAGATAACACATCCAAATCCAACTCGCACTAATCTTAAACCGATCCAAATCCAACAATAATCTTAAACTAAAGCATTTACCACAAGATTCAATAAGCAGAATTCGAAGCAGTAACAATAAGAACAACAACTTTTTTTTTCTTTTCGCAAACCATATAAAATAAACATCAACCACAAAAGCAACAATAACTAAGAACAACTACTTATCAAAATAAGCAACAATAAACTTAACAATAAACTTAACTTAACAATAAACTTCGACTTAAATTAAATTAAAAAGTAAAGTTACAATTACAACTAAAAAAATAAAAACATACCGAAAAAAAGCTAAATAAAACCTGCCTCCAAATGAGACTATCCTACCCTATTTATACTAAGTGCTAAACTAGGGGTCTTCACTTGGTTGTGTTTCTTCTGTGAGAGGAGACCTTTGATAACTTCGATTTGTGCTTCTTTGACTCTTTCCCAGCCGTTGGATGAATCTTGAACTTGATCTTGGCCCTTTATTTTGGTCTTAGCGCCCACTACATCCCACGGATTGATGACCTGTCTTTGAGAAGGTTTAATGGGGAAAGGGTAGTGAAATGGGGAGTGGAGAAGGGTAGTGAAATGGTGAAAGATTTGGGGAAGAGGAGTGGATAGTGATGGTTGTGTTGGCTGCTTGTGTTTTGGCGGGATAAGGGAAGAAGACAAGAGGATGAGCGAAGTAGGGATTTAGGGTTCTTATTTTGGTGTTGATTGGGATTTTGACCAACCAAAGAGGGATTTGACCAAGCCTTACCCCGGTATTAGTTTTAACTTTAGGAGATGGGTCGGGTTTTAGAAAGTGGGCTTGGGTCGGTTGTTTTAATGTTAAGGATTGGGTGTTGGGCCGGCGATGGGCTGAAAGGGGTTGTGGGTTTAAAGGGTTAAAAGGTTATTGTGGTTGGTTTTTGTGAAAGGGTTTAATGGGTGGATTGGTAGGATAGGTTTTAAACAAAAAGGACCAAAAGTGTACTTCATGTAAATTCAGGGACCATTTTTGCCAAGCTTATTATTCCAAGGACCAAAAATTAATTTTTTATTATTATTATTTTTTTTTTATTTTCTTTTTCAAGCTTGAGGGACTAGACTTGCCATTTATGCAAATTTGTTTGTTTTTCAATCGTTTTCAATCATTTTGCATATGGAATACACAAAAACACATCTCAAAGATATTTTTAACATTATTTGATCGTTTTAAAGTGTTTTTGGTTGTTTTGACTCGAAAATTGGACGAAAAGATATGTGTAAAACGACACATATCAAATCCCCCACACTGAGCAATTGCTAGTCCCTAGCAATTTTTTATGAAAAGTTGATGGATGTATCTCTTTACCAGAAGCCATCACCTCTGGAGTAGCCAAATGTTTCAGTTCAAGTAAGAACTATGGTACACTGATAACCATATGATTTTGAGCAAATCACCAGCTGCCAACGGATTTGGTTTGTCTTTACCAGAAGCCGTTTGCTTCTGGACTAGCCAACTCTTAGATAAAACCACTTATTATCTTTGGTGAGCTGATGACCAATTATGGTTTTCCAACTGCCTTTACCACAAGCCATAATCTTGCGGGCTAGCCAACTCTTTATCTTTTTAGGATATGGTGAGTCGAATACCATACAATTTTTGGCAAATTGTAAGCCGTAAACGGATTTGATATATCTTTACCAAGAGCCGTTTGCTCTTGGATTAGCCAATCCTTTTGTGTGTTAGACATGGTGGACCGATAACCATTTATTGTGTAAGTGCAAAACACTTACACCAAAAAAAAATTTGGCCAAAAATGGGGGAATTAGATGGTATATATACGTGACTAAATTCGTGAGAATTCCCCCCACACTAGAAATGAATATTGTCCTCAATATTCAAAGTACCGGCTGTTATGCCGAAACTGAGAACGTAAAAGGGAAATATTATGGGCCATTTATTCTATTTTTGTTTTTGCAATTTTTTTTTTTTTTTTTTTTTTTTTTTTTTTTTGAAAATTATATACAACAGCGGGGGGCATCTCCCCCACACTAGGGTGGTAGAAAGTAGAAAGAAGTCAGAAATATGGGTGAAAACCCATATGGTGTGCTACTGTTTTTGTTAACCGAGTCGCTAGCTTGACTCGACCCCGAATTCATTTGTCCATGGGGAAGCAAGTGGAAACCAATCTCAATCGGACTTTCATTCAAATTGTTTGGATAAACACTTGAACATGAGAAAGTTCCACACCGATGAGATAAAACCCGCGGTATTTCAATAGAAGAAACTATTAAGGGCGATACCGGGGTCAAATATGGTGTCCTCATTCCCGTAGGAGAAAAGGGAAAGAGCAATCACACCATATGTGATGAAGAGAAGCAAGATTTTTATTATTATCATGTAAAACTCTTCATCATCAGAAGCATCATCGGCTTCAACGGGAGGGAGGGTTGGGATACAATCTTCAAGAAGTAAATCTTTGAACACACCTCCCCCCACACTAGAATCATCCTCCAGATCAAAACAAAAATGATCATATTCAGGAGGAGATATCACATGAGGGAGTTCAACTGAGAACTCCTCATGATATCGATCATTTTTATCAAAATGAAATACATCATACTCGGGAAGAGACATATAAGAATGGGGAGTGGTATTTACACTTCCCGTCTCTTCCAAATGATCGATATCAAAACGAAAGGCTTCATAAGCCGAGAGTGAATAATCGGGATGAGGAGTGGGATTGCCACTTCTCTCCTCTTGATCATTAAACACAAAGCTCTCAAATTCGGGAAAAGCATCCTCGAGCTCGAGCTCGGAAGGATAAGACGGCTTTTCCACAACAACATCATCCTTTGGGGGGAGAGCAAACAATGGTTCATCAAAAATCATTTTTTCTAAAATCGGGCCATCTCCCCCCCGGATCAACATCGGGCTCAACAATTTGAGCATCAAACAAGAAGACCTCGAACTCTTCTTTAGAAATATCACTTTCCTCAAACGGAGGAGAAGAGTCGGAAATGAGTGATGCGGACGTAAGAGTGGGATTTTTGACAATATCAATACGACAAACCGATTCTGAAGGTGGGGCAAGTGGTGTGCTCTTAGAGCTAGCAGTTTTTACCACTTCCGTTGTATCCTCAGATTCGTGTTCATCGTAATCAAAAACACTCTTAACTTCTGCATTACAACTTTTGAACCATTCACTTGAACCAGGGGCTATGTTCGTTGCTTTGAGCTCAGAACGTTTTTGTGCAACACTTTTGACCGTGAATCTTGAAAGTTTTGAATCAATTTTTTCAGATTTTTTATCAATAGTAGCAACGTTGCAATTTGACCCCTGATTAATGTTGAAAGTGATCTCTTCATTTTCAACACGAATGGTTAATTCTTCGGCGTACACATCAATAAGAGCACGACTCGTTCTTAGAAAAGCTCTACCCAAAATGAGTGGAACTCGTGGATCGGCATCAAAGTCTACAACAACAAAATCTGTGGGAAATTGGAACTTTCCCACTTTCACGACAACATCCTCGGCTATTCCAAGCGGATAAGTAGTGGTACGATCCGCTAGCTCGAGTGTCATGCACGTGGATGTAAGCTTTGGAAGAGATAGTTTTTCCCATATCGAGAGCGGCATGAGGTTAATACTTGCGCCAAGATCGGCCAAGGCGGAGCATTTCACCATCCCCGAGAAATCACACGGGATTAAGAACTTGCCGGGGTCTCCAAGCTTTTCGGGAAGCTTCTTGAGGATGACCGCCGAGCATTGCTCGTTTAATGGGGTTTTTGCCATATCGACTAACTTATCCTTGTTGCTTAACAACCCTTTGAGTGTAGTTGCAAACTTTGGCATGAGAACGAGAGCATCAGCAAAGCTTATGTCGAAGTGCATCTCATTGAAGATTTGGAAGAACTTTTCCATTTGTACATTGTTTTTCTCTTTAAGCTTTTGATCATTAAGCTTTGAAGGATATGGTATTGAAGGCTTTGGATTTGTCTTCGGAACATCGGGTTCCGGAATTGGGGTTGGGATTACCGAAGGTTGGACGTGTGCGGTACTTCGTGAGCTTGTGGAATGCACCTTGTCCGTTGTCTCCTCGGTCTCAATTTCAACTACCTTTGGAGGAAGAGAAGAAGAGGTAGTTGGAATTTTGGGTCCATTATATTGGACACCACTCCTTGTTGTGATCGCCTTCACATCGCCCCTCGGGTTAGCGATCGTGGTGCTAGGCAGAGTTCCTGAGCCCGAGGGTCGATCATTTAAAGACTTTCTGATTTCATTTATTTGAGTGGCCATCAACCGATTGGTTTCATTTTGGGATATCATGAATTGTTTTAATAATTCCTCCGTGGACGTTTGATTTTGGTTTAAAACTTGGTCTTGATTAAAATTTTGTCCACGGTTTTGAACATTTCCCAAATTTTGATTGAAAATTTGACCACGGTTTTGATTTCCTTGAAAACCTTGGTGATTACCTTGGTTTTGAAAACCTTGATTTTGGAAACCTTGGTTTTGGAAATTTTGGTTCACCCGACCTTGGTTTTGGTTAAATTGGGCATTTCGGTTTTGCCCATTTGGATTTTGGGGGTTGAAACCGGGTGGTCCAAGATAATTGTTGGAGCGATAGCTTAGAAGATTACGGTCTCCTTGGGGTTGGTAAGAATTACCTCCCGAATTGTAGGATCCCGAAGCAGCATAAACGCTCTCTTGAGTGTTGCCATTGGTGGCTGGACACTCGAAATATGGGTGTGGACCACCACATGTTACACAGCTTTGATTCACCACATTTGCTTGTTGAGTTTGGTTTTGAAGATTATTTTGATGTAGCCTCAAAACAGCAGTGGATAAATCATCCATTCTTTTAGTGAGTGAAGCTATCTCGGATGAAGAGTCCGTAGTGATAGATTTAGATGACTCACTCCTCTCGGCAGAGGAATCCCAATAATTGTGGTGGGCGGTCATATTTTCAATTAAATCATAGCACTCTTCGGGTCGCCTTTTCATAAAGGTACCACCGGCCGCAGCATTGATCGTTTCACGATGTCGTAATGTTAAACCATTATAGAATGTGTCTATTATGGTAACAAGCAACATATTATGATTAGGACATCGATCAATAGATAGCTTATAACGTTCCCAAGCTTCGAATAAAGATTCATCGGGAAGCTGGCGAAAGTTGCTTATATCATTCCTCAATTTCGTCACCATTGATGGTGGGAAATATTTTGCCAAGAATTTTGAAGTCATTTCATCGAAACTATGAATTGAATTCTTGGGAAGACGATCAAACCAAGCGGTGGCATGATGCGTTAATGAATAAGGAAAAAGATACAAGCGAAGGGCGTCATCGGTGACACCTTGTTGTTTCATGCTTTGGGTTACCGTGATGAATTTATCGAGATGCTTGTTTGCATCTTCACCCGGTAAACCGTGAAATTGGCACGAAGTTTGGACTTGTTGGATCATATGATGTTTAAGTCCAAAATCCGCGGCTTGGATGTTGACGGGAGCAATAGGTCCGCCCCGTCCTTGCATGGTTGGTTGGCACAACTCCTCCATCGTTCGGAGATCGGGAGCTGGCCCATTATTACCCGCGTTATTATCAGCAGCCATATTCTCAACGTCTTGAAAATCAAGACGTCGATTTCGGCGAATAATTCTTTCGGGATTAGAAACGGGTGAACAAAGATTGGGTGTGGAAGAACGGGTGCTCATGCACCAATAAAACAACAAAAGTTTAAAAATAAATTTTTGAAAATGAAAATCTTTTTTGTATTTTAAGGATAATTACACAATATATATATTTTTGTGATCGATTCGTTAATCGAAACTCGTTTCTCACAAAATTACTCGCAGAGTGGCGGAGAAGCAAAGGTGGGCAATAAATGCTCCTTAAAAACCCGCCTCTTTCGGTTTGTCAATTTAATGTCAAACCATCCTTAAACCACTTGTATAGGTTGTAATTTCAAGATAATCCGAAAAACAATTAACTCACGATTCGTTTTGTTGGAAATTCGGAATGGTTTACAACACTTCAAAGAAGTGAGGATGTTTATTTTATTTTCTTTTGTTTTTGTAAAACACCTTAGACAAAGTGTTTTTTTTTGGCTTTTTTTTTTTTTTTTTTTTTTTTTTTTTTTTTTTTTTTTTGTATTTTATAATAGAAAATATGCACAAATATACTATAAACCTTCACAAAGAAAGTTTATAAAACACGATTTGACAAATGAGATTTTAAAAATTCGCTACAGCCCTCCCCGGCAGCGGCGCCAAAATTTGATCGGTTAAAATCAAGTCATTATTTTTCCTAGGAAACACAAGTGAGGTATGTGTAACCCGGGTCGTTATCCCCGATGAGAGTTGAATGGAATTTGTGCAATCGGGTTTGTGAATCGTGTTTGAGATATAAAAATTTGAGAGATTTTGGATTTGGATTACAACTACGTAAAACAATAAATATGCTAGGAAATAAAATACAACTAAAAACAATTAACGTAATTAGAAACGTAAACGTGCTAAACTAAAACATGAAATCTACGAAATATAAATTCTACGGGTACCTAATTAATTTTTCTTTTTTAACCAAACAATACAAAAACTTTTTAAACTTAACAAAATCTTCTTTTGCAATATATATATATATATTAATTTTTTTTTTTTTAACAGTCACTGAATAAGCTACAACTTCATCAAATAAGCAACATCACAATCAAACTAAATCACAGAAAAATGCACTAATAGCAAAATTACTAATAGCAAAGTCACAATATTAACTAGAACACTACTGAAGCTATTACTAAAAAACTAACAAAGTTAAACTAACAAACTAACTACTAACAATATCAGCAACTAACACTATCACCACATAAGCACATTATCAGTTATCAATTTCAACATCCACTTTCCACAAAAGCAACTAAACCTAAACCAATCACATTCATGAAATCACACCATTAACTAAACAATGCTTAAGAACCAAAACTGGAAATGAATTCTCTAATACTACGAACAGACATAATGCTAAGCAGAACAAAAAAACAATACCAAGAGCGATAATAAGCGAAATTTACCCGTTTGACTCAAAAAGTCAAACAACTAACTAATTAGACAAACACTAACATCAACTAATCACTATCACCACCGGAGCAATACGAGCAGAAAGAAAAAAACAAGATAACAAACACAGATACAAATCCAAAACAAAATAACAAGATAACACATCCAAATCCAACTCGCACTAATCTTAAACCGATCCAAATCCAACAATAATCTTAAACTAAAGCATTTACCACAAGATTCAATAAGCAGAATTCGAAGCAGTAACAATAAGAACAACAACTTTTTTTTTCTTTTCGCAAACCATATAAAATAAACATCAACCACAAAAGCAACAATAACTAAGAACAACTACTTATCAAAATAAGCAACAATAAACTTAACAATAAACTTAACTTAACAATAAACTTCGACTTAAATTAAATTAAAAAGTAAAGTTACAATTACAACTAAAAAAATAAAAACATACCGAAAAAAAGCTAAATAAAACCTGCCTCCAAATGAGACTATCCTACCCTATTTATACTAAGTGCTAAACTAGGGGTCTTCACTTGGTTGTGTTTCTTCTGTGAGAGGAGACCTTTGATAACTTCGATTTGTGCTTCTTTGACTCTTTCCCAGCCGTTGGATGAATCTTGAACTTGATCTTGGCCCTTTATTTTGGTCTTAGCGCCCACTACATCCCACGGATTGATGACCTGTCTTTGAGAAGGTTTAATGGGGAAAGGGTAGTGAAATGGGGAGTGGAGAAGGGTAGTGAAATGGTGAAAGATTTGGGGAAGAGGAGTGGATAGTGATGGTTGTGTTGGCTGCTTGTGTTTTGGCGGGATAAGGGAAGAAGACAAGAGGATGAGCGAAGTAGGGATTTAGGGTTCTTATTTTGGTGTTGATTGGGATTTTGACCAACCAAAGAGGGATTTGACCAAGCCTTACCCGGTATTAGTTTTAACTTTAGGAGATGGGTCGGGTTTTAGAAAGTGGGCTTGGGTCGGTTGTTTTAATGTTAAGGATTGGGTGTTGGGCCGGCGATGGGCTGAAAGGGGTTGTGGGTTTAAAGGGTTAAAAGGTTATTGTGGTTGGTTTTTGTGAAAGGGTTTAATGGGTGGATTGGTAGGATAGGTTTTAAACAAAAAGGACCAAAAGTGTACTTCATGTAAATTCAGGGACCATTTTTGCCAAGCTTATTATTCCAAGGACCAAAAATTAATTTTTTATTATTATTATTTTTTTTTTTTTTTTCTTTTTCAAGCTTGAGGGACTAGACTTGCCATTTATGCAAATTTGTTTGTTTTTCAATCGTTTTCAATCATTTTGCATATGGAATACACAAAAACACATCTCAAAGATATTTTTAACATTATTTGATCGTTTTAAAGTGTTTTTGGTTGTTTTGACTCGAAAATTGGACGAAAAGATATGTGTAAAACGACACATATCAAATCCCCCACACTGAGCAATTGCTAGTCCCTAGCAATTTTTTATGAAAAGTTGATGGATGTATCTCTTTACCAGAAGCCATCACCTCTGGAGTAGCCAAATGTTTCAGTTCAAGTAAGAACTATGGTACACTGATAACCATATGATTTTGAGCAAATCACCAGCTGCCAACGGATTTGGTTTGTCTTTACCAGAAGCCGTTTGCTTCTGGACTAGCCAACTCTTAGATAAAACCACTTATTATCTTTGGTGAGCTGATGACCAATTATGGTTTTCCAACTGCCTTTACCACAAGCCATAATCTTGCGGGCTAGCCAACTCTTTATCTTTTTAGGATATGGTGAGTCGAATACCATACAATTTTTGGCAAATTGTAAGCCGTAAACGGATTTGATATATCTTTACCAAGAGCCGTTTGCTCTTGGATTAGCCAATCCTTTTGTGTGTTAGACATGGTGGACCGATAACCATTTATTGTGTAAGTGCAAAACACTTACACCAAAAAAAAATTTGGCCAAAAATGGGGGAATTAGATGGTATATATACGTGACTAAATTCGTGAGAATTCCCCCACACTAGAAATGAATATTGTCCTCAATATTCAAAGTACCGGCTGTTATGCCGAAACTGAGAACGTAAAAGGGAAATATTATGGGCCATTTATTCTATTTTTGTTTTTGCAATTTTTTTTTTTTTTTTTTTTTTTTTTTTTTTTTTTGAAAATTATATACAACAGCGGGGGGCATCTCCCCCACACTAGGGTGGTAGAAAGTAGAAAGAAGTCAGAAATATGGGTGAAAACCCATATGGTGTGCTACTGTTTTTGTTAACCGAGTCGCTAGCTTGACTCGACCCCGAATTCATTTGTCCATGGGGAAGCAAGTGGAAACCAATCTCAATCGGACTTTCATTCAAATTGTTTGGATAAACACTTGAACATGAGAAAGTTCCACACCGATGAGATAAAACCCGCGGTATTTCAATAGAAGAAACTATTAAGGGCGATACCGGGGTCAAATATGGTGTCCTCATTCCCGTAGGAGAAAAGGGAAAGAGCAATCACACCATATGTGATGAAGAGAAGCAAGATTTTTATTATTATCATGTAAAACTCTTCATCATCAGAAGCATCATCGGCTTCAACGGGAGGGAGGGTTGGGATACAATCTTCAAGAAGTAAATCTTTGAACACACCTCCCCCCACACTAGAATCATCCTCCAGATCAAAACAAAAATGATCATATTCAGGAGGAGATATCACATGAGGGAGTTCAACTGAGAACTCCTCATGATATCGATCATTTTTATCAAAATGAAATACATCATACTCGGGAAGAGACATATAAGAATGGGGAGTGGTATTTACACTTCCCGTCTCTTCCAAATGATCGATATCAAAACGAAAGGCTTCATAAGCCGAGAGTGAATAATCGGGATGAGGAGTGGGATTGCCACTTCTCTCCTCTTGATCATTAAACACAAAGCTCTCAAATTCGGGAAAAGCATCCTCGAGCTCGAGCTCGGAAGGATAAGACGGCTTTTCCACAACAACATCATCCTTTGGGGGGAGAGCAAACAATGGTTCATCAAAAATCATTTTTTCTAAAATCGGGCCATCTCCCCCCGGATCAACATCGGGCTCAACAATTTGAGCATCAAACAAGAAGACCTCGAACTCTTCTTTAGAAATATCACTTTCCTCAAAAGGAGGAGAAGAGTCGGAAATGAGTGATGCGGACGTAAGAGTGGGATTTTTGACAATATCAATACGACAAACCGATTCTGAAGGTGGGGCAAGTGGTGTGCTCTTAGAGCTAGCAGTTTTTACCACTTCCGTTGTATCCTCAGATTCGTGTTCATCGTAATCAAAAACACTCTTAACTTCTGCATTACAACTTTTGAACCATTCACTTGAACCAGGGGCTATGTTCGTTGCTTTGAGCTCAGAACGTTTTTGTGCAACACTTTTGACCGTGAATCTTGAAAGTTTTGAATCAATTTTTTCAGATTTTTTATCAATAGTAGCAACGTTGCAATTTGACCCCTGATTAATGTTGAACGTGATCTCTTCATTTTCAACACGAATGGTTAATTCTTCGGCGTACACATCAATAAGAGCACGACTCGTTCTTAGAAAAGCTCTACCCAAAATGAGTGGAACTCGTGGATCGGTATCAAAGTCTACAACAACAAAATCTGTGGGAAATTGGAACTTTCCCACTTTCACGACAACATCCTCGGCTATTCCAAGCGGATAAGTAGTGGTACGATCCGCTAGCTCGAGTGTCATGCACGTGGATGTAAGCTTTGGAAGAGATAGTTTTTTCCATATCGAGAGTGGCATGAGGTTAATACTTGCGCCAAGATCGGCCAAGGCGGAGCATTTCACCATCCCCGAGAAATCACACGGGATTAAGAACTTGCCGGGGTCGGGTTTTAGAAAGTGGGCTTGGGTCGGTTGTTTTTATGTTAAGGATTGGGTGTTGGGCCGGCGATGGGCTGAAAGGGGTTGTGGGTTTAAAGGGTTAAAAGGTTATTGTGGTTGGTTTTTGTGAAAGGGTTTAATGGGTGGATTGGTAGGATAGGTTTTAAACAAAAAGGACCAAAAGTGTACTTCATGTAAATTCAGGCACCATTTTTGCCAATCTTATTATTCCAAGGACCAAAAATTAATTTTTTATTATTATTTTTTTTTTTTATTTTCTTTTTCAAGCTTGAGGGACTAGACTTGCCATTTATGCAAATTTGTTTGTTTTTCAATCGTTTTCAATCATTTTGCATATGGAATACACAAAAACACATCTCAAAGATATTTTTAACATTATTTGATCGTTTTAAAGTGTTTTTGGTTGTTTTGACTCGAAAATTGGACGAAAAGATATGTGTAAAATGACACATATCAACTACCCTTTTCTTCGTTCGATGAAAGCTCCTTCGATCAAGTTGCTGGTTCGTTCGATCAAATGGTTCCTTCAATCAGTTGATTCCTTCGATCTGTAGGTTCCTTCGAGAAATATGGTTGTCGTTCGATCACTTGAAGTTGGTTCGACTATATTGAAGCTTTGATGAAAGAAGATTTTTGTGAACAGAAGCATAAACTTGATAAATGCAATATTTATAAACAAAGATGAAACAGTAACGTGAAAGAAAAAAAAATCCTAGATCTTTATATTTTGCTCTTGATACCACTTGTTATAGCTTAATATTGATCCTTTATCATACACACTATATTAGAATAGGAGAAGAGAAAGAGATAGATAGAGAGAGATGGTCACTTCTTAGAGATTAGATTGAGAAAGAATGAGAGATACAAGATGAATACCCCAAGAAGCAACACCTTCCAAGTGAGGAGGGTGAGGGTATATATAGTTTTCTAGACTTGGGAGGGATGGGCTTTGGACTTGGGCTTTTGCTTAAAACATAATCCTAGTCAATTAGCTTAATAAGTCCAAAGCCCATTCTAAATAACATACATTACGACACACGTTACTAAAATATTACAAAGACGATGACCATCACTTTTAATAAATCCTAACAGTCTTTTAACTTAGTATTTAACGACCATTAACCAAACTCCGTTAAATACTAACGACCGTTAAGTGTTTGTTTGTGAAATGAATAATTAAATCATAAATCATTACATTAATTATTCAAACATTGAGACTCATACGTAATGTGTGCAATCCCGAAGTCTCATGTTCGAAACTGGTCATACAAATATTAATTTATATCCACAAACTCTAACAGCTCTCACTTGGATATTCATTAATATAGTAATGACATGGGTTAGTCTAGCTTAACACCCCAATGCCCCCAGATCGACCCTGAGTATGATTTCTTGGAAAAACCATGTGATGATTTATCATCATACTTATCCTTTTGTTTCTAATACCGCATTAATATGGATATGGATCTAAGTCATTCCATTATTAACAATTTGGTTTCTCGTTTATACATAATTGATCAAGATTACCAAATCATCTGAACGTATTCCAGATAGCCTTTGGGCGTGCGCACACAAAGATCTTGTCAACCCTATGAGTGGCCAAGTAGTATTAAACTTCAAAACAAATTTGAAGGAACAAATCCTTTCTTGACTACGAGCATAACCCTCAGATTTCACATCACCTCCAAAAATAGCCCTTATAACTACCAGTTACAGATAGCATTAGACTATCTTACAGAAAATGAGCTACATCCTCGGCAGTTACCTGGTATCTCAAGTCTGAGGATAAATATTCATGATTAATTTAATGACCGACGATCCATAAAGTACAATCATGCGGTTGGGATCTGTCCTATATTCAATTTATCCAATATTGAATATCATGTGAATTTGGCATGCCCACGCATCAATATACTTAAGTATATTCTACCAACGCTTCACATTTGCCTTAATTCCTAGACTCTTTTGGATTATCTTTTTTACTTTTGTCTATTGCCCTATATGTGTTATATGTAGAGGCAGACACAGTAGTGGGACTAATCCTATAAGGTCAGGTATTACATTTGATTTTTTGACACAACTTCTCTTTATCAGCACATTGGTTAGGGTATAGAGTGTTGGATGACTGGTTTTGTCAAATCATTTGTCACATCAACCTTTGGAACAGTTTGAGAAATTTGCATTTTTGGTTGTTCCGAAGTTGATGGTTTTGCAAACTTAGTTTCCTCACCCTTCCTTTTTAGACTGTCCAGCTGAGACTTCAAACGATCATTTTGTTCTTTCAGATTCTTGTAAGCACGCTCATACGACAATTTGTCATACTTGCATTCTTCCTTTTTCTGATCAAGTTGTTTAAAATATGTGACATTTTCTTTTTCAATCTTAGCAAGAGAATTTTCATATTTTACAACAATTGCAGAAGTCTCAGCTCGGAGTCTTTCATCATCTTCCACAGAATATGTTTGGTAAATAATGGACATAATTTCGGTCGATAGAGCTACTTCGAAGAGAATGTCATTGTGTCTTTCCAAAACTTTGATGTGTTCAATGTTTTTATTTGCTTCCTTTACCAGGGATTTGTGGTCCTTGACAAAGTCGGCTGTTTCTTTTAAAAGCGCATTTTCAACATTAAGTACTCTCGCATGAATTGCCATGAGTGGAGTACTAATTTCTGTTTCATACACCTTTTTCATTTCATTATGAAAACTTGAATCCCAATCGTTAATGCGATTATTATTTGTTTTGGATGCCACAACCATTTGAAGTGTTTCAACTCTCTTTTTAAGATCATCCAAATATCGTCTAGCTTCACTTGTGTTAGAAATGTTACTAGAGGACATTTGTTCAATGTTATAAAGATGTTTCGAAACAGCTTTTCGTTTTGTGACAGCCACCGGTTTTTTGAAAAACATTGGTGACTCTTTTTGAACCAGATGAACGCCAGAATCTGTATTAAGCTTGTTATAATCAATTGGTTTAATTTCTGGGTTCATTTGTCTCATTTTAACACGACTCTCTTCGGCAAGCTCAATCGTTTCATAGGAATCACGAACCTCGGGAGGATCATGTTTATCATTTATCACACTACCATTATATAGCACATTCTGTGCTTTCTGAGCTTTCTTGAGATGATAAGGGTTTTCACAACCGATAGCCATTTTCTTCATTGTATGTAAAATCGGGTTTGGATCATTAATAAGCAAATTAATTGTTTGTGCAGACTGACCCATTTTTACAAGCAACTCTTCCAACTTTTTGATGCTTTCGTGTTTGTCAATGATTTCATCAAGAAGATCATTTTCTCGTTTTGAAAACCTTGCATTCAATTCTTTCTTTTCTTTTTCAAGATCAGAACAAATTAATTTTTGTTTAGAAAGTTGGTTGGTTAATTCAGAAATTTCCGTGTTTAAAGATTTGATTGTCATGTTCAAATTAACATCAAGTGTGTCATATTTGATTTGCAAATGTTTTTCTCTTAACACAGAGTCTCTATAACCAATTTCAAGTTCTGACTGTCGTTTGTTATTAAATTCAAAAGCTTGTTCATTCACCTTATATCTCTCAAGCTCAGCGGTCAATTTTTCACTCGCGGCCTTAACATCGTGATTGACCTTTTTAACGTTCTCAATTTCAACACTACAATTATGCAATAATGATTCAAAAAACGCACGTGTTTCCTCATCATTCTCAACATGCAGGGACTCGTAGTCTCCATTAGGATCCATATCTGGAGGTGCCAAATTAATATTACTACAACTTGGTGTGTCCATATATGTATCATAATTGGATGCTGGAGTCGTAGGATGCTGTTCATCATGAGTTGACATATCAAACATTTTATTATTGTGACATGTAGTGAATGGTGGTACCTCAGAGACTGCATTGGTGTCATACACAGGAGGTGTTTCAGAGTCCGTGTCATACTTAGCTTCCTGAAGATTTGCCATGAAAATGCAGTTTGCATCGATGTCCTCAAGGTCTTCCATATCATCCATAAGAGCCATAAAGTCATTCTCTTCTGCACTCAACTGTAACCCAGCCGTTTCCTTCTGTGCCAACATTAATGCTTTCTGCAGATAAGCTGGATCTCTCTTTTTCGGCTTGTTGGGACAGTTCCTTGCCATATGACCGACTCCCTGACAGTTGAAACACTTTAGCAGATTACCCTAATTCATATTCCCAGCAACTTGAGCAGCAACATTCCCATACTGATTCCCAGCATTTTGACCCCTCTGATTTCCAACAACTGGACCCATCTGATTCCCTGCATACTGACTGATGAAGCGAAAAGTGTACCGCTTTTAAGGGGTCATTTAAGCCCTAAATCGTATTTATTTGATCAAATATCGCCCTAAATCGTTCCTTTTGTCATTTTAGGTACTTTTGAGAAGAAATCTAGAAAAGGAGGCATTTTGGACGTTTTTGGAGCATAAAAGTGAAGAAAACGGCAAAGTCTCAAAAATCGGCTGAAAGTTACCTTTGACAGCGTCATATTTAACCTTGGACGGCGTCATGGCTTGGCAAAAGTGGTGGATGTGAAATTTACTCATGATAAGCCAGAGAAATTGCATGGAAATTCTGACGGCGTCACGCTTTAATTTGATCAAGGTCATCACGTTATAATTCAAAGAGGGAAGGCGTCACGTTCATAGTCTGACGGCGTCAAGCCTTGATAAGCCAGAACGGATTTTGGAGAGCTAAAGAGGGACGGCGTCAAGAAGGTCATCCGAGAACCCTAAAAGCGGCGAGGTGACGGCGTCACACTCCATAACGTGACGCCGTCAGATATAAAAATCTATATATAGTTTTGCAATTCCTTGTCATTAGTGTGGAACTTATTGGGGAACTTTGTGTGTGAAAACCCTAGGACGAATTTGGCAGCTCTTTCAAGGCTTTTTGCCTTGAGATCTTCCATGTTACATTGAAGATAAGTTATCAATTAATCATTCAATATGTCTATGTGTTGTTTGATTCTATCTTATTCTTGTCTTTTGTTTAACATGTTAGGCTAGATTTATCTTGTGTTTGCTTAGATCTAATGAAACCTAGCTATTGATTATTGGTTATTAGTGTGTTGTTAGTTGTATTGGATGATTGTTCATCTATGTTAGGCTTAAGAAAACTGGCTAACTTCCTATTCGGTAACTTGCTTGAACGTCTTAAGAAACATGAACCAATGCGTACTAAAGGTTTTTATGGTTGTATTTAATGCACAAGCGAATTCTAGTGATCCCATGTTAGGAGCTTCCTAGCCGGCTCGACATAGGAGTGAAGTAGGAGCTTGTAGAGTTGGGGAAGTACGTACGCCACCCCACGAATGGTATTAAGGAATACACCCGTCATCCACGCGACTAATACACACTAATCAACCGGTAAAAGATAGTTAGGGAGTAAGGAAATCTAAGTAAACACATTTCCCTCCACATAAGTTTTCACCAACATTTTCATTTTCTGTTATTTTATTTAATTTGTATTCGTAGTAATTTGGGTTAGTTGACTAGCAACTAATTCCGCCCACTCTTTCAAACCCGAGATTTTACTTGCTTTCCAAAAAAATATAAAAACATAAAAAGAATCTTCTCTCACCCTTAGACCTATTAAAGTAGTTTTTCATACCTAACGAACACTATTCCCTGTGGAGAACGATCAATCCCCCGTACTTACCACTACACTATACTACATCGGTCAGGTACACTGCCTGGTGGGGTTGTAAGCCTCTTGAGATCCCTCGAGAGGTAAAACCTGTTGTAAGGTTGCAAAACCACGCATCAAGTTTTTGGCGCCGCTGCCGGGGAATAGTTATTGTTTAGGTTGAATTTTTATTTTATAGGTCTACTCACTAGATTCCTTTCTAGTGAGATTTTTATTTTCTTTTTCTAGGTTTTCTTTAGTCTATCTATTTTCTTCGTTTCTTTGTTCGTAACCATTACCATTCGACATCATGGAAGATGGTAATATCCTTAATCCCAACAACCCACCACCACAACAACAACCACCACCTCCTAGAGCCCGTACTTTAGGAGAGTACTCCCGTCCTATCCACCATGGCTATCGAAACACCATTGAGCTCACTCAAGGAGCCAATGTCACACCCTTGCGATCCGACACCATCCGGTTGGTGCAAAGCGGATGCGCATTCCATGGACTTCGTTCTGAAGATCCTAATCAACATCTCAAGGACTTTCTCAAAATTGTTGATTCTATAGACCTTGATGTTGCCACCCGAGAGACGACCCGATTGCGTCTCTTTCAATTCTCTCTGCGGGACCAAGCTAGTCAATGGCTAGAGCGTCAACCCGCAGGATCCATCACCTCTTGGGATGATCTCACCACTCGTTTCCTTGCTCAGTTTTTCCCACCAGGAAGAACTACCAAGCTAAGGAATGATATCTTGATGTTCCAACAACGTCAAGGCGAAACTCTCTACGAGGCATGGACTCGATTCAAGGACTTACTCCAAAAAGTCCCTCACCATGGCATAGAACTTTGGCTCCAAGTCCAAATCTTCTATGACCATATCAATCTCTCCACGAGGCAAACCATTGACCAATCGGCCGGTGGTAAGCTACGTGATCTAAGTGCGGAACAATCATGGGCTCTCCTAGAGGATCTTGCTCTTTATGACAACGAAAGTTGGAGTGATCCCCGTGATTTGAATAAAACGGTCAAGGCAATATCTTTGCCTTCGAACAATTCAAGCACTTCCGACCGTAGGATCATAGAACTTGAAGACCAAGTCAAGTTTCTCATGAAATCCTACGAGGCTCCTAAACCTTCAAGCCAAGTGAACAAAATCACTTCTTCATGTGAATTATGTAGTGGTCCCCATGACACTCGTGATTGCATGGAACTCCCCGAACAAGCTTTTGTGGACTACGCATCCTCGCGTACCGACGGAGCGGGAGACAAGTGGTACACTTTCAAACCCGAGCCAAACCATTACGGTGATTCATACAACCCCTCATGGAAAAATCACCCGAACCTTAGGTGGAAACAAAACCAAAACGCGCAACAAACCAATTCTTCCAACCCACCTAATCGTTTTCAATCAAGCGGTTCCAACTCGAACCGTACTTTCAACAACAATCCTTCCGGCAATGGTAGTACCAATAACTTTGAAGGATTTATGTCCCAATTTATGGCATCTCAAGAAGCTCGTTTAGCCAAGTTTGAAGCCGATTTCAAACAAAAACAAAGCGAGATGACCAATAAGATTGACACCTTGTTGAAAGCCCTCAATGACCGAGAAATGGGAGCACTCCCTAGCAACACGGTCAAGAACCCGAAACTAAACGTCAACGCTATTTCATCGGTTTCGTCCCCTAGTTCTTGTCCACAATATTATTCGGTCAATTCCATGAGCACGTGTTTCAAACAAACCCAAGTCGTTCCAAATGACCAAGAAGTTATGACATCCAAATTGGTCAACAACATAGTTGAAACACCTCCCACTCAAAACCTTGACGAAGAATTCAAGGAGCTCCACCTTGAAAGTCCGGTTGTTGATGTGTTGGATGAGAAGAAGCTCAAGTTAGGCAAAAAAGGGACCGCCTTCATTCAAAACAAACTACCTAAGAAATTAGATGATCCGGGCTTATTTGTTCTACCTTGCAAGATCGGTAATTCGGAGGCTTATGACACATTAGCCGATCTTGGATCAAGCCTTAACTTACTTCCGTTACCTCTCTACACCTCTCTAAAACTAGGAAAACTTGAAGAAACCGAGGTGATAATAGGTTTAGCGGATGGGAGTGTTGCTTACCCGGTTGGAGTAGTTAAGGACGTGTTAGTGCACATTGGAAAACTAACCATTTTAGCCGATTTCCACGTCCTTGATATGGTTAGCGACCCTACATGCCCCTTGTTGATAGGTAGAGGATTTTTGGCGACCGCTAGTGCTATGATTGATTGTAAGGAATCCAAGATAGCGGTAGGAGAAGGAGATACTTGGTCAGTCTATGATGTTAAGAAACACGCCTATGATACTAGTGAGGAACCAACACCACATTGGTTAGAATCAAATAGGAGACCATCTAGATATGGACCTTGGATTGATAGAGACTTCATAGGACCCCAACGCCCATTTTACCTAGAAGAGGACTTTGTGAACCGAACACATACGGTAGAGCAACTCTTAGCTAGGGACACCGAATTGGATCCATTTGAAGACCCTCTAGTTTTTAGGAAAATGATTGATTTCCTAGGAGTTTTGCCAATTAACCTAGGAATGAATAAGTGGACTTGTGAGGAAGATGATCATAAGTGGAATTGGGATAAACCACCCAAAGATGGAGATGGGTCATGGCATATTAAGATGACATTGTATGACCCGGATGGAGAGAAGTTTGAAAAGATATATCGTACTAAGCGGACCAATAGGAAACTTCAAACCAAGCTTAACCCTAAAGACGTCCTCGATGACGAGCTCACTTATATAGGGTAGAGTGACTTTGAGTCTAGCTACAAGACTCGTTAATAAAGAAAAGCGCTTCTTGGGAGGCAACCCAAGCTTTATTTGCTTTGTGTGTTTATTTACTTGTTTGTTTGTTTGTTTTTATTTGTTTCCGTATGTATGTTTAAATTTTATTATTATTGATTCATGTTCAAAATTAATTTGTGAAAATGCTTTATCTTGTTTTTAACTTCGTCTTAACTACATATAAAGGTATTTTGCAAAAGTTAAGTGTAAGGGAAATCTAAATCGGTTTATTAGAACACAAATGAACATGAATCATAATAATAATAAATTAACATACATATTAGTATTTGTTTGAGTCAAATGCTTGTATCGAGTCATAATGATGTTTTGCAGGATTTCCAGGAAGTAAGGTATAGGTTTTTACAAAAATTTTCCGGAAACGTAACATGAGAATTCTGTCAGATCATATCTGACGGCGTCAGGTTTAATTTTCTGAAAATTTTTGAAGGTTTTGTTTTCATAAAAAGTTTTTATTAAATCTATAACTTATAATCTCCAGGAATCTGCAAAATTATCATTCCACAAGCATTATATCCTTATATATATAGATTTATCCCGCCGATGTTATGCAGGTTTTCGTGTTTGTTTTCTCAGGTTTAACAGGTTATTTTGGACAAGGAAATGTTTTGGATCAAGCTTTTGGCGATGCATTAGTCATGGAGCTTCAACATTATCTTGGAAGAAGATTTAACCATGTTACTTCATTATCCACCGAACGAATCAGGGGAGTATTTGATTTCATTCTTTTACTTTATACTTTTACATCTTGTTATTTGAACATTGGGGACAATGTTCATCTTAAGTGTAAGGGGGGGGGGGTAAAAGTACGATTAGAGAATACAATTGCGCTTGATTTTTGTTTGTTTAATAGTGGATGTGTAATAAAACTGAGATAAATACCTGTTAGGGTAAGTTTAGTGCCAAATTTAAAAATTTTTACAACATATAGGAGTGAAACTTTGATCTTAATGAGCGTCTCACGGATAGGAGTTATATGACTAGCACAAAAACCGTACCACTAAAAAATTTTCCACCCCCAAATATGTGAGGTTCGCCCCTAGAATTGGTAGGAAAAGCATTTTGCTATGATGTGTGTACCGGTAGCACTTAGATTCTAGAACTTGCGTTAGGACCATTCCGAGGCCACAAGTGAGACTACATTCGTGTAGTTAGATTTACTACATGATAAGAGGCATTAGGATTCACCCATTGTTTTACACCTGTGTTTTTGTTATAATTACATTGGCTACATTGGTCAAGTAATTCTCCCACACCCTTTGCGTTGTACTCATTTTTAGTACACGATACCCCTAGTACACCCCTCAGAGCCTATCTTTTCGTTTCGACCTTTAAGCATTTTACTTAAAGGAAGAATTTGTTACGCCCCACTAAAATGTACACCCAAATCGCCTTAGCCTACCTTGTATGCACTCATTTTTAGTGCATTATTGTGACAACATTTGTTTAAACCCAAGTTAATTATCTAGTTGATTACATGGTTGCTAAGTCGAGTCATATCCTTGTACATATTGTTTTGGGACGATTGGGACTCATGGGTAAAGTACTAGTGTAATGGAGTAATGGGGAAGATCATCATTTATTACCCCCATATGTGCTAAATGTTTTAAAAGTACTCCAAGTTTTTCAATTATCTTAATTCGAGTCATTAGAATAGTTATTTGTAAAGTTATGTAAAAGTTCAAGTGTAAGGGGATGCAATGCCCCTATGATGTATTATTTTGGATGGTAGGGCAAGAGTGTATGCAAAAAAAAAAAAAAAAAAAAAAAAAAAAAAAAAAAAATCGAAAAAATCAAGAAAAATACAAAAAAAAATGAGAAAAAGAAAAGTAGAAAAAACATACGGACTACCATCCCGTTTTATTTTATGTTTATTTTATGTTTTTGTTATTTTCTTTCATTAGCTTAAGATTGAGTCGAGTCTTGGCTTAGCAACATTGTATAGTACATGTAATTGATCAAGATCTTTAACTCGCCACCAGTAAAATATCCTTTATCCAACAAAACCGTGTTTTCCTTTTCCCTACACCTAACATTATAACCCATTTAAAAGCCCTCTTTGATAGTTTATCTTAGGTGCTTACGCCTAGTGGAGGAGGTTTTTGATCCTTTCCCAAGCCTATGGTAATCTATTTGCTATGACAGGTAGTGAGAGATATTATCCGTTTTCATTTATGAGATTTATTTTGATGACACTTGAGAGATGTGAGTATCTAAACACTACTTGTGAGGTGCTAGTTTGTAATCTCCGTGCTTATTATGATTAAAGTGGAACGAATATTTGTTGTAATTACTTTTATGTTAGCATTAAATGACCCCTAACTTGTATTTTGATTAGAATAAAAGCGCATTTGCTTGAGGACAAGCAAATCTCAAGTGTAAGGGTATTTGATGAAGCGAAAAGTGTACCGCTTTTAAGGGGTCATTTAAGCCCTAAATCGTATTTATTTGATCAAATATCGCCCTAAATCGTTCCTTTTGTCATTTTAGGTACTTTTGAGAAGAAATCTGGAAAAGGAGGCATTTTGGACGTTTTTGGAGCATAAAAGTGAAGAAAACGGCAAAGTCTCAAAAATCGGCTGAAAGTTACCTTTGACGGCGTCATATTTAACCCTGGACGGCGTCATGGCTTGGCAAAAGTGGTGGATGTGAAATTTACTCATGATAAGCCAGAGAAATTGCATGGAAATTCTGACGGCGTCACGCTTTAATTTGATCAAGGTCGTCACGTTATAATTCAAAGAGGGACGGCGTCACGTTCATAGTCTGACGGCGTCAAGCCTTGATAAGCCAGAACGGATTTTGGAGAGCTAAAGAGGGACGGCGTCAAGAAGGTCATCCGGGAACCCTAAAAGCGGCGAGGTGACGGCGTCACACTCCATAACGTGACGCCGTCAGATCTAAAAGTCTATATATAGTTTTGCAATTTTTTGTCATTAGTGTGGAACTTATTGGGGAACTTTGTGTGTGAAAACCCTAGGACGAATTTGGCAGCTCTTTCAAGGCTTTTTGCCTTGAGATCTTCCATGTTACATTGAAGATAAGTTATCAATTAATCATTCAATATGTCTATGTGTTGTTTGATTCTATCTTGTTCTTGATTATTGGTTATTAGTGTGTTGTTAGTTGTATTGGATGATTGTTTATCTATGTTAGGCTTAAGAAAACTGGCTAACTTCCTATTCGGTAACTTGCTTGAACGTCTTAAGAAACATGAACCAATGCGTACTAAAGGTTTTTATGGTTGTATTTAATGCACAAGCGAATTCTAGTGATCCCATGTTAGGAGCTTCCTAGCCGGCTCGACATAGGAGTGAAGTAGGAGCTTGTAGAGTTGGGGAAGTACGTACGCCACCCCACGAATGGTATTAAGGAATACACCCGTCATCCACGCGACTAATACACACTAATCAACCGGTAAAAGATAGTTAGGGAGTAAGGAAATCTAAGTAAACACATTTCCCTCCACATAAGTTTTCACCAACATTTTCATTTTCTGTTATTTTATTTAATTTGTATTCGTAGTAATTTGGGTTAGTTGACTAGCAACTAATTCCGCCCACTCTTTCAAACCCGAGATTTTACTTGCTTTCCAAAAAAATATAAAAACATAAAAAGAATCTTCTCTCACCCTTAGACCTATTAAAGTAGTTTTTCATACCTAACGAACACTATTCCCTGTGGAGAATGATCAATCCCCCGTACTTACCACTACACTATACTACATCGGTCAGGTACACTGCCTGGTGGGGTTGTAAGCCTCTTGAGATCCCTCGAGAGGTAAAACCTGTTGTAAGGTTGCAAAACCACGCATCACTGACCAAGCTGATTTCCAACATACTGCCCTGCATTCTGATTACCCATCTGATATCGAGGAGCATATCCCTGCTGATTCCCATATCCCCCAACCATCTGTCCTTGTTGTCCCATGTTGAAACTCGGCTGTGCAATTTGCTTATTGCGAGTGTTCGATGAGATTCTTTGGTTGTTGTTGGTAGGTGTGGAGTAGCGTCCTTGGAATGCTTTTGTTAGGTAAGCAAAAGCTTGAGTCAAAGCAGCAGTTGACTCATCATTGTCATTAAAATCTGGTTCTGGGTGTTGCGGGTATTGTTGTTGTGGGATGACTTGTTGTTGTTGTGGGTAAAATGGTGATTGTGGAGTATATTGTTGTTGCATGAAGTGCTGAGTGGAAGATGAAGATGGTTGTGTATTTACTGTTGCAGGTGTAGGTGTTTGGGCAATGAGTGCCAGAGGATCATGTTGCTTGGCTAACTTCTCTTTCCTGACTTCATTTGCCTCTGCCTGGTTTTGCTTTAGGAAATCATAGAGCTGATCATAGTTCACCTCGTGAAGGTTCTTTGTTTGGTTAACAATTGTGACATACCGTCCCCATTCTTCTGGTAAATTGTTGATGAATTTGATGTTTTGAGCAATGGGTTTTGGTGTCAGCTTGTTTCTGATGAGCTCGTTCATTAACGTGCAAATCCTGGTGTAGTAAGATTCAATTGGTTCAGTTGGAGTGGATGTGAACTTCTCCCATTTAGTGAGCAGCTTGTTTTCAACATCTTGTTGCCCAATTTCTGTGCCATGACAGAGTCTTCTAACTCGTTCCCACATAGCATAAGCTGAATCACAATTGTCGACAGCAGCAAATATTTCCCTTGGTAAACCGAGTTGAATTAAATGCATTGCTAAGTCATCTGCTTCAACTTGTTTCCAATCTTCTGCCGTGTATTCCTCTTCTTTTTTATCACGGAAGGATGGTGGAACGGGAGGTGTTGCAGTTGGGTCACCAGCTTCTTGAATCTGACGAGGCTTGAATGGTCCTTTCTGGATAGAGTTGAGCAGGAGTCTACCTTGACCATTTGGTTTGGTTTTGATATATCGAATCATACGACTCGTCCATGGAAGATAACCACCTTTTTCAAGCATTGGAGGACGGTTTTCTGCATCGGCTGCATGAATGTCTTGTTGAGTAGTCATTGTTGATGTTTTGAATGATAAAGTTGATGAAGGATCGTTGCAGCGAAATAGGAGATGTGGTTGTTGAAGGTTAAACTTGGTTGTTGTTGTTGTTGTTGTTGTTGTGAAGTCTTGGTTCGTTGTTGATGATCGATTGAAGTAACTTGCAATTTGGATAAACGTAGCAAATTAAATAAAGTTACAAAATTAGATGAAGCTATAATTTAGACAAAATCTAGAGTTCACAAATTCGACAAAGTTATGTAAATTACAATTTAGATAAAGTGATAATTTCTATAGAAATTTCAATTTAGACAAAAATTTGTACAAATTTTGGCAAAATGTCAATTTATATAGAATTATACAATTTATATAAATTGGGAATTTATATAAGCGATCTAACTAATTTATACAAATTAGTAGATATTCCGTTGTCGAAGTATTCATCACACTTATACAAGCGAGAGAATACCGAGTCCGCGATCTTTGATGTTGTAGAAATTAATAGTTTAAATCAAATTTATAAAAATTATTTAATTTGTATATCACTTAAATCAAGTGCGCGGGTCTGTTCTGCCAATTGCCCAAAGTCTGCCAACCAATTGCGATAAGGGACGAAAATTGTCAAACTGTGAAAGTTCTGTCCGAGATGTAATTGCGATAGGCTAAGGTTGTCCGATAACCATTTGCGATAGCCTAAGCTTGTCCGATAACCATTTACGATAAACCTCAGACGACAATTGCGATAAGAGCAATTTTCACAATTTCGATAACTCGCAGTTTTCACAATTGCGATAAAAGCATTTTGCTCAATTTCGATAACTTGGCAATTTACAATTGCGATAAAAGCATTTTGCTCAATTTCGATAACTTGGCAATTTACAATTGCGATAACATCAGTTTGCTCAATTTCGATAAGAGCTAGTTGGCACAATTTCGATAAGAGCTGCTGGGCAGATTTGCGATAAGAAGTGGTTCACCAACTCTTGACTTTTTTGACACTTCACCAATAATTCATCCACTGATGAGATCTACCCACTCTTACCAACTCTTACCAATAATTCTTATACAAGAATATCTAGCAAGAATCAATGGATGAAGATCGAACAAACAAATCACACAATCGTTTATGCTTTTTCACGATCTAATCACTTTGAACACAAAAGATTCAACCTTGAAACCAAGATTCGACTAAAGAACTATCAAAAGATTCACAAACCACCTCGTAAAATGAAGAATAAACACAACCTTGAACCTTAAACTTTGCGTACGATTCCTAGATAAACACAAGAACTCACGTTTTTATGAAACAAAAACGCAACAGTTGTGTACTTATGAACACAAATCGAACACAAACATTCTCCTACCTCGATGTATGGCGTGTTGATACCACTTGTTATGACTCAAAATCACTACTTTATCACTACTTCTAAGCTACTATAAACATGTGACACTTAACTAGAATATGTAGATGAGAAGAAAGTGTATGGATCGTATGATAAGATTTATAACCGAATGTTTATTAAAACTTAAAGGAAATAACAAACATAAACCTTGAGAGAATACACACACTCTTACACCTACACAAGACAATGAGGCACACCTAAAATGGGTAAGAGTGTGTGTTTAAATAGCCTTATGGCCGGCGCCCTAAGGGCTTTGCTTGGGCCTTGAGTGGGCTTTTGGAGATTGATCTATTACATAGGTATTTCTAACATATTACTAACAAAAGCCCACTTCCTTGACAACTTAATCCATACGACACACAAATCTTTAGAATTACAAATGACCATCACTTTCATTTAATAAATTAAATGCTAACATATCTACAACACCCTTTGAGAAGTAGAAAGAACAAGATGCACTTCTGTGATCTTGGAAAGAAGAATCCTAGCAACTCATGTCACGAGCTTGCAAGTCTTCGAGAGGTCGTGATCTCGCCTTTTAGAAGGAACCTAGAGAATCACAAAGAAAGACTACATAGAAAGATCCTTAGATATGAGGTTAGAGAGTTTAGAACATAGAGAGAAGATATGTCTAAAAGGGGTGAGGGATAAGAGAGAAATTGCTCACTATTTATAGGCAAATGTGAGAACTGTTCACCCGGTTCCACCGGATCCCTTCCCACAGGGATCCGGCCAGTGTAAACCCAGGGATCCGGCCATCTGGTATCAACAGTTCGGATTTTGGGTTACATTTCCGTGTTTTGGGTTATGGGTAATGATCCATGGTTCATGTGATGTCATGCATGATGTCAATGACATCTTGGGTCAGGGGTTATGGACTTTGGGTTATGGGTTATGGACTTTGGGTCATGGGTCATGGATCATGGGTTTTACCCATTTTGGTGTCATGCATGATATCATGCAATGGGTCATGGGTTATGGATCAAGCTCCATTGGTTATGGGTTATGGACTTGGTTTTGGGTCATGGATAGTCCAAGTCTTTTCTAGTTTATTTTCATAAGTTACTTAAGTGTTTTTATAAAATGTAAGTAACTAAGTTACTTAAGTGTTTTTATAAAATGGTTTTGGTTTTATGTAAACTTGTTAACTAAATATGTTTAAGGTTTATTTGTTTAATGAAATGAGTTAGTAAACTTTTGGCTCAAAGCGTTACGTATTTTATATATCTCGTTAAAATGATTTTACATTTATTATCGACAAAACATTAAAAGATCGTAAAATATAAATAAACGTTTTTAAGGTTTATTTATATTAACAAATTTCTCTAAGAGTAAATTCTTTGGGGTAGGCGTTGATACTAATGAAACACATAATTTAGCTTCCATTCTTAATTTCTAACCGTCCTCTCTACCTTGCTTACATCTTGGTCTCCCCATTGGTTCCAATATGAACAATGCCATTAATTGGAAACCTATCATTGACAATTTCACAAAAGTCTCACATTTTGGAATGCTAGAACCCTCTCGTATAGTGGTAGGCTAACTCTTTTGAAATAAGTTCTTGGAGCCCTTGGTTCTTTTTGTTTTTTGTTTTTTTTTCGAAGCCCCAAGTGTGTCACTAATTATCTTGAAAGATGCCTTGGATTGCTTGGAAAAAAATCAAGATGCCTTGGATTGCTTGGAAAAAAAATGTGCTCTCCTAAGTCTTGTGGAGGCCTTGGAAACGGTAGTCTTCATGCATTGGATCTTGCTATGTTATGTAAGTGGTGGTGGCAGTTCCACTTAGAAAAGAATTCTCTTTTGAGTATTATTACATCAATTCATGGGTCTCATGGGAATTTAACTAGTGACTGCCCTTCTGTTATTAGTATATATACTAGTCATTGGTTTTTTATTTCAACTTTAAATAAGCATTTACCACAACCACATTTGAATTTATCTATTGCATTTCATAAAAACATTGGGGATGGTGTGTCTACTGAATTTTGGTCAGAAACTTGGATAGGAGGGAGCCCTCTTAAGCTTATGTTCCCATGCTTGTACTTAATGAAAATGGATACATCATGTAAAGTGTTGGACCGCTGTAACAATTCTAATAGTACGAAAACAAGATCTTGGGCATGGAGAAGACCCATTAGAGGTGGGCACGAAGAGACTCATCAATTTACTTTCTTTACTTGAAGGTTTCGAGACTAAAGATAAATGTGATACATGAGAATATAGTTTAAACCCCTCCAAAGTGTTCACTGTATCATGTTTTAGAAAAAAACATTAAGTTTTACACTCTCGTGTCGAATGAAGATCACATACGGTGGAATTGGTCGCTCCCCATAAAGGTTAATATTTTCTCATGGCAACTCTTGTTGGATAGGTTACCTACTAGACACAATTTGGACGCTCGCGGGATTGGTGTGCACTCTACTCGATGTGCGATTTGCGATGGGGACATTGAAACTACACATCACCTTTTCATCGATTGCACGTTGGCTTCCAATATTTGGAGTTCAGTTGCTAGTTGGTGGGGGTTAAGTGGTTTTCCTAACTATGTGGTCTCGCATATTAAGTGAGGGATACGGTCGACCTAAACAACTTAACAAAAAGTTGTGTCGATGTGGTGGTTCAAGCTATGACTTGGGTTATTTGGAGATTTAGAAACTGAGTTTACTTCGATTTAAAACCTCATCGGAAAGACACTCTCCTGGATGATATCAAGGTTTTCTCGCACTCTTGGATTGTTATTAGAAATAGAGTTTTTAAACCCGAGTGGTTCAATTGGATTTGTGATCCAAAATCTTCTTGTAATATTACTTTGTAATCCTCTTTATTTCTAGCTTCTTGCTAGTTTAATGAAAATGCCGTTCTAAAAAAAAACAAATTGAACTCGTAAGTGTTACATTAAGGGTCATGCCAAAAGACAAGTTAGCAAGTATAATTATATTCCGCTATAAATCGTCGCTTTGCGTGGGTATTTTCCTCTAGTATATATGATTAGCATCTCTACGGAATGCCTAGTTATTTTTTATTAGTGAACTCAATTAGCATAATCTATACTATATATAAAGGGCGGATGACTTTTTTTGAATCTTGAAACTTGAAAAACTGAAAAATGGTAACTAAAATCCACAAATCCTCAAACTTTTAAATATTGTTTAATCCTCAAATCATCAAACTTTTATCATTTTTCAATTATAACTAATATATATTTTTTTATCGCAATAACTACAAACTAAACCCGTAAGCATTGCATTAATAGTTACAACAAAACCACAAGTTCGTATGTATAATTATTTGCCACTATACACTATCACTTTACGCAGGTATTTGTCCGCTTTTAATAAGTAGAACAATTAGATTATAGACCCATATATAGTCACCTTATTAAAAGTTTATATTAAATCCCACCATAAACGACGTCGTTTTGCACTCAGTTTTCCCGCCAAAATTTGGCCTGTTTGGGTAGCCCATATGCCTGCGTGTTTTAGGCCCAGATTTGGCCCACTTTCGTCCAGTATTTGTCATACCGTATTCTGGACCGTATACATACATGCAATCTTTATAAAATCTAAATAATAGAAACGTATATGTTGCAAATACAGTACTATATGGATGTTTTTTCAACAGCCATTAAATTTTTTTACCTAATGACAAGTTGTGTGTCGGTGTTTATTCAATAGTACTATATGGATGTTTTTTCAACAGCCATTAAAATTTTTTACCTAATGACAAGTTGTGTGTCGATGTTTATTCAATAAGTACAATGTTGCACGTGTGTTTGAGTGTCAAGAGTACTAAAAGAAGCTTCTATCCTCCACAAATACTCACACTTTCAAAGTTACAGCCAGAGGAAATCCCAAATCTTCAAAAACAAAAACAAAAAAACAAAAAAAAGAAAGCTGAAAAAAAACTGAAGATACAAGCTGCAGATTTCTCTGGATCACTTGAAAGAGGTTTGTCTATTTTTTTTTGTTACTTATGCATGGTTCTATTCTTATTTGTCTTGAACTTTTGTGCCTTCCATGCATGCATTCTTGGTGATGGCTGGATCCGTGTGCATTTGCTATATATATATTTACTCTATGTATGATGCTCATAAATCCATTCTTCTATGCTCTGCCTACATTCTCTGCTGTCTTTAGCAGCTTATATCTGTATGAACTTTAATATAATTAGATTTGTGTAATATGAAGACTAAAAGAAAGGCAATACGTAGGGTTAGCTATGTACCTTTTTTAGAATCTATAAACCTTTGTGGTTTTGCTGGAGAAAAGGGAGCTGCTGTTCTAGATTTAGAATCAGAGCCTATGGTAAGTGCTGCAGGTGGTGTTGATGTATCTTTAGATCCGGTTAGTGAGAGGCTGTGTAGGGGTAAGGGTGTTGCTAGCCAGTTTTCGACTGGCAGTGGTTCTATACAAAGGGAAAACACTCAAAGCAGGGAAGAAGGTGATACCTTTGATGTAGTTTGTCAGCGCGGTTACGCAGCTCCAGGGGTTTTGGGTCAGTCCTTTGAAAGTATTCTACATGTTGGTCCACCTGATGTGCAGCAAAGACAATCAACGGTCAGTTCTAAGGTAGATGAGCCTACAGCTTTTAAAGATAAAGGGAAGCGGAAAGCATATGACCTTTCTGATGAAGACCAGTTGGCTTCGGGAAGGACCCGTCCTATATCGCCTGCAGAATTTAACCATGCAGAATTGCTATGTAATTTGCTTTTCTTTTTATGTTTCAATAAATACTGTAACTGTTGTTTTCAGGATTAAAAGCTTACCCATTTATATTTGTTACAGGCAACGAAGGCAGTTTTGCGCTAGATGACAGCTGCAGTGGTGTTATACCTGAATGTGTTACGCGTGCCTTCACGCTCCAAACTGCAGGCCCTTCGTCTAATGAAGTTCCTTAAAACACTGCTGCATTGCCAGAACCCTGCAATGTAAATGTCAACACAGATAATCAGTTCCGGCGGCCTCAAGGTTTCTTTGCTTTAAAAAAGAATTGATAAAAATAACAGAAAAACATGGGAACTTAGATACCTTTGCGTTTACTTACCACCTGTTGTTTTATCTCTTGCAGTCACAATGCGTTCTTCATCAAACAATGGCCCGCATATGCGCAACAGAACTATGGAGGTAAACTTATTCATTAATATTTATCATTGTGCGCTTTGCTTTTATGCTTATTATTCGACCATTTACTTTTATCGCTTAACATCTATCTAAATTAATACAGGGTTGCAACTTTCAAGTACACCTGCAACGTCTTATTACTTCAATCCTAACATACCAGAGTGCAGTGAAATTCGCAGCGTGTAAAAACATAAACTAATAAACTGATATTACATTTTCTTTATTTAAAAAAGGTTAACTTACAGCGTTTAATGATGCAGATATGAAGAATTCATAGCCCCACCAACAACACTAAGCATCCAGTACCAAAGATGTGCAGATCCAGAGGAAGAAAAGTATAGAAACCGCATCACTCTGGCAGATTTAGCTGCAGAAAGCCCGCAAAACCACCAAGTAAGCAACAACTGTAACATAAGTCTGATAAAATCAAAAGCTGATGCACATTTTCAATTTTTATGCCACAGACTGTCCAGTTTACTGTGAATGCTACAATTACTGCAATTGATACAAAAAGGCCATGGTTTTTCAACAAATGTTCTGACTGCGGTACTAAAATCTCACAGCGATTTCCGCATGCCCACTGTAAACAGCCAGCCTCCAAAGATGACTTGCTTTACAGGTAAAGCACAATGCATAATACATTATTTATAAGGAAACACCATCGTTTCTAATGAATTTTTTAACATTTTTTACACAGCTACTATTTCAAAGTAATGTTGTCCGATGACACTGGCACTGGAACAATGAAATGTTTCAGTAATGAGGCAAATTCACTGGTAAAAGATTGCAAAGAATTATTGGCGAGCATACCTAACCAAGATTCCTATGAGTATCTAACGGAACTACTTTCTCTGCAAGGAACAAAGAAAATTTTTCAGATTCACTTTGATCCAGAAAGTACACAAGACAACCAAGGTTTCATACTTGATACCTGCTGGGACGACGCACCATTGCTAATATCAAATGTCGCTTCAGTTCCTGAAAGTAGCATGAAGACTGTGCCAACCGGAACACCTGTGGCCGAAACTTCAAAACCAAAAACTGAAATGGAAGGAACAACTGTAACGCCAGTGAATACACCATCAAACCCTTCCACTGCAAATCCTGAGACACCTGATACTTTTGAACCAAAAGAGACTGACACCACACCACCGCCAAAACAAACCCCCACAGTTGAAACATCACAGGCTAAAACTCAACCCCCAAAAAGAAGCGCCAGGAAAATTCATTTCACAGAAGGCAAAGATGAGGCAGAGAAACCATCTGTGAAAAAATCCAAAAAAGGAGACTAAGATTACGGTTGGAGAGCACGGGTGCAAAAGAAATATATCAAGCCAAACTTGCAGTGCACAAGTGCGAAAGAAATCTCTCAGCTACTATGCATCGCTTACAAACAGTTAGTTCCACCTTTTGCTGCTTAGATGTAAACTTCTTAAGTGCGTCTAAAAACCTATGCAGTATGTAAATATGTCTAGGTGGTATCGCCAAACATATGGCATAACTTAGGTAAGATGCTTCTCTTTTGTACAACAGTCAAAAAACATGGCCTATGTAAGCTTAACTATCTATGGTTGATGAAGTATCCGTTAAGTGCAAATAGCCTCCGCATTGTGCCTATCTTAGGCGCGAATTGGCTCTTTCTTACAATTTTGCGCAGATATGGACAAATGCCCTGTGACACCATGTTTGCAGCTTAAATAAAAGCCACAGGGGTTTGCCAAAGTAATAAACAAACAAACAGTTGCCACATAAAAAGTTATACTTTTATTCATAAGTACCATACATTACAGACCAAGCATATATTACAAACAAAGCATAGCCTACACCGGTTATCACTGCCAACATAACCTAAAACCTAAACTACCTTCTACTAATACACACACGAACAGACATAACCCTGAAACGTACATCAGCTCCCACTAACACACAGACCAGTACCAAACATTAGACCAAAGTGCATCAACCGAACTGTTCCATTATCGCCACATGCCTGCGCTTATCTTCCCCTGCCTCACGTGCTAACATGAGAACAGCGTTCAAAGCAGCAAATAGGCACCCACTCTTGCGTTGTGTCTCTCTCATACAGTAGAGCCCATTGCTAGAAACAGGCCCAAACGGGCTAAAGCTTTGGCCCTCTTGAAGCAATTGCTGCCGTTTCTGCATTCTGTTCATTACAACCTCACATTCTTCACTAAGCAGTTCAATAAAGCTTT
Organism: Artemisia tridentata subsp. tridentata; assembly: GCA_021014915.2. Lineage (NCBI taxonomy): Eukaryota > Viridiplantae > Streptophyta > Magnoliopsida > Asterales > Asteraceae > Artemisia > Artemisia tridentata. Next base: position 257,997,331 of record CP139503.1, read on the forward strand.
CGTTCTCAGCTGCTTCTTGCATAAATAAAAAGCGAAAACAGTGTTCCAACCTATGAGAATCGCATTCCACTTTCAGAATCTCTACTACCCAAAAATGTTTTGAAATCTATACCTACCTAAATTGCTCACTGAAATACTAGAAGTAGGTACATTTTACAAATGCGTGTTGCTTTAAACTAACAATCCAACATTCCATACCATTGTTTATAATCAAACATCTATTGCTTTAAATTAAGAAACATTACCATATATTTTATTTCCATTCACAAAAACATCACACTGTACTTAATTACATGATACCATTCAAAAAAGAGCCAAACACATGATACCAGTTCCATACATAAAAGAGACACAAACATATAAGCAGTTAACTGAGACCCATCACCCATAAAACAAGAAAATACCAACAAAATATACCACAACAAAGTGGCCACCCCATCATCCAAACCAGTAAAGATTGGTCTTCTTCTGCTCCCTTCCTTTGCGTGCCACATCCAAAACCTTGATAAACCCATCCAACACCTTCCTTTCCCTCTTTAAAGTAACCTTCAAACGTGCCAAACCGATGTCCCCGTGCTCATGCAATGGCATAAAACCCTCCCCTTCCTCCACCAGATCCTCTAAATACTTGACCTTGGCCGCTACCTGATCACGCTTCTCTCCAAGAACCATCAGCAATCCATCATTCTCGGTATAGTCGTGGCTGAAAACCTGATGCAAGCAATCTTCAAAATCATTGGAACCAGCGGCGAACTTGAGCCTTTGAAAATTAGGGGTGCGAGCAAGAGCGTAGGCAGATGTCCTTGGTGGTGATGCCATCGTATCAGCAACAGTTTAGGGATGAGATGAGTTAGGGTTTCAGACAAATATTAGGGCTTGAGATGAAATGAACAGGGGGAGCCCGGCTTTTTATTAAGAGCAAAGGAAAAGGAAACGGCAACAAAAAAAGTATATTAATACAAAGTTAGTAATAAAAAAAAATTCTTTTAAAAAGTTATAAAACTTTTAAAAAGTTACAAAAGTTTTAAAAAATGTATATCAAATGCTACCATAAAACTCTTTTGTGTAAGCTATAGCAAAGAAAAAATGTAACGTAACTACCGAAGATTAACACTGTAACAGACAAACTAAACGGGTCTGTATCCGGCTAAACAATAATTTGCAACAAATTGCAATAACTGAGAAACTAACTAAACATTACTTTGCCTATACAAGAACAGAAAAAAAACTGTCACCAACGACTGAATTAAAAATTTAAGAAATTAACAAGCGTGCAATCACTGAAAAAACATTTAGCCTGATAAATAGGCACGCCGGCAACGCAACGTCCGCCGCCAATCTTGTATAATTTGATAACTTAACGTCTCGTTGACTTTGTTATACAAAATTTCAACTACAACCAATACTGTAGTGCGGCTATAAAGAAACATAATTTTACTTAATAAATGCTCTTTATTACTTACTTTATATACTCTTGTGTAGGAAATGAGTATTAGCGATATTAGCAGTTAGCGGTAGTTGTTAATAACAGTAGTCGTTTCTTTATAAAAATGTCTAGCAACGTAGTTGTATATATTATTATAAAGTGTAAAATGACAGAAAAAGCTAAACTTTAACGCTAAAGGGCCTGTTTGGTAGGGGCTTTTTGGATGAGCTGTTAGTTTTTTGTTACAAAATAATCTTATCTAAACTAAGTAGCTCCGTTTGGATACATTAACTTCAAGCTTTTATTTCAAATAAATAACTCCTAAATGAAAAGCTGATTCATGAAGCTTTTTAAACATCTTGGAGCTGTTAAAACTTTAAATTACTGATACACCCTCCAAACATTTGTTTACAATTATAGATATATCCTTTTATGTCATTTTACATCTTATAATTACATTTAACAGCTAACTTACCAAACACTTTTATTAAAAAAAAAAAGATACAGTTTGTAACTCATGTTAACAGCTTTGCAGCTTACAGCTTACAGCATACATCTTACAGCTATTTTTGCCAAACATACCCAAATTCTTTTACTAAATTATTTTCTTTTTCAAATAGCATTTGAAAAGTAACACTTAAAAAAAATAGACATTTGTGCCAAACAAGCTTTAACGTAAACGCAAAACGCTAACCGTTTACCCTCCTAAATTGCGTTAAAGCTTCTTGTCAGACGTTCCCTTCACCTCAGTAGCTAACTTGTATGAACGTAATGATTAATAAAACACATTAGTTAAAAACAACAATCATAAACAGCAAATGAGCTTCTAAAGCACACCCACTATACAATACAATATACGAGTTGCATCAATGAAGCATATAACCAATTTGACTAGACAACTTTGTCCAACTCATATAAACTTAATACTATAAAAAATGTGGTAACAACTGCAAATTTACTTGGTCTTTTGTCCAATGGTGCATGCCAAGTACAAAAACTTTCCTCTCACATGTTATAAAAGTCAAGGCTTTCGATAAGAGTTGGATTGGGACATAACACCAAAATTCACTTTTGTAAGAATGGGTAAATTCATCGTAAGACAAGTAGTACGAGAACAAATCAAATTTGACTGCTAATTACTTGATTTAATAGCATATTGAAGTAATATTATTTGGGAAATTTGCATTTTTATCACCGACGATGTCACTTATTTCCTACTTAACTTAACTTTGTGTCATGTTGCTGAATCTGTGACTCAAATAAGCGAAATGACGAAATTGCCATTACGAAAACTAACATTCTCTTAATACAAATAACACCACCAACGTTAAATTATAAAGTTTTTCACCAATAGATAACACTAGTAAACATATTTTTATGTTCTCTTCAAGTTGATATCGATTTTGCTCTATTTTAGTAAATAAAATAATAATAATAATAATAATAATAATAATAATAATAATAATAATAATAATAATAATAATAATAATAATAATAAATGAATTTTTTGGCATTATATCATAAAATTTGCAATGCATCCTTCATTCCTCCCTTAATCCCTCATCATCATCCATGCTCCTTCCATCAACTTGCAACTTTACCTCCTACCTCCTTTCATACATTTGCAAAATGTTATCATTCTTTACCAATTTTTTCTTCCCATCTATTATATTAATCTTCTTCGCATGATTTACGTTTGTAATCCAAAATTTGAAGATCTCATAGAAAAAATTGAGTTTTAGTAACTAAAAATAATCTAATACTTGCTGGTTATGTTTGAGCAATATATTTGCGATAAATGCGAAAGAAGTTAGAAATAAGGGAATTTTGGGTCACAAAAGTGCAAATTTCCCTATTATTCCTATAATTTTAATTAGAAAGTTTATTTTGCTTATTCCTTGCAAACTATGTATGTATGTTTTTAGTTTAATGTATTTTGATCTTGTAAATATGTATATGTATGCATCTACATTTATATACTGTATATAAAAAAATAATATGAACTTGTGTTTCTATTTAATAAAGTCACCGACTATATATATTCATGCATGCCACGACTTTTTCTTCTTTCTTTAGCGAAAAAATATATACATTTCACAACCCACACTATTATAAAAATAAAAATAAGCTAAAGACTCTTACAATTACAAAATAGTTTAACGCGGACGACAACAAGCAACTCGTCTCATATAATTAGCGTTTTTTAGGTACAAGAAAAGAAATATGTTATTTATTTATTTATTTATTTTATACAAGTTGACTATTGTACCAAATGATGTTCAAGTAAAATATAAAATATAAATCTGTTTAACTCATTTTATTAATTACTATATTATAGTTGCAATATTTGTTAGTTTTGTCTAAATTTAAACGATTATCTATCAGCAAAGTTATTAATGTGGGATGGGATACTTAGCCTTCTTTTCATCCCAAAAATTCATGTGTATTTTTGTTCCAAATTGATTATTATACACATTACAGTTGATTCAGTAGGTTCAGACAGCTGCTATATTTTCCTAATCTAGAAGTATATTTAGATCAGTAAATAAGAGTTTTACGTTACGTTTGATACACGAATTATATTTATCAACCTTTGTGTTCACTATGTTCCATTGGAGAAAATTGGTTGCTAACTAGAGTACTTAAAGCTTATGAGGGTTGCTTTAACATAAAATGTTTTATCGTAGTTGAATAAATGACTCAATATTAACCCGTTATCCTAAACGATGCATGGTAAAATGGAGCATCTCGGATAGTGATACAGACAAAAGAAAAGAAATATAAAATCTTAGACCTACTAATTAACCAACTCTTCGACTTTGTCTTCATAATTCACCTCAAAAACTCATTGGTGGAATCATTCAAATCCATATCCTAAAAAACTAGAAGAATACGTGATATCATCGTGTGTCTTTCCTTTCTAATCATTAAATATAAAAAACAAAATGAAAAGCTGTTTTACGCATTAAACAAATATAGATTGCTAGTATAAATAGACCTTCATTCTTACCATTCTAGCAAACAAGTTCAATACTCTCTCAAAGGTTTTAAAGTAGAACTAAGAAGACAAGAGACTGCCTTCGCATGGAAGGCCTTGGGGTGCTGAGGCATTGGCCTCAACTTGTGTATGCTTTGGCTTTCTTATTGATTGCAAATGTTGTTGCTGAAGAATCTTATAAAAAAGATTCACCATATCCACCATATCTTTACAAATCTCCGCCACCTCCATATCGCTACACATCCCCACCACCACCATCACCATCTCCTCCACCTCCGTATGTGTACAAGTCTCCACCGCCACCGTCACCATCTCCACCACCTCCTTATGTCTACAAGTCTCCTCCTCCTCCATCACCCTCCCCACCACCTCCATATATATACAAGTCTCCTCCTCCACCATCACCATCCCCCCCACCTCCATACGTTTACAAGTCTCCTCCCCCACCATCACCATCCCCGCCACCTCCATATGTTTACAAGTCTCCTCCACCACCATCACCATCACCACCACCTCCATACGTCTACAAGTCTCCTCCCCACCATCACCATCCCCACCCCCTCCATATATTTACAAGTCCCCACCTCCACCATCACCATCTCCACCCCCTCCATACGTGTACAAGTCTCCTCCCCCACCATCACCATCCCCGCCACCTCCATACGTTTACAAGTCTCCTCCCCCACCATCACCATCCCCGCCACCCCCATACGCATATAAGTCTCCTCCTCCACCATCACCATCACCACCACCCCCATACGTCTACAAGTCTCCTCCCCCACCATCACCATCCCCACCGCCTCCATATATTTACAAGTCCCCACCTCCACCATCACTATCTCCACCTCCTCCATACGTGTACAAGTCTCCTCCCCCACCATCACCATCCCGCCACCTCCATACGTTTACAAGTCTCCTCCCCCACCGTCACCATCTCCACCTCCCCCATACATGTACAAGTCACCTCCCCCACCATCACCATCTCCACCACCTCCATACGTCTACAAGTCTCCTCCCCCACCATCGCCATTCCCGCCACCTCCATACATTTACAAGTCTCCTCCCCCACCATCACCATCCCCACCTCCTCCATACATTTTCAAGTCCCCACCTCCACATTCACCATCCCCGCCTCCTCCATATGTTTACAAGTCCCCACCTCCACCATCACCATCCCCGCCTCCTCCATATGTTTACAAGTCCCCACCTCCACCATCCCCATCTCCGCCACCTCCATACGTTTACAAGTCTCCTCCCCCGCCATCCCCATCTCCGCCACCTCCTTACATTTACAAGTCCCACCCCCGCCATCACCATCTCCACCTCCTCCATACCTTTATAAGTCACCTCCCCCACCATCGCCATCCCCACCACCTCCGTATGTATACAAATCACCTCCTCCACCATCACCTTCACCTCAACATCCATATGTCTATAAATCACCGCCTCCACTATCCAAGTCCCCTTATCCACCCACTTACTACTATAGTTCTCCACCACCACCGGTCTACAACTAAAAGAGTCATATCTTTAACATTTCCAAATGATACAAGTATACATTATTTTGTCATTCTTAAATTGCTCCTCCACAAATCCTACTATATGATTTCATTCTTACATAAATGTATTCGTGAATTAATAATGTATTATTCTGTTATGAACTTGCTATATTTGTATTGTAGACACCATGTAAACCGTTATTAAACTTAATCAATGCATAAAAATACTTCTTCCATGATGTTTTTTGTTAAGTTTTAATCAATGCACATAAATAATACATCGATGATTTAAATTGTCACAAATGATATATTTTATCTTTAATTGGTATCGATATTTGTGTTCCTCATTTTTCTTTTCTTTGTGTAACTTCATATTGTAATAAACTCAAGAATTAACTTACTCGAACACAAGTCCATGATACTTCCGATTAATAACCAATCTATGATCCTAAAAATGCAACCAACGCTTAAAATTCTATCTTGATCGACCTATGCTGTTCCCTTTTACTTGTAACCTTGTTTAAAACAAAGAGTTTATGTTACAACTTACTAGTTCCATATCTAATGTTTGCTTTTAAAACATTTTAACAAGTAAGAATGTAAACAACACAATGCAGTAATTTTCAACGTTTAAAATCGTTATTCGAATGAATTAAAGAATTACAAAGTTTAGCGAGGAAAATAGAAAACTAAGCTAGTCTTAGTTGAATGAGAAAGTGTGGTAATCTCCTCATTAACTTAAACATAAAACTACATATAATGTTTAAGTATGAACTTATCAATCAGTCTGAATGGTTGAAGAGACTTAGTTCATTAGAAGAGTAATGCTCTTATGAATGTGTATCACATTATTTGCAAGAGATGAACATTTACTCATTTGAGACATTCTCTTTTATAGGTAAAGATCGAGGTGTATACCCGTAGGGTAATAGAGATGTGTCAAGCATTTCATTGAAGAGTACACTGACATTAAATATTTCTATTATTGAAATGTGTCAAAGCCTTATTTAAGGAACAATGTTGATACCCATAGGATGAATTAACAAGTTGATGTGACACCTTGATTTGTGCAAGTAAATGTATTTTAGTGTTTGTTTCATTATCGAAGTGTTGGAGACATATGTAGCTATCTATTACAAAATCTTAAATTTTGTATTGACAAGAAGTATTGTGTCAAACTCCTCACCGGATCGACTTTTAACCAGTATATTCCAGTTATGCTAGATTTTTGGCTTTTTGGACAAATGTTAATTGGGTTAGACTCCATATAACTTTTATAACTATTAGACATATAGCAACATGAAGGTGTAATCTTGACATGTGAATATGACATCATAATGAAGGCGTAATTTTTGACATGTGAATATAGCATCATATATTCATATGTTCCGATTTCCCATACAAATGCTTTTGGGAGTCTGATAACATAATAGTATCACTTTCTAGTTATTATTATCCTATGTTTATTGCTTTATTTTATGTCACTTTGTATGTGTTTGGTACTTAAATGGTTCATATATACAGAATTGGATTAAATGAGGTGTTAGAACACAAAGATGCGAAAAAGGACTTACACTAAAGAAAAAGGTGGAAAACGTCAATTCAGGAAGTCTACGGCGTAGAAAGGATTATGTGTCTATGTCGTAGAGACACCCATGTCTCTACGCTGTAGATTGTATGAAGACCTTGGCATTATTTTGACGTAGCTTGTATGGCGTAGAGAGGTCTTTACCTCTACTCCGTATACAAGTAAAGACGGCTAAGGAATTAATTGACGTAGATTCTATAGTGTAAAGCTAAGTAAGCCTCTATGTTGGAGCAAGGTTGAAAAAATCGCAAGGCACTAGCCGGGCGGGCGGGTACCACCTAGCGATTAACCGGTTAGGCAGGGATTAATCGGATTGGGTTTTTTATATATAAAATTATAAAATTTTGAAACTATATGCCCGATTTGGCCGATTTAGCCGATTTTTTTTTTTTTTTTTTTTTTTTTTTTCTGATTTGGCCAATTTATGCCTGATTTGGCCTATTTCTATCCGTAACCGAGTTGGCAGTTTTATTCGAATTTTGTCCGATTTGGCCGATTTTTATCCGATTAATCGGCATGTTGACCGATTTTTGACCAAACCGAGGCCGATTAGTAAAATCTGGGCGGTTAATCCCCGCCTAGCGCCTACGCACCGATTAATCGGCCACCCAGGCTGATGTTTGCAACACTGCGCTGGAGAAGAGTCGAGCCCACGAAAACATAAAAATACGACCCAAGACTCGACCAGAGTTATCTATCTAATCCGAAAGACGATTAGGGTTTAGAAAAGACCAGTTTTCACCTTAAAAAGCTGGATATCAAGGAGGAAGATAATCAAGATCATTATTAAACACACTTTAATTCGGTTTGCATATCTAACACTATGAACTTGTTTATCAAGCGTCTTTTTTTTTTTTTTTTTTTTTTTTTAATATTTTTTTACTATTTCAAACATGAACTTAGGCTAAACTTGTTATGTGTTAGCCTCATTATGAACTTATAATTCTTATGGTGTGGTTTTCTAGTTCATTGATTGACTCTTTTAGATAATTTATATTGCTACTTATCTTTGTATTTTGGTAGTTGTTATGAATAATTAATTGATTACAATTTAGTAATTAAGTCACAAGCTGAAAACTTGATTATAAGATTGACTAATGGATGATCATTCCCTCTTAGTTGTCGGAGCTATGACTATAAGCATAACTTAATTAGGAGTATCAGGAAGGATATAGTGAGAAGAAAAACTAAAATGAGAATAATAGGAAGGATTTCTAGCCACATATTCAAATAAGAAAGAGAATTTTAAGGGGTGATACATCTACTTTTGTGAGTGCATATGAAATGTGTGGCTGTGTTTTTTTCTCACTTTTCTCATTTTAATTTTTCTTCTCATTTGATCCCAACTCTAAGAGTAACAACTTCAAAAGTGCAAAATAACAAATTTAGACGAACGTTTAAGGAGTTGTGTTAAAACTTAAAACTAAACACTATAATATCATTAATTTAGTTGGCATTCTTAATGACTGAAATGTAGATAAGTTAATCACTATAATCTTAAGGTTAGTTATCTGGAGATCATGTGTATAAATTACAAAGAGCAGTATTGGATTTGTATGACCTTAATTAGAGCCACTAATTGAGTTATGAAGTAAACATTGCACAAAAAAAATCATCGCATTAGGATTATAAGGAATTAATGAGGTTGACACGATCTTTTCCTCCTGATTTTACACTTGTACTTTTGTGTTTTAGTATTTTAATTTAAGCGAAAATTACTGTGCTAGACACACTCGTATATGTCTAGCAGTGCCCAAGTTTTTGTCAATATTCAGAAATGGACATTGATCTCGCGTAACAAATGGTCCGAGGTTACACGTGATTGCGTGTCCTTATTTTAGTGGTCGGAATAAATAAATAAATAAATAAAAAAGATCTCGCGTACGAATATGTACGGGATTACGCGGGATTAGAAAAAAACATATATATTCTTAAAAAACTCATCTCGTGTACAAAAGTTATAAGAGGTTACGCGTGATGTCCAAAAAAAAGAAGCCCTAATTTTCTTTATATTAAACCCTAATTCGGTTGTGCAAAATTAAAATAAAATAAAATAAAATGTATGCGTGAATAAACATTACAAAGAAAAAAAAGGATTAATATACCATAATTGTTACTACTAATAAAGAGGATTAATATATCATAAAACTTTTATTCAACTACAAAGAAAAAAAGACGAAGTTGACGTAAATAAACATTACATAGACAATATTAAACCTAAACGTAGGTAATAAATATGTAAAGGTTCAGCCAATAAAAACTGTATCCTTGTCGAAAACCTCAACAACGTTCCTCAATGTAATGTTAAGACCAAAGGGTGTTGATTTCGGGGTAAACACCGAAACATTACGAAGTACCAACACAGCTCCGACTTTGATAGAGTTTTTGTAACCCGATTCTTCTGTAAGGACTTTGTGATGAATTGTACCAGAGAATGTCCCCGTTGGATCATTTAGTGTCACTGTTAGCTCACTAAGTGCGGTAGGAGTACAAGTCTTGATTACAGCTACAACAAGTTCAAGTTTTCCTTTTACGATACAGTTTTTTATACTGCCAAGACAACCAGTTACGATGATACCTTCGCTATTACGCAACTTATTAATAGCGCATAGCCATGGCCCACGCGTAAAATGATCATCTTCAACAACATCTTCATTTATCTTCCTTACATACTCTTGTGTTGGTACTACACAATATTCAGGGCCACCTTCCCTAATGTCCGCATTTTTGCGGAGAATAGCCGCTTGAAGAATACCAGCCGGACCGGGTATTAACCTATCCGGGGTGTTTAAAGAGGTTGAAGAAGCCCCAACATTATGTTGGTATCGTTTCGTGTATCCGGTTTTGTTTTGTTGTGACATTTTCTAAATTTTATTAAATTTTTGTAGAGAGTAGATATGTTGATAATGCGGATATGTGTTTAGAGAAATCGAACTGTGAATGAGTTTTTATAGTTAAATCTGTGTCATATCTCGCGTAAAAAAGTACACATACACGCAATTGTCATTGAGTAGTCAAATCATTGTCATAGAGTTGTCAAATCGTTGTCATAGAGTTGTCAAATCTGTGTCATATCTCGTGTAAAAAATTACACATGCACGAAATTGTCATGGAGTTGTCAAATCATTGTCATAGAGTTGTCAAATCTGTATCATATTTCGGGTAAAAAATTACACAGACATGCAATTGTCATGGAGTTGTCACATCATTGTATTAATATAGAAAGCAGAATGTATATTGGCAAATTCATTACTGGACACATAAATAAAAAACGTAGAACATAAAACACAAACAAATAGCATTAATTAGTTAAAAAAACTAATACAGTTGTAGAAACTAGAAAAGACATACATTGATAACGTTAAAGACACAAACTAAACCATATAGGTATTGTTTGGTTGATCAAGAAAAATTAGTGATTCTTTGTATGGGCCAATGAAAAATGAACCACCATTTGCTTCAATACCCATGTTTTGAAACTCCTTAGATGTTCGCTCGTACACTTGTAGTGAGTGAGCTATCTGTTGGTTGCTCTTAGCTTGAACAATTGGTTCCGCATCCTTGGTAAATCCAATTAATTTTACCTAATTCTCAATTGGGAATGGGATGGTGAATAGCACTGGACACGATGATACAATACCACCATCAAATTCTAATTCCCATGCACACATAACTTTGTACTCTTCTGCAAGAAAACTACCTGAAACTACTAGAGAGTTTCGTAGCTGAGATATATAGAATGGAAGCTGAACCATGAATCTTATCAATTCAGGTATGTCTTGCACTTGAAATTGGTGAGTAACCAAATCAAAAGAAACAATCATGTATCGTTTGTACGAAACACAATCATTATGAACAAATTTTTCAGAACCAACCAAGAAAATTTTACCAACCACTACTGCTTGACCAGACCGTTTAATTCTAATTGATTCACGGGGCAAACGGTCATTTTCAAGATTGTTCCAACGTCTGGAACTCAATGTATAAACTGACACATACCATGGTCCTTGACCTTAATACGGGTAATTAATCTTTAAAAGGGTAGGGTCTAAGGTGTCGGGATGGACACCGAAACCGATGACCGTTTTTGGTGAATCAGGTTGATTCAAGAAAGTAGGGACGGATATTCCTACAAATCTTTTTATCGATGGGTTCCAAAGAACAACCATCATATTTGAACCATACGAAAAGCACCAGACACCTTCAGAAGTAGCAATTGGCTTAAGAGTTGGATGATTCAAAGTTGTAACTAGATTCGTAAAGGCTAAATTTTCATTTACCGAAAACATAAAACCAACATTACCTTGCATATATGTTAAATTGAAATAACACATATCTGTTTCACAAAAACCGTAACTACGGATGAAGTTCGGTAAGTCTATGGAAGACTTCCATCTCTTTGACACAGTACGAAACTGTAGTAAAGACTTAACTGGTAGTTTCTTCATGATATCAACTTGAAGGTCGAATGGTATGTTGTCCGACATTTTTTGAAAATGTAAAGGAATGTATTAGTAAATGATTTTTAGTAAGCAATTTCGGTGTAAAAGATTGTGTGTAATTAGCTTAAAAATACCAGACTTAAATAGAGTATATCTCGCGTAAAAAAGTACACGTACACGGAATTGTCATAGATTAGTCAAATCATTGTCATAGAGCTGTCACATCATTGTCATAGAGTTGTCTAATCTGTGTCATATCTCGCGTAAAAAATTACACGTACACGCAATTGTCATAGATTAGTCAAATCATTGTCATAGAGTTGTCTAATTTGTGTCAAATCTCGCGTAAAAAAGTACACGTACACGGAATTGTCATAGATTAGTCAAATCATTGTCATAGAGTTGTCACATCATTGTTATAGAGTTGTCTAATCTGTGTCATATTTCGTGTAAGAAATTACACATACACGCAACTGTCATGGAGTTGTCACATCATTGTATGTATATATAAGGAAAGATGTATATCCAAACATAGCATATACTTTTAATCTTATACATAAAAAATCAGATATACATAGCAATTACTTCAGATATACATAAATTCAAATGTATATTACATTTTGATGATACTGAACGAGGTGTGGTTATGTATACTAATATCACGTACTCATGGTTAGTTGATTATGTGCGTTCTAAATTCAAGTTGGATCCCAATATTCGGCTGAATTTTAAATTTTCGCACCCTTCATTTGACGTTCGAATGGATATTACTGACGATGATGAGGTAACTTTTTTTACTGATTTCGCTTATTCGAATGCAGGAATGCCACATCTGTATGTGGTTAAAGCGAAAGAATTTGAAGAAACTACATGTTCTAGGTCCACCCAAGAAAACCAAACGTTTTACAATTTTTTTGAAACAACAACTAACCAAAACATTGCGTCCTCTGCTTTTCAAGAAAACTCATGTAATTTCAATAATAAAGACCATAATAAGTCTTTTTTTTATGATGGCCCATCTAAAATTTTTGAATCAAATGATTATGAAAATAATGGGTCCGGATATAAAGATGAGGCGTATTTCACAAAACCAGGATCATCGTTTGCATTCGGGGCAGATGATGATGTAAAAGATGAAGAAAATGATGGTTTTGTTGGAGTTGGTGATAACCCAAAACCCATTCACCATGAATGGAAGAACATTTTTTCATTAACGCCTGGTGTTCCAGAACCACCTCTTTACCAGTCTAAACCAATAAGTTCAAACCAATACAATAGTGATTCTGATTTTTATGTCGGAAAGTTTTTTGACTCAAGAGAAAAAAATAGACGTTGCAGTTAGGTTGAAATGTTTAGAAGAAGGTTACCAGTTTTTAGTACGAAAGTCGGATCCAGACAGGTTTGATTGTAAATGCTTTCATTATAAAGAATGCAAATGGAGAATTAACTCTAAACGCATGCAAGGTACAAATGTGTTTGTAGTTACAGGTGTGAAAGATATTCACACGTGTCCCAAAACTCAAACATATCCTAACCATCGAAATGCAAATAAAAAAGTTATTGGTCACATTTTTAGTGAAAAGTTAAAAGATAGTAGACGAGATTTAAAACCAAAAGATATGCAAAAAGACATGTTGGCGCAATATAAAATAAGTATATCTTACTAACAAGTATGGAGAGGAAAGGATTATGGGTTACAAATGATAAGGGGTTCACCGATAGAATCGTTTGAAATGTTACCGTATTATTGTCACAATCTACAAAAAAAAAACCCATGCACAATCACACGTATCAAGATAAACGAAAAAGGAGTTTTCGAGATGTTATTCGTTGCCATTGATGTTTTAGTAAGCTATACTCATTTTTTTGAAATAAATAAATGTGATATGTTATTGTACTTTTAGTTATTAAAAGGTGTTTACAATTTTTTTTTTTTTTTTTTTTTTTTCAGATTCTAACTTTCGTACAAAATCTCCGCCCTCTGCTTGTAGTCGACGGGGCACATTTGAAGGGTGTATACAAAGGTACAAACTTGTTAGCTGTAGGCATGGATGGAAACAACCAAATTGTGCCCATTGCTTACGGTATATGCAGAGGGGAGACTGGTGATTGTTGGTCATGGTGGTTTTCAGTACTTAAAGAATGCATAGCTGATAGCGATGATTTGGTTATCATATCTGATAGGCATCCTGCTATCGCGTTAGCAGTACGCAATGAATACCCGTTGGCGTTTCATGGTATATGTTGTCGTCATCTAATGATGAACCTTTCTTTGAAAAATAAAAAAACCAATGGGCTATATTGGAGCATATGCAAAGCGTATACACCTGAAGAATTTGATAGTAAGATGCAAATACTGCAGTCTATTCAGCCTGAGGCGTACAACAAGCTAGTTGAAGCGGATGTGCAAAGATGGTCCAGAGCATATTCCCCACGCACTCGTTATAATTATTGTACATCTAACAGCGTTGAGTCTGTTAATGCTTGTACTGTCAAATCAAGGAAGCTGCCAATCACAATGTTGACCGAGCAATATCGAAAAATGGTGCAAGATTGGTATTTTAAACGGCAAGAAGTTGCTGGTATTTATCTTCCAAAAGAAAATATATATTTTTTAAATGATTTTGTGTAATATAAAGTCACTGTTTTATGTCTATGTGTTTATGTAGCGAAAATGAAGTATGAAATAACAGATTGGGCTGCCCATAAGGTGGAAAAGAGAAAAATCAAAAGCGCAACTTGGAGTGTATACGGGATTAACCAAGATCGGTTACAGGTTTATGATGGCCGATACAATCGTGAAGTCAGCTTAGCGACCATGTCATGCGACTGCCGCAAATGGCAGCTTTCCGGGATACCTTGTGGTCACGTTATTGCTGTTACTAGGTTTTTAGGTCTAACAGATTGTGTGCAATTCGTACAAGATTGGTTTAAAAAACCGAAATACCAAGCGACATACGCAGAGTCGATTAATTTTGTTGGAGAGTTTCACGAATGGGAGTATCCAACGCATATACAACCCATCACTCCTCCGCGAATGGACAACCCACAACCCGGTCGGCCAAAAAATACTGACCGTATACCATCTCAGGGTGAGGAACCACGAGTAAAACATTGTAGTAGGTGTGGTCAATCGGCCATAAATCTTATCAATGCAATAACCCGGTCATCCCTGATCCACTGTCAAACAAAATAAAACAATAACAAAAAAAAAAAAAAAAAAAAAGTTAACGAGCAACATGAAACTCCACCTACGTTCGACTCATACCCGACTGAAACACATCATCACAACTTTCCTACTTATGATACACACCCATCGCAAGTATTTGAACATAACACATACACACCGCAACCATATGAACAAGGTGAGACAAGTCATGAACAAAATGCTCATTATAACCCGTCTCAAGACTATGAACAATACGACTCCCAACCATACGCCTCTCAACATCTAAATGATCAAAACACTCAGGAATCTAATAATAGTTGGTTTAATTTCTTTAGTTTGTAACAAGTTAGTTTTTTTTGTTATGTATTTTCCTTTAATTTCTTTGGTTTGTAATAAAGTAAGCTTTACTTACTTTATTAAATGTAAGCTTTACTTACTTCCTTTAATTTCTTTGGTTTGACATATTATTTTAAATTTTTTTTCGAATATTAGGGCAAGTTTTTAACAATCTCGTGTAACCCCATATTAAATTTGTACGTGAGATCAATATTATAAGAATATATACGCTTTTTTTGTGATCCCGTGTAATCCCTAGTAAATTTCTACGCAAGATGCAATTTTTTATTTTTATTTTGACCACTAGTATTGTGCCACGTAATCACGTGTAACCCCGGACCATTTCTTACGCGAGATCCATGTCTAAAATTGAAATATGATTAAAACTTGGGCACTGCTAGACATATACACTCGTATATGTCTAGTACAGTAATTTTCGCTTAATTTAATTCTTAATTTAATATGATAGTTTGGATCAAAAACATAATTTGGTTTTAAATTGCTTTATAGGATTAATTTTATTTTATTTTAACTTACCAAATATAACAGCTCTTTGGTTTTGATACTTGGACTTACTAAAGATAGACTAAGGGGCTGTTTGCTTTCTGCTTAATGTCCTGTTTGGTAACAAAACTGGCTGGAAACAGGAAACTTTGGTGTTTCTTTTTAACTTATTGCAAAAGAGAATCCTTAATGTGAAAGGGGGCAAAATTTGATGCTGTTTCTATCCAGGACGTCTTAATACGAGTTTTTTCCCGAACTAGTGTAGGTGGAAAAAATAAATTCGAAAAATTTAGAAAACTTCGAAAAATTTTATAAAAATTCAAAAAAATTTTAAAAATTTATGAAAATTCGAAAAAATTTATAAAAACTTTAAAAAAAATCGAAAAATTTTAAAAATTCAAAAAATTTATAAAAATTCAAAAAATTTATAAAAATTCAAAAAAAATTTTAAAAATTCGAAAAATTGATAAAAAATCAAAAAATTCGAAAATTTTATAAAAAATTTATAAAAATTCAAAAAATTAGAAAATTTTATAAAAATTTATAAAAATTCAAAAAAACTTATAAAAAATTTGAATTTTTTAAATTATTTTTCGAATTTTTATAATTTTTTTGAATTTTTAAAAAATTATAAATTTTTATAAATTTTTTGAATTTTTTAAAAATTTTAATAAGTTTTTTCGAATTTTTATAATTTTTTATAAAATTTTCGAATTTTTTGAGTTTTTATAAATTTTTGAATTTTTAAAATTTTTCGAATTTTTTTATAATTTTTATAAATTTTTTCGAATTTTCATAAATTTTTCGAATTTTTATAAATTTTTTCCACCTACACTAGTTCGGGAAAAAACTCGTATTAAGAATTCACCATACAAACTCTTGGGCAGGCCGGGGCCTCTACCCCCTCTTCTTTATACATAGATCTGCCCTTGGTTGTTCCTAAGACCATGCGTACTCGAGCGTGATTCGGGTGCTTTTTCCCCCAACCACGCCCAAAAACGCCCCTATGCCCATTACGTCCGGGCGTGGTCCAAAAAAAAATCGTTGGGCGTGTTGTTTAAAACGCCCCCGCCCCTCTCTTTTCTTCGAAAAAAATAGCATTTCAAGCCCCAACATGCCTCAAAAACGCCCCTACTACCACTACGCCACTTTTTCTACCAAGCCTCAACATGGCCCACACTGCCACACGACGCAAAACGCCCCACCCTCTCTTACACACCACCACACATGGTCTAAAGTTGTAAATGGTATCCCATATAAAGAGTGTCAATGCATTCAAAACATGCACCATTAGTCAAACTTGTAATTAATCATGAGTCATGACACACTGTGTAATTAATCTATCTGAACTTCGTTTATCATCATTTTATCAATGCATCTGTTTTAGTCATGATATTGTGGGGTTTGTTGTTTTGATACAAGTTTTCAACATGGTCGAGCAGGAATAATATCGTTCAATTTCAATCACCATTAGGATACACCTAGTTAATTATATCCGTAATACGCTGATGTATTTTGATCAAGATTAGACATTCTTTTCTCAGCACTATAAACATATGTATAAGAATTAAGATTATTAATTTTAAGTTATCATGAAGAGTTTCTAGTATATACAAACATTTGACTCACAATTTAACTCTTTAGTTAATACTAGGCGAGTACCCGTGCATAGCAACGGAGGTTCCTAGCGGCAGCGGTATCTATTTTTCGATAATAGTTTGACGGCAAATAATTTCTTTTCAACAAACTGTATTTGTAACGTTAGGGCATTGTTTACCAAAAATATGTTTTTCCAGACGCCATGGTCGCATAACGGTAACCATACATGATTTTTAGCAAATTTCGATATTGTTATATTTATAGTGTTAGGGAATTCTTTATGAAAAAATATTTTTTCAGACGTCATGGTTACATAGCGGCGACTATTTTTGTGGTGGCGTCCATATTTTTTATGTTGCTTTCTTTTTAAACATGCATGTATTTTTAAGGTAACAGTGATTATCGATGAAAATACCCTTAAATTAACACAAAGTAACTTTTCGGGTCTTTGAAAGTACCTTATGTTTTTTGTTTCCTTTTCACTCGGTTCTCGAGTCTTTCCCGGTTATCCATGTGTTTACAACTTTATTTCCCAGTTCTCAAAGCTAAGTTTCGAACATTTCAAATTAGTAAATTGTCAAATTTTCAAAAATATACTTTCTTTGATTTTCAAAATTGTACAAACTTTGATAATGTATTTTCTGTGTATTTTCTGTACCGACTGTGAGCCAATAAAACTTTGATAATGTATTTTCTGTGTATTTTCTGTACCAGACTGTGAGCCAATAAAACCCATTTTCAAATGGAATCCAGGATTTGATTATACGTCTCTCAAAACACATGATATACAAAACAATTAAAATCTCAAAGCATTTCACCAATATTACACAACAATCAATTTAACATTGACACCACTCCATAAAGATAAAACTCCATCAACATAGTATTAAAAAAATGTTATGCAGAGAAAAAGCTATTGGCACTTTGTATCTTTTATTGACTCGAGAATGACTCGATTGTTTTAAATAATCGACCATAAAGTTTCCCACCCATCAAAAGCTGTCTATTACTCTTCTTTACACACAATTACTGTACAATTTATAAAATCAAAAGACAAGGCATCATGAGGATGTCTGGTCCACAAACAAAAGTGACAAGAGTCAACCAAAAAATGCCAAATATTTTTAAATCACATAAACATGCTTAATAACAAAATTTACACTATAAACTTTATATCAAAATTTAGACTATAAAATTTATAACAAATCTACACTATAAACTTTATACTCCGTAACAATGTTACAATATAAACTTATAACAAAATTTAAACTACAATGTTACAATATAAACTTAAATAATAATAATATATTAAGAATAAAGTTTACTATTTCCTGCAATAGCAACAACTACCGGCAGCGGCAGAAACTTTCCGGTGAACAGAGGCGGCAACGAAATAGATCTATAAAAAAAATATCAATCCATAAAAGAATACATAGATATATATAATTAAACACTATATATAATTAAACACTAAAAAAAAAATGAAAAAAGGGAAAGAAAACACCCTCAAAAGAATACTAATCTTGCAACCATATACTTATAACAAAATTTACAACATTCCGGCGAGGCAGTAGATTTTCCGACGAGGCAGCAAACTTTCCGGCGAGGCAGCAAATTTTGCGCGTCTATAAATAAAAAAAATATATATATTAACGAAAAATATTAACAAAAAAAGCATACAATTTCCGGCGAAAGTAACAGATTCCGGCGAGGCAGTAGATTTTCCGGCGAGGCAGCAAACTTTTCGGCGAGACAGCAAATTTTGCGCGTCTATAAATAAAAAAATATTAACGAAAAATATTAGTAACAAAAAAATATTAACGCAAATTAATTATTTTCCGGCGAGAAATATTAACGAAAAATAAATATATTCCGGCAAGAAATATTAACGAAAAAATAAAAATTAATTATTTTCCGGCGAGAAATATTAACGAAGAATACCTTAATTTTTCCGGTAACTTTTTCCGTCGACCAATAGACCTACAAAAAATACAAAAAACGTTAGATCTATAAAACAATATGTATGGATCTATAAAATAAACAATAGATCTATACAAGTTAAACTTATTCCGGCGGCGGCAGTTTGTTTGAGCGTCGGTGGCATTGTTTCCGGTGACAGACGCGGCTGTAGCAACAAATAAAAAAATGTTAATTTATGAAGATTTATAAACCTAAAAAAAAATACCTCAAAACGGTGGTTGAGTGTCTTGGTGACGTACGGTGGAGGGTGACGGCGGTGGAGGGATACTGTGGTGATGAGGCTGTGGCGGGCTTGTATTTTTCCGGCGAGAATGTTTTGGTTTAGACCGGATGAAGGTTTTTTGTTTAGAGAGAAAAAGAAGATGTTGGGTGGAGTAGGGATATTGTGTTGTGTGTGTTTATTTGGGGTTTATATATGCCGAATCAAGTTAAGAAGGGCATTTTTGGTATTAAGTGAAATTTCAGTTTTCAGACATTGACCAAATGGTTGACCATAGATGCATTATATATAGTTAAGATGAGATTTTAAATTAAGCTCTTTAGTAGAACATCTATGCTAGCACATTTTCATCGGATAGAAGAACAAATGGTTAATTTAGTTGTTACTTTTGGTTATTGTCATAAAAAATTATGATGTCTTTTGAAAAATAAAAGGGTTTCGGAACAATGATCAGTAAATAGTAAATGTTTTTTCGTGAAATCTCGTTTTCAACAAGTTTTAAACAACTCGCGGTTTAGAGTTTTTCGGTTTCCAAAGAGTTATCTTAGAGTAAAAACCCTAACCGTTGTTAAAAGAAACTAAATACAAAAAACGACTTTTTTTTACATCTAAACTCTTTCTCAGACTTGTTCTCAAAATACATAGCTAGCTTTTTATGATTGACAAATGGTACTTAGTTAGTGCATTGAATGTATACATATGATTGAACAATAGTTATGAACGTGAGGAGACAAGAGGTAGGAAGAGATGTTCTGATGATTATTCTATCCAACGACTTGTATGAACACGATCACATACCCAGGCCTGCAGGTATACAATGTTTCTTTGACATTCTCTTACACCATAATGCTTGGAATTTGGATATCAAATCTTTTGACGATATGATTTTATTTATATTCTAGTTGATTTTCGTATAGACTAGTTTGGGAAAAAGGAGGTTTTTAGGGCATGTCTTTTGTAGGTGTTCACGATTTACTTAATTTTATATTTAAAGAGAAGCATATGGAGTAATATGATTAGAATCTCTGCGGAATGCCTAGTTAAATTATTTTTATTTAGTGCACTCAATTAGCACTACACCAAAAGGGAACGTTTGGCACGGGTAAATTATTTGGGTCGACATTGTCAACCCAAAACTCGACCATGGCCCACATCACTTTCAATAAAAAAAAGTCAGTCAAAACTTCTAGCAATATGGCACGACAATGTCGGGCCAAAGCTAGTAATCTTTTTTTTTAATTAGAAAGCCGAATGGGTCGACAATGTCGACCCAAACTGCCAGTATATATATATTTTTTTTATTTAAAAACTTTTTAAAAAACTTTTTATTTTAAAAATTAGGGAAAAAAAATTATGGGAAGCAATATGGCACGACAATGTCGTGCCATATTTTACCACCAAAATTTTTTCACAAAAATTAAAACAACCCGTCAAAAAAAATATTAAAACATTTTTAAGAAGCAGATTGGGTCGACATTGTCGACCCAAACTGCGAGTTATTTTTATTTTTTTAAATTTAAAAAATTTTTAAATCGCTTTTTATTTTGAAATAAATAACAAAATATTTTAAGAAGCAGAATGGGTCGACAATGTCGACCCAAACCGCGTTTTTTTTTTTTTTTTTTTTTTTTTTTTTTTTTTTTTTTTTAACTTTTTAAATCAGTTTTTATTTTAAAATAAATATTAAAACTTTTCTACTATATAATTAAAATTAAAAACTTTATATTTACAACTAAATACTTTTATAAAATTAAAAAAAAATATTTAATTTAAGTACTTTTATTTAAAAATTATCTCGGCTCATTCGTTAAACATCTCGGCTCGTTTCATACAGACTCTAACGAAACAAGCGAGTTAATAAACTGCTTTGCGCCTGGTGAGACATTGTGGTTAACATTTGGCCCATAGTTAGGAATTGCATGTGATGTGCGTTGTTGATGTCCTTAGCATTGTATAGAGCTCTATAGTCATCTCGGCTTATTCGTGTAACATCTCGTGTATAACCATATCATCTCGGCTCATTCGTTAAACATCTCGGCTCGTTTCATACAGACTCAAACGAAACAAGCAAGTTAATAAATTGCTTTGCGCCTGGTGAGACATTGTGGTTAACACTTTTCCCATAGTTAGGAATTGCATGTGATGTGCGTTGTTGATGTCATTTGCATTGTATTGAGCTCTATAGTCATCTCGGCTTATTCGTGTAACATCTCGTGTATAACCATATCATCTCGACTGATTCGTTAAACATCTCGGCTCGTTTCATACAGACTCAAACGAAACAAGCGAGTTAATAAACTGCTTTGCGTCTGGTGAGACATTGTGGTTAACACTTGGCCCATAGTTAGGAATTGCATGTGATGTGCGTTGTTGATGTTGTTAGCATTGTATTGAGCTCTATAGTCATCTCGGCTTATTCGTGTAACATCTCATGTATAACCATATCATCTCGGCTCATTCGTTAAACATCTCGGCTCGTTTCATACAGACTCAAACGAAACAAGCGAGTTAATAAACTGCTTTGCGCCTGGTGAGACATTGTGGTTAACACTTGGCCCATAGTTAGGAATTGCATGTGATGTGCGTTGTTGATGTCGTTAGCATTGTATAGAGCTCTATAGTCATCTCGGCTTATTCGTGTAACATCTCGTGTATAACCATATCATCTCGGCTCATTCGTTAAACATCTCGGCTCGTTTCAAACAGACTCAAACGAAACAAGCGAGTTAATAAACTGCTTTGCGTCTGGTGAGACATTGTGGTTAACACTTGACCCATAGTTAGGAATTGCATGTGATGTGCGTTGTTGATGTCGTTAGCATTGTATTGAGCTCTATAGTCATCTCGGCTTATTCGTGTAACATCTCGTGTATAACCATATCATCTCGGCTCATTCGTTAAACATCTCGGCTCGTTTCATACAGACTCAATAAACTGCTTTGTGCCAGGTGAGACATTGTGGTTAACACTTGGCCCATAGTTAGGAATTGCATGTGATGTGCGTTGTTGATGTCGTTAGCATTGTATTGAGCTCTATAGTCATCTCGGCTTATTCGTGTAACATCTCGTGTATAACCATATCATCTCGGCTCATTAGTTAAACATCTCGGCTCGTTTCATACAGACTCAAACGAAACAAGCGAGTTAATAAACTGCTTTGCGCCTGGTGAGACATTGTGGTTACAACTTGGCCCATAGTTAGGAATTGCATGTGATGTGCGTTGTTGATGTCGTTAGCATTGTATTGAGCTCTATAGTCATCTCGGCTTATTTGTGTAACATCTCGTGTATAACCATATCATCTCGGCTCATTCGTTAAACATCTCGGCTCGTTTCATACAGACTCAAACGAAACAAGCGAGTTAATAAACTGCTTTGCGCCTGGTGAGACATTGTGGTTAACACTTGACCCATAGTTAGGAATTGCATGTGATGTGCGTTGTTGATGTCGTTAGCATTGTATAGAGCTCTATAATCATCTCGGCTTATTCGTGTAACATCTCGTGTATAACCATATCATCTCGGCTCATTCGTTAAACATCTCGGCTCGTTTCATACAGACTCAAACGAAACAAGCGAGTTAATAAACTGCTTTGCGTCTGGTGAGACATTGTGGTTAACACTTGGCCCATAGTTAGGAATTGCATGTGATGTGCGTTGTTGATTTCGTTAGCATTGTATTGAGCTCAATAGTCATCTCGGCTTATTCGTGTAACATCTCGTGTATAACCATATCATCTCGGCTCATTCGTTAAACATCTCGGCTCGTTTCATACAGACTCAAACGAAACAAGCGAGTTAATAAACTGCTTTTTGTCTGGTGAGACATGGTGGTTAACACTTGGCCCATAGTTAGGAATTGCATGTGATGTGCGTTGTTGATTTCGTTAGCATTGTATAGAGCTCTATAGTCATCTCGGCTTATTCGTGTAACATCTCGTGTATAACTATATCATCTCCGCTCATTCGTTAAACCTCTCGGCTCGTTTCATACAGACTCAAACGAAACAAGCGAGTTAATAAACTGCTTTGCGCCTGGTGAGACATTGTGGTTAACACTTGGCCCATAGTTAGGAATTGCATGTGATGTGTGTTGTTGATGTCGTTAGCATTGTATTGAGCTCTATAGTCATCTCGGCTTATTCGTGTAACATCTCGTGTATAACCATATCATCTCGGCTCATTCGTTAAACATCTCGGCTCGTTTCATACAGACTCAAACGAAACAAGTGAGTTAATAAACTACTTTGCGCCTGGTGAGACATTGTGGTTAACACTTGGCCCATAGTTAGGAATTGCATGTGATGTGCGTTGTTGATGTCGTTAGCATTGTATAGAGCTCTATAGTCATCTCAGCTTATTCGTGTAACATCTCGTGTATAACCATATCATCTCGGCTCATTCGTTAAACATCTCGGCTCGTTTCATACAGACTCAAACGAAACAAGCGAGTTAATAAACTGCTTTGCGCCTGGTGAGACATTGTGGTTAACACTTGGCCCATAGTTAGGAATTGCATGTGATGTGCGTTGTTGATGTCGTTAGCATTGTATTGAGCTCTATAGTCATCTCGGCTTATTCGTGTAACATCTCGTGTATAACCATATCATCTCGACTCATTTGTTAAACATCTCGGCTCGTTTCATACAGACTCAAACGAAATTAATTTTAATCATTTTTGATTTTTTAAAGTAATTTATAACAAATTTAAATTATTTTTAATTTATTTAGTATTAATTATTTTTAATTTATAAGATAAAGGGAAAAGAATTAAAAAAAAAAAAATATATATATATATATATATATATATATATATATATATATATACAGTCAGCAATATGGCACGACAATGTCGTGCCATATTTTACCCCCAAAATATTTCGCCAAAATTAAAACTTCCCGCCAAAAAAAAAAAAAAAAAAAAAAAAAAAAAAAAAAAAAAAAAAAAAAAAAAAAAGTTATAGGAAGCAATATGGCACGACATTGTCGTGCCATTTTGGTCAACAAAAAAAAAGTTAATGGAAGCAAAATGGCACGACATTGTCGTGCCATTTTGCTTAATAATTCAATACCCTTGTTTCTTTCTCTGATCTTCTCTCACACTTTACCAAAAAAACCCAGCATCAAATCTACAACCACCACTGCTTCTTCTCTTCTTCATCTTCTTCATCAAATCTACAACACCTTGAACACCACCACAACCACCTACAACACCTTCTTCTCCACACTTTAACAAAGACAAAAAAAAAAAAAAAAAAAAAAAAAGAGGCAAACACCTTCGATCGGTGCCATCTACACCAAAACAACCACCTTCAACACCACATTGGACACCACCGCAACCACCTTCAACACCACATTCTTCTTCTTCTTTGATTAAAAGGTATATTATTATTATTTTTTTTAACCGTATATTATATATATATATATATATATATATATATATATATATATATATATATATATAATTTTTTTTTGTTTGTTTTAATTTTTGTTTGTTTTAAAAATTATGTTTTATTTTTATTTTGGTTTGTTAAGTAAATTTGTTTTGGTGTAGTGATTGGCCGAAAATTGTTTTGGTGTAGATGGCACCACCGCCGTGAACCATCATCACACGAGCTCTACCACCACAGCCGCCCCACGTATAGGTAGTTTAAAGGTGTTTTTTTTTTTTTTTTTTTTAATTGTGTTAATGTATTTTGGGACGACAATGTCGTCGTAAATTTTTTTATTAATTAATTTGGTTAATTTAAGTTTGGTTATTTAATTTAGATTGTTTATTTTACGAGATTGTCGCGGGAGAGTCGGGACAGCAGTAGCACCAGCCGGGTCGGGACAGCCGGGTCGTGACAGCTGGGTCAGGACAGCCGGGTCGTGACAGCCGGGTCGGGACAGCCGGGTCGGGACAGCCGGGTCGGGACAGCAACCTTTCCTCTTTTTCTCTTTTCTTCTCTTCATTTATTTCAGCCGTGAACTAGGTATATAATTTAATTCCTTTGATGGTTGCGTTTTTTTAGTAAAATGCGTTTGGTTAGTAATTGGAGTGTGTTTGGTTATATGTGAATGTGAGATACATGCTTTAATTTTTTGCACGTTCTTGTTTCTATGAGTTAATAATTGGATTGTGTTTGGTTATATATGAAGTAATGAACACTGCGTCAAATTGAATTGTCAAATTAATTTCCTTGTTATTATATATGTTTATGTCATTCATTGATTGAAATAGTATCATTTAGTCATGTATTATCGTATTGTGAATATGTCGTTTAGTTAGTATGCTATTGTGATTGTTAGACTTATGTGACTTTCTTTAGGATTTTAGTGATTAATTTCGGACAACCCCCATCTGGAATTAATCATCCTATAGAAAACCCGTCCGAAATTAATTTATTAGAAATTAATTACGGAAAGTCCCCTGTTTGGGACTGCTTTTTGAATGTTTTGTCTCATTTAGGATATGGATGCGTATAACTGTTTTACTATTTGAGAGAAATTCGACAGTATTTCCCTTTCACTCCTACGAATATGTCTTTAATGCACATATTTGGGGAGTTGAGGGGAAATGCTGACTCACAACGGGAACCCGAGACGGCAAGGCAAAATCCACCGCCGTCGAAATGTAAAGATTGGGTTACCAGAAGCCGAGAGGAGTGGGAGTCGTTGGTTGACTGGTGGTCGACTCCGGAACGAATGGAGAGATCTGCGAAAAATGCAGAAAATAGAGCAAAGAACAAGGCTATAACCTACCAAGGGAGGAAGTCGTTCGTGCAAGGACGAACCGAGCACGTAAGACTCATTATAATTTTTTGATTTTCAAATGTGTATATAATGTTTATATGTAACTCGTTATTAATTTATTTTATGTTGTATGTATAGCGGGTTAGGAATAACGGGCAGAATGAAGAACTGGTGGAGACATGGAGGAGATACCATGCACCAAAATCGGGCGTCTTTCAAAGAAAAGAAGATGAGAAAGCTTATGTAAGTAATTTATCTCTTAACATGCGTCATTAATATTTAGTTACTTGTTTTTTTTTAACTTACCTCTTTTTAACATATATATATATATATTTTTTGACTTACACAGTTGAAGATGAAGGATATTTGGGGTAAAGTTAAAGCCGGTACGGCCCCGCCGATGACTGAGAAGCAAGTACTCGATAAGGCAGCCCATAGTGACAACCGAAAAAATTTTAGGGGCGTTGGCAGGCTAATGCCGGGCGGCGGAAAAGCTTCATCGAGGTCGGTACATCAGCCGCTTGCACCAAACTATGCTACTGAGGAGGCTATTTCGACGGTGTTAAGGCAAAAGGAACAAGAGAATCAGTTGTTGAGGCAGCAAAATGAAATGTTCCAACTTCAGATACAACAGCAGCAACTTCAGATGCAACAGCAACACTCTCGACAAACCAGCTTCGAAGCTATGTTTGGGTAGTTTATGAGCCACTACAACAACATTAACTCAGGTAATCCGTTTCCAATTAACCTTAGCACACTTCCCCAAATGTCCCCAATTCCCCCATTTCCCAACCTTAATCCCGGCCCTAATTCCTTTGACAATTGTTATCGGCCCGTCTTTCCCAACTCTACTACATGCCCGGGTGAAAGTTCTAACCCGGGTCCTAGTCTTAATAATGAGGAGGAAGCACCCGACCTTAACCAATACGTAAGACAAATGAATCCTCATTTGAGCAGCGTTCCCGATAATTTTAATGCTAGTGGTGGTGAAGAGGGTGAGGAGGAGGGTGAGGAGGAGGGGGAGGAGCAGGAGGAGGGGGAGGGGGATGAGGAGTCGGAATAAGTATGAGTAGGCGTAGTTTAATTTGTATCGTATTTCTTATTAGTTATGTAATACAAGAATCTATTGCCGAATTTTTGTTTGTTTTTGTATAAAGTTCGTATTTGTTAGTTTAATTAGTATCGTATTTGTCGAATTTAAGTCATAGTAGATGAGTAATTTGGCATTGTATCATATTGCATAATTGGTATTGCGGAGATTGGTTGATTTACAGGTGTAATGGTAGGTTTTTTCCCGAAAAAATTCCTGAAAAAACCTGGAAATGCAGGCTGCTGCTGCATTTTTTTTTTTGCATACTTCACAGTTTGGGTCGACATTGTCGACCCAAAGTACAAAGAATGCATCGTCCCAATTTGCTGAAATTGCACATAAACAGTGCGTGTATTATTACATATGGCACGACAATGTCGTGCCAAACTTTACAAATTTTTTTAATAATTTAAAATTATGGCACGATAATGTCGTGCCAAAGTGTATTTTATAATTTATTTTTCGAAATTAAATAACTGATTTAAAAAATAAATTAATTACCGTAAAAGATTTTTTGTAATTTCCAAAGTTGACTGGTTTGTGGGCCCCTTAGTGTTGTCGACCCAAGCCTTTGTATTATTGTCGAGACAAATCAACTTGGGACGAATACTTTGGCACGACCAAAAAGGGTCAATATTGTCGATCCAAAGTGTTTGGGTCGACTTTTCTTTGCAATTTGGGTCGAGATTGTAGTGCCAAATCGTTTCATTTTTTGTAGTGTAGCATAATTTTTATAAAAATAAATAGAACAATTAGATTTGTAGACCCCATATAGCGAGCTTATATAATTTGATAACTTAACCTCTCATTGACTTTGTTATACAAAATTTCAACTACAATCAAAACTCTTGTGCAGCTAAAAAGAAACTTAGGCCGGGCACAATCGTAACCCAGCATGACTCTGCTACATCAGCTTTCTCTTTTCGATAACTAGACACGACCAAATTGCCACAGTCGGTTACCAAGTTATTATTATTATTATTTTTTAATTCAAATATGTTAAACAAACAAATTTAAAATTCATTAAAAATAAAAACATTACATAAATTATTCAAATAAACATTAAAAACATTAGGTAAATTATTCAAATAACATTAAAAAGATTACAAAAACTCTTCATCGTCATCGTCATTATCACTTGCGTCTTCGTCTTCATTCTCTTGATTGACTTGATTTCTACGATTTCTCTAAATATATTCGATCAAATCAGATTTTCAGTGTAGATGAGTTTATTAGTCAATTAGCTCCTGAGTAACTATTAACGATTCTTCATGCGATCTTAAGGGATCATGATCATGGTGGCCCTCATTTTCAAACCATGTAGGACATATCGCCCGCTCCTTGTGTTGAATGATCATATTATGTAATATGATACATGTATACATAATATCTTGGAGATCCTGTTTACACAGCCCTCGAGCCGTAGCTTTAAGCATTTTTCACTTCTTCTTCAACACTCCAAAAGCTCGTTCCACAGCTTTCCTTGCTGCTTCGTGCTTCCTCTTGTACAATATTCTTTTATCATCACCCGTGGGAGGATTTGAAATGGACTTAATAAGAACGGAGCATTGTGGATATATTCCGTCAGTAAGATAATATCCTCTTTTATAAGGTACATCGTTAACCTCGAATTCAAGGTCTGGTGCTCTCCCAGATTTGATATCATTGAAAACAGGGGAACGACGTAAAACGTTTACGTCGTTATTCATTCCGGAGACATCAAAGAACGCATGCCAAATCCATAAATCTTGAGAGGCGACCGCTTCCAATAAAATGAATGGATGTGGCTCGTGATTACCCCTAGCATATTTACCTCTCAAACCATTTGGGCAATTCTCCCACTCCCAACTTGTACAATCAATGCTTCACATCATCCCAGAAAATTTGTGACAAGTAAGATACATTTTAAATACATTAACCATTTTTTTTCTTTTTTAAATAACAAACAGATACATTTTTGGATATGTGTGCAAATTATCGGTTGTTATTTAGACCGATCTCTCCAAAATCGTGACCCTCGACCGATATTCACATTTTACCCACAGTGGGGATGACCGAACAAAATATAGGTCAACCGGTCATGGTGACTGATCGACTGCGAGTAGCCTTAAATTAATTAATGAATGCTGTGTATTACATACTTTATATACTCTTGTGTAGCAAATAAGAGTATTAGCGATATTAGCAAATTACCGGAGCTGTTAGTAAAAACAGTAGTTGTTTTCTCTGTAAAAGTGTCTGACAACGTAGTTGTATATATAATTATAAAGCGTTAGATGACGGAAAAGTTAAACGTTAACAATAACTTCTTCTACTAAATTCTTTTCGTTTACAAGTAGCATTTAAAAAGTAACACTTAAAAAAGATAGATGTTTGTTGCAAAACAAGCTTTAAAGGAAACACAAAACACTAACTGTTAACCATGTTAAAGCTTCTTGTCAAACTTACCCTTCACCTCAATTAATCAAGTTTCTTGTATTTTGGCTGATTAAAATATTACGTGGTATCTTTTATTTTTGTATATATAAAACACATTAGTTAAAAACAACAATCATAAACTACAAATGAGCTTCTAACGCACACCCACTATACAATACAATATACGAGTTGCATCAATGATGCATATAACCAATTTGACTAGACAACTTTGTCCAACTCATATTTTACTTGGTCTTTTGTCCAATGGTGCATGCCAAGTACAAAAAGTGTTTGACTTTCCTCTCACATGTTATCAAAGTCAAGGCGTTCGATAAGAGTTGGATTGGGACATAACACCGAAATTCACTTTTGTAAGAATTGGTAAATTCATCATAAGACAAGTGGTATGAGAACAAATCAAATTGACTGCTAATTACTCGATTTAATAGCATATTGAAGTAATATTATTTAGGAAATTTGCATTTTTGTGACCGACGATTTCACTTATTTCCAACTTGACTCAATTTTATGCAATATTGCTTAATCTGTGACTCAAATACGTGAACTAATGAAATTGCCATTACGAAACTTACACTTTTTTTTTTCATACAAATAATACTATTAACGTTTTTTAATCTCATATATATGTAAAATTATAGTAAACGTATTTTTTATGCTCTTCAAGTTGATATCGTTTTTCCTCTTTTTTTGTAAAATAATTATAAAAATAATAATAATAAAAATAAAAATTGAATTTTTTCGAAATATATCATAAAATTCGCAATGCGTCCCTCTTTCCTCCCTCAATCCCTCATCATCATCATTTCTCCCTCCATCCATTAACCTATTAACCTGCAACTTTACCTCCTTCTTCCTTTCATATATTTGCAAAATGTTATCACTCTTTACCAACTTTTTCTTCCCATCTATTAATCTTTTCGCATCATTTGTTTTTGTAATCCAAAATTTGAAGATCACCGTAGATCAAATGAGTTTTATTTGATAAAAATAAATACTTGCAAGTTATATTTGTGAATTGTATAAAATGATATCTAAAATATGCAATTAAAGTCAATATTTTCTTTTTGTTTATTTTGTGCTTTACGAAATCTGAACGTTATGTGAGATAAAGATAACATTGACATTTAGAAATAAAAGTTATAGATTGAGCAATAAGCCTCACATTAATTAATGTGAGTTAAGTTAAAAATATGTGTCATTTTGGGCAACAGAAATGCAAATTTCCCTATTATTTCTATAATTTTAAAAGAAGTTTTGTTTATTCCTAGCTAACTACGTATGTATGTTTTTAGCTTAGTATATTTTGATCTTGTAAATATGTATATTTATGTATCTACATTTATACTAGTATACTAGTATATAAAGAAAAAAAAAAATACATGACATGAACTTTTGTTTATATTTAATAAAATCACCAACTATATTCATGCATGCCACGACTTTTTCTTCTTACTTTAGCCAAAAAATATATACATTTCCCTATCCTCACTATTTCACAAAAATATAAATAAGCTAAAGACTCTTATATAATTATAAAATATATTAACGCGGACGACAACAAGCAGCTCGTCTCATATAATTAGCATTTTTTAGGTACAAGAAAGTATTTCAGAAATATGAAATTTTTTGTGTACAAGTTGACTATTTCACCAAATGATGTTTATGTAAAATATAAAATATAGATTTGTTTAACTTGTTTTTATTATTACTATATTATAGTAGCAATATTAGTTAGTTTTGTCTAAATTTAGACGATTATCTATCAGCAAAGTTATTAATGTTGGATGGGGCACTTAGCATTCTTTTCATCCCAAAAATTTCTGTGTATTTTTGTTCCAAATTGATTATACACGTTACAGGTGATTTCGGTCGGTTGTCTAGCTGCTATATTTTCGTGTTAACCCATTATCCTAAACGATGCATGACAACATGGAGCATCTCGGATAGTGATAAACAAAAAAAACAGAAAAAAAAAAAAAATACAAATCTGAGACCTACTTAACCAACTCTTCGACTTTGTCTTCATAATTCACCTCAAAAACTCATTGGTGGAATCATTCAAATCCATATCCTAATAAACTAGAATACGTGATATCATCGTGTGTCTTTCCTTTCTAATCATTAAATATAAAAAACAAAATGAAAAGCTATTATGAACCTGTTTCATGGATTAAACAAATATAGATGACTAGTATAAATAGACTTCTATTCTTACCATTCTAGCAAACAAATTCAATACTCTCTCAAAGGTTTTAAAGTAGAACTAAGAAGACAAGACGTTGCCTTCGCATGGGAAGCCTTGGGGTGTTGAGGCAATGGCCTCAACTTGTATATGCTTTGGCTTTCTTATTGATTGCCAATGTTGTTGCTGAAGAATCTTATAAACATGATTCACCATGGCCATATGGTGATTGGAAATTGCCTCCGCCGGTGAAAAATGAATGGTCATATCCACCATATCTTTATAAATCTCCGCCACCTCCATATCGCTACACATCCCCACCACCACCATCACCATCTCCTCCACCTCTGTATGTGTACAAGTCACCACCACCACCATCATCATCTCCACCACCTCCTTACATCTACAAGTCTCCTCCTCCTCCATCACCCTCCCCACCACCTCCATATATATACAAGTCTCCTCCTCCACCATCACCATCCCCACCACCTCCATACGTTTACAAGTCTCCTCCCCCACCATCACCATCGCCACCTCCCCCATACAAGTACAAGTCTCCTCCCCCACCATCACCATCCCCGCCACCTCCATACATTTACAAATCTCCTCCCCCACCATCACCATCCCCGCCACCCCCATACGTATATAAGTCTCCTCCTCCACCATCACCATCCCCGCCACCTCCATACGTTTACAAGTCTCCTCCCCCACCATCACCATCTCCGCCACCCCCATACGAGTACAAGTCTCCTCCCCCACCATCACCATCCCCGCCACCTCCATACGTTTACAAATCTCCTCCCCCACCATCACCATCCCCGCCACCCCCATACGTATATAAGTCTCCTCCACCACCATCACCATCCCCGCCACCTCCATACGTTTACAAGTCTCCTCCCCCACCATCACCATCTCCGCCTCCCCCATACGTGTACAAGTCTCCTCCCCCACCATCACCATCCCCGCCACCTCCATACACTTACAAGTCTCCTCCCCCACCATCACCATCCCCGCCACCGCCATACGTTTACAAATCTCCTCCCCCACCATCACCATCCCCGCCGCCCCCATACGTATATAAGTCTCCTCCTCCACCATCACCATCACCACCACCCCCATACGTCTACAAGTCTCCTCCTCCACCATCACCATCCCCACCCCCTCCATACATTTACAAGTCCCCATCTCCACCATCGCCATCTCCAACTCCTCCATACGTGTACAAGTCTCCTCCCCCACCATCACCATCCCCGCCACCTCCATATGTTTACAAGTCTCCTCCCCCACCATCACCATCTCCACCTCCCCCATACGTGTACAAGTCTCCTCCCCCACCATCACCATCTCCACCTCCCCCATACGTGTACAAGTCTCCTCCCCCACCATCACCATCTCCACCTCCCCCATACGTGTACAAGTCACCTCCCCCACCATCACCATCCCCGCCACCTCCATACATCTACAAGTCTCCTCCCCCACCATCTCCATCTCCGCCACCACCATACATTTACAAATCTCCTCCCCCACCATTACCATCCCCGCCTCCTCCATACATTTACATGTCCCCACCTTCACCATCACCATCCCCGCCTCCTCCATATGTTTACAAGTCCCCACCTCCAACATCCCCATCTCCGCCACCTCCATACGTTTACAAGTCTCCTCCCCCTCCGTCCCCATCTCCGCCACCTCCTTACATTTACAAGTCCCCGCCCCTGCCATCACCATCTCCACCTCCTCCATACGTTTATAAGTCACCTCCCCCACCATCGATATCCTCACCACCTCCGTATGTATACAAATCACCTCCTCCACCATCACCTTCACCTCCGCATTCATATGTGTATAAATCACCGCCTCCACTATCCAAGTCCCCATATCCACCCACTTACTACTATAATTCTCCACCACCGCCGGTCTACAACTAAAAGAGTCATATCTTTAACATTTCCAAATGATACGAGTATACATTATTTTCTCACTCCAAAATTGCTCCTCCACAAATATTACTATATGATTTCATTCATACATAAATGTATTCTCGAATTAATAATGTCTTATTCGGTTATGAACTTTCTATATTTGTATTGTAGACACCATGTAAACCGTTGTTAAACTTAATCAATGCATAAAAATACTTCTTCCATGATGTTTTTTGTTAAGTTTTAATCAACGCACATAAATAGTACATCGATGATTTAAATTGTCACAAATGATATATTTTATCTTTAATTGGTATCGATATTTGTGTTCCTTATTTTTCTTTTCTTTGTGTAACTTAATATTGTTGTAAACTTAGGAATTAACTTACTCGAACACAAGTCCATGATACTTCTGATTAATAACCAATCTATGATCCTAAAAATGCAACCAACGCTTAAAATTCTATCTTGATCAACCTATGTTGTTCCCTTTTACTTGTAACCTTGTTTAAAACAAAGAGTTTATGTTACAACTTACTACTTCCATATTTAATGTTTTCTTTTAAAACATTTTAACAAGTAAGAATGTAAACAACACAATGAAGTAATTTTCAACGTTTAAATTCGTTATTCAAATGAATTAAAGAATTACAAAGTTTAGTGAGGAAAATAGCAAACTGAACTAGTCTTAGTTGAAGGAGAAAGTATGGTAATCTCATCATTCACTTAAACATAAAACTACATATAATGTTTAAGTATGAACTTATCAATCTGTCTGAATGGGTGCAGAGACATAGTTCAACGGAAGCATAATGCTCTTATGAATGTGTATCACATTATTTGCAAGAGATGAACAATTACTCATGTGATACATTCTCTTTTATTGGCAAAGATCGAAAGTTGCTCCTCAACAAATCTTACTACATGCTTTCATTCTTACATAAAGGTATTCGTAAGTTAATAATGTTTAACTAAAAGAGTCGTATCTTCAACATTTTCAACTGATACAAGTATATATTATTTCCTCACTCCAAAGTTGCTCCTCAACAAATCTTACTACATTCTTTCATTCTGATATAAATGTATTCGTGAATTAATAATGTCTTTTTAGGTTATGAACTTGCTATATTTGTATTTTAGACATTGTTTGCATTAAAGAAAAGTGATGGTCATTCTCGTTAATTAGAACTTTGTAACGTGTCTTAAATTATATTATAGAATAGTGATTGGGCTCATGGACTTGGTAATCTAATAGATTAGTAGTCTTAAAGTAATATAAGCATTATATTGTAAACCAAGTCCAAGTATGTAAGGCCCATCTCAAGGCCCATGAAAAGACTTGTGAACTGAGTATAAATACCTCCAAATGGTCTAATTTGTAAGTTTGCTTCAAGGTGTAATGTGTGTGTTTTATTAATAAGATTTCTCTTTTCATTCTCACTACTTTCTCTCTCTAAGTTCACATACATCTCTCTTGTTGTCACCCAATACGAGCTTAATATAAGTGATAGAGTTGATATTTATGGTCCTACAATTGGTATCAATCGCCTAACAATGATTTAGGACAAATTGTATTTCGTTTTTTGGTTAAAGCTTAGATAAAGTTGCGTTTTTCTACATAAAAACGTGTGCTTTTCTATAAAAAGCTTTGATTTTTACGTTTGTTAGGTTAAAAGTTGTTGTCTTTCTTATAGTTTTAGTGCTTTTTAGTGAGATTTGGCAAAAAGATCGTATAAAATTCGTCTAAAAGGTTGGTTCGTACCGTTTTAAAAGTTTGGCTACGTATTGAACTTCTTAAAATTTTGTTATAATCGTTAAAGGTCTAAACTTTCTTGAAAGTTAAGTGTGCTTGAAGTGTTTTGAACAAAAGAATCGCTTTGGAACTGAAAATCTGGTGAAAAAACGTGTTTTTTGAAGATTTTGGTAATCCATCGAACTTGTGTTGAGGGATCATCGAACTTGTAAAGTTTAAGGTCTATCGAAATTGTAATGTTTAGGGTCCATCGAACTTGTAAGTTTAGGGTCTCATCGAACTTCATCAACGACACTTCTTCAACACGATTTGGGGTTTACTCAGTACTTTCCTTGCTTGTATAAGCTTGTGAAATACTTCGACTAAGGGAAAATCTTCTAGCTTGTATAAGTTAGATAGATCTTATCGAACTTGCATTTTCATCGAACTTGCAATTTTCAACTTGCAGTTTTCATCGAACTTGCAGTTTTCATCGAACTTGCAATTTTCAACTTGCAGTTTTCATCGAACTTGAAGTTTTCATCGAACTTGCCTCTTTCATCAAACTTGGAGTTTTCATCGAACTAGCAGATTTCATTGAACTTGCAATTCTCATCGAACTTGCTAAGTCAATCTCATCGAACATACAAATTCAAACTCATCGAACTTGGAATAGTGTTATCGAACTTTGCTGAAATTTGACTTTTTACGACGAAACTTTAAACGGCCATAACTTTTGAACCGTAACTCCATTTTCAGCCAATAACTCCGTTTTTGATTTCCCTTAGTATAGACGCCAACTCTTATCATGGGATCTAGGGGACCTCGTATTACTCATGAATTCGTTTAGTGTATGATTTTTGACCAAAGATATGGTGCTTCTTGAACATACACCTATTATACACAAATGGTAGGCCCATATGCAATTATTTATTGTTTATTCATTAGTTTTGTACATGTTTCTTTTTTATATTTCACAAATGGTGTGTTAGAATTATATTATCATGACATTCATATAACATAAACGTAAATCACAAAGCACGCAGCGGAAGTCATAGATCTAATATATGTAATTAATTAACCTTAAATTAAATAGTAAATGTACCTTATACGGAATGTAAATTTGCTATTAAATTGATTAAGCGAAAAAAAAAAAACGTAATTTGTTATTGAAGACCGTCAAATTTGGAGACGACAACGCATGTACGTTTATTATTTTAATTGTTACAAACTCAAATGTTTATCGAATAATTCACGTATTATCTCATTGTTTCTTTCATATATTAATGGAACATGTTTACGTTCGTTGTTTTCTTATTATCTCATTTTCATATTTCTTTAAAATTTCCCGCAATTCTGCGGGTCTTTAAGCTAGTAATTTGATAACTTAATCTCTAGTTGACTTTTTTATACAAAATTTCATCGAACTTGGAATAGTGTTATCGAACTTGGTTGAAATTTGACTTTTTACGACGAAACTTCAAACGGCCATAACTTTTGAACCATAACTCCATTTTCAGCCCATAACCTATCAAAACGACCATGTGAACGAGAAAATCGACACGTTGAATAAAATAAATCCACTCCGAAGGAAGTTTTCAACTTTTTTAAGTTTTCAGACAAAATTTTCACTACAACAAATTGCATTAACTTACGACAAACTCAACTCCTCTATCGTTGAACCGATCCAAGATCAACTTTATCATACATCAATGGCAACACAACAAGATATTCATGCAGCTGGTGCGGAAAACCGACCTCCCATGCTGTCAAAGGGTGGATACTCACAGTTGGCTAGTCGTATGATGCGCTATCTTAAGAGCAAACCAAATGGAAAACTTCTTGTCAATTCCGTTTTGGAAGGACCCTTTAAACCACGACAAGTCCTAGACCCTGGAGATCCTAATGGAACCCCCCAGTACAACCATTCTACAGAGATCAGACTGAGACTGCGTACACGGAGGAAGACAAACTACAAATTGCAGCTGATGATCAGGCGTTTCATCTAGTTGTTCTTAGGCTACTTGAAACGAGTTATGCAACTGTGGATAGTGAAGGAAGTGCTCATGCAGTCTGGGAAAGATTCAAGAGGTTAATGTACGGGACAGACATCGGGAAGCAGGAAATGGAAACACAATTGCTCAAGGAACTACACAAGTTCACTTCCATTGCTGGTGAATCAATAGAGTCGTACTATTACAGGTTCTGTAAGATCATGAATGACTTATCCAGACACAACCTCACACAAAAGAACATAGCTAACAACACCAAGTTTCTGAATGAGTTACAACCAGAATGGGGAAGATACGTCACCATTGTTTATCAGAAAAAGAACTTGCATGAAGTTAACTATGATCAATTATACGACTTCTTAAAGCAGAACCAAGCTGAGGCAAATGAAGTAAGGGCATAATTACTTGCTAAAAAGAATGATAATCTTGCATTAATTGCTAATACACCAACACTTTTTTCAGTGAACACACAACATCAACCATCTTCATCTTCCACTCACAACTACATGCAACCACCATACATTCCACAACCAACACCTGTCTACCAACAACAATTCTACCCACAACAACAACATGTTATTCCACAACAACAATACCCTCAATTCCAAGAACCAGAGTTCACTGACGATGATGAATCTTCTACTGCTTTGACACAAGCATTTGCTTATTTGACAAAGGCATTCCAAGGATGCTATTCTACACCAACAAACAACAACCAAAATATTTCATCGAACACTCGCAATAAGCAGATTGCTCAGCCGAGTTTCAATATGGGTTAAGGAGGACAAATGGTTGGAGTTATTGGGAATCAGCAGGGATATGCTACTGGATTTCACATGGGCAATCCGAATATGCAGAATGCAGGACAGTATGCAGGGAATCAATTGGGTCAGTATGCAGGGAATCAAATGGGTCAGTTTGTTGGAAATTAGAGGGGTCAGAATGTTGGGCATCAGACAGTGGGTAATTTGGGAATGTGGCAACTCCAGTTGTTAGGAATTATGGAAATGGGAATTAGGGTAATCTGATGAAGTGCTTTAATTGTCAAGGTGTAGGTCATATTGTAAGGAACTGTCCTACTAGGCCAAGAAAGAAGGATACAGCGTATCTGTTAACCTTAATAGAAAGTGTTGGTCATTCTAGATTAGGAACTTCGTAATGTGTCGTAGAATATATAATAGAATAGACAATGGGCTTATGGGTTGGACTAATCTAATAGGTTAGTATTTATATGTTAGTCTTTAATATAAAGTCCAATCCAATCCAACCCATCCAAGCCTATAAGCAAGCCTTTAGGGCATCATGTATCTAACTATAAATACACCTCAAATGTGTCATTTGAGGTGTGTGCTTGAGTGTGTATTGTGTGTGTTTTATGAATAAGATTTCTCTCTTCCATCTCTCTACTTTCTCTCTCTAAACTCACACCTCATCTCAAGTCACCTAGGTTATATCGTGTGATAAGGTTAATAGATCTAAGGTCCTACAAGTGGTATCAATCGCTTAACAAGGATACAGGAGTGTGTTGTGTTTTCACCTTTTTTTTGCTCTTTGAGTTTTGTTTTTTTTTTCTTTTTTTAAACGCGTTAAAAACATTAAAGGTTGTGACTTTATGATAGTTTAGGTTGTATTTGGTCAGATCTAGTCGAAAACTTGGATTAAAAAACGTGTTTTGTGGTGTTTTTGGGTGATTTTTGAAGATAAGTTACGGTATTCTTCGAGTAAGGCATGAAGTTCTCCGAGTTAGGATGAATTTCTTCGAGTAAGGTTCCATTTTCTTCGAGTTAGAAGAGTTTCTTCGAGTAAGGAATTAAACCTTCGAGTTAGAAACTTCAAGTTAGAGTTTTCGAGCAAGATCCTTCGAGTTAGAATCCTTCGAGTAAGAACCTTTGAGTAAACAATCTTTCGAATAAGCAATCCTTCGAGTTAGAACCTTCGAGTAAGCCTCCGAGTAAGGACCAAACTTCAAACGGCCATAACTTTTGAACCGTAACTCCGTTTTCAGCCCATAACCTATCAAAACGACCGTGAGAACGAGGAGAAGGACACGTTGAATAAACTAAAGTCGATTCAACCCAACCTTCGAGGCCCAAATCCAATCCGAAAAGAAGTTATCAACGTTTTTAAGTTTTAAGACCAAAATTTAAACTACAACAACTTGCATTAACTTTCACTAAACACAACTCCTATTTCGTTGAACCGATCCAAGATCAACTTTATCACACATCAGAATTAAATGGAAAAGGAAATGCAAATGATAGAGAGAGATTCAAAGATAGCGTTTAAAGTGTTCAAGTCACAGGTTGAGAAGGTCATAAATACATCAGGATATGAACCAAGGTTCGATCAGGCATTTGAATACTTCATCAGAGTCCAATTTCATCATTTCAAAGAAAAACTCATCCAAAGCCTGAATCAACTTGAAAAGCTACTTAATGGAGAAGAACCTCATACACGTAACTGCAAGGAAGCTTTTAAAGTAATCAAAACTCAACTTCAGAGTATATTTAACCCTTGGTTATTGAACCAGTCAGAGTTTATCGATGCATTTTACCAAAGATTTTGGGTAAGCTATATGACCTTCAGAACTAAATGCATCAATAACATGGGTGAACTCGAAAAGATACTTGATGCAGAGGAAGCTGAGTTAAATAAATTGAGAAGCAGTAACGGGAAAGAGAGAAGATTGAAAAAGATATGCAGTTAAATGAAAGAGAGCTAATTGAAAGGGAAATGCTGTTAAAGGAAACTGAGGTGAATGAAAGAGAGACAGACAAAGATGAACAAACAGAAGAGGAAACAGTCAATGAGGGTGAAGCATCAGATGCTCGTTTGGTTTTCATGGAAAGTGATACATCTTCAGAACAACAGGTTGAAAGCAGCAGTCCAAGGTATGATTCGGATGCTGATGGTACACACAGGAATGAAGCTGTTTGGGATACCGAGGATGATCATATCAGACCTTCATTTGACACAGAGATATTGGCTACGGTACAATATTCAAACGATAATGATAATGTTGTTGTGTTCGATAATGTGTTTGCTCATGATAAGACATATCCTGCGCATCCTGAGTCCGTAAGCGACACATATGGATCCTAATGGAGGTGAGCTTGCCCATGATGGATCTACTTATGAACAAGATCGTGCCTTATTTGCTTCATTAATCAATAATTTTAAACATGAACTTGATAAGTGCAAAGAAGACAATCGCGAAGCTAAGCAAGCGAATGTCTTATTGACCAAAGAGCTTGAGAGATTTAAGGAAATGGAAAAAGGTTTTGAAAATGTAACAAAAAGAAAAGCTGAACTTGAAATTGAAATCTCAAACCTTAAATCTCAAGCTCGGAAGTATGAAATGAACGGAGAGTCTGTCAAACCCATTTTAAAACAAAAAGAAGAACTTGAAGTTGGTTATAGAGAAGCTGTTTTTCGTGAAAAACGTTCCATTCAAAAACTGGATGAACAAATGGTACTTAACCACAGAAAGGTTGAAGCGTTTTTAAAAGAGATCTCTGATTTAAAAAGTGAAAATTCAAAGCTTCAGGAAACCACTTCAAATTTTGAGATTGTTAAAACAAAACTTGAGAATGAAAATCAAGAGTTTTTGAAACGGGCAAACGATCTTGAAGCAAAACTTCGAAAAACATGACCAACTGTTCAAACTTTTCAAATGATGCTTCCTAAAGATGAGGACGTTAATCATGGAAAATCCGGACTTGGTTTTGAGAATATTGCTTATTTGGAAACTGAAAAACCTTGTTTTTTAAACAAAGTGCAAAAGTTGACACCTATTTTGTATAACGCTAAAAATATGGGAAATGATTTGTCAACTGATCTTCTGTTTGAGTCTCAAGATGTTTTAAAATGTGAAGAGGAAAAACATTTGAAAGTAAAACAAAGAAAAACCGCATTCTCGTACCATAGCTTTGTGTATGGTTATACACAATTGACAGATATACCAAAAGGAACTTTGAAAAGAAAAGACACAAATATGAAAAGATATTTCAAAGAAGCTCAACTTGCTACTTATGATGCTAAGTTATGGCAAAATAAAGCAAGGAAACAGTTTTGTAATCTTAAACATCACATTGAGCAAACGTTAAAAGTAATTTGTGTCAAGCAACAATACACCAATAATGATTACTCTAATCTTTTTTCATCGGATTCACGCCTAAAAATAGAAGTCCGTAAGATTTTAAAAGATGAGATTGAACCTCGTGTGAAAGATATCAACTTAAGTTTTGATCACTTTGAAAAGTATATTGTCACTGAAATGAGAGAAGATTTAAAGTACATCCATTCTCTTGAATACGAATTTGATGAAAAATGCTTAACACTTGATATTCAAAAAGAATTTTTCACAAATCAAATAGAGTCATTCAAGTCAGTGTCTGTCAGCCATGAGTATGAGAATGAGAATTTTGAACAAACATCTTCTTTGAAATCCGAAAATCTTTGTCTCAAAAAGAAAATCACATACCTTTGAAAAGAAGCAGATGAAGTCAAAGAAGAATTGTCAAAAAAAAAAAACTGCTCAGTTTGAGAAAGATTTAACAAAACTCGAAGTACAAAGTATTTCTTTCCAACTCAAACTGCAGTAGAAGAAAATGTCTTCTAAAAACTCTTTAACAACAGTGCTTAAAGGAAAAGAAAAGATTTTTGAAGAAAATTGTGATGATACCAAAATCAAGTTTGATTTTGACGAACTTGATACAAAAAATATTGAATTGGAACATGTTGTGGCATCATTACAAAAAGAAAATGAGCATTTGAAACAGACTTACAAAAACTTGTTTGAATCAATCAAATGATCAAGAGTTCAGAATCAAATTTCAAACAAATCCGACTCTTAGATCGCAACAAATCATCGTTTTGAAAAAGAAAATTGTGTGCTTTAAAAGAAAGTTATAGATTTGGAAAAGATCTTAGCACAACAAGCCAAAGATTTTGATGATGCCAAAACCAATTTTTCAATCGAAACAGACAAATATGAAAAATATTTTGCACATCTTGAAGATCAAAATGTTTCATTACATGAAAAACTGGCATCACAAGATCATCTTACGATTCAAAAAGAATACAATGATTTGAGAACGTCATACAATGTCTTAAAAGCAAAGTTTGATGCTCTTAATCGATCAAAAGGCAAATCTCATGTTTCAAACAAGTCAACACCAAAAGTAAGTGTTTCGGAGAAGGTTTACACGAGTGAATCTTCAAAACCATTTTCGAAAAAAGTTTCTCAGTTTACGACGTATTCTTTGCAAAAAAGGAAGGAAGTGTTCAAAGAGACTGACTTTTTCCGAAACAATTACTCCTCAAAAGTTTTCAAGGTCAAATACTTCAAAATAAGAGAATCAAGGTTGTCAAACTCCTCACTCTCGTTTTACACCGGTAAAGCAAGTGTGGAAACCAAAGCAAAGTCGTTCAAAACCTTTGAAATATTCAAACTCTGAAATGCTTCCGCTACAATAAAAGAATGGCTCTACTTTGAAAATTCCAAATTCTGGAAGGTTCCCATTCATCTCAAAAATGAATTTTTGAAATGAAACACGGGTTTCAACAATGGATGGAAAACTTCTTCTTCAAGTTTTAAAACTCCAAGAGAGACACCAGGTTTCTCAAACAATTTTCAAAAGAAAAAGAGTTTTAAATCACCGTTGATTCCACGAGCTTTATTTCAAAATGAAACACCAGTTTTCAGCCCTCGTTGGAATTCAACTTCGTTGTATCGGATTGACACAACTTACAAATGGATTTCAAAATATGGTAAACCCATTGGCGCCGTGCTTAAATGGGTTCCAAAGGTTGTTGTCTAATCTGATCTCATAATGACTTCTAAACACTCAGTTTAGGACTCGTCCTTCAATATAATGGCTTCTGAAGCACTCAGCTCAGAAGCCGCGCTTAAAATTATGGCTTGTAAACCCGTGCTTCAAAGTGAAATCTTTTCAAAATTTAAGTCCGGGTATATCAACTCGAAAAGATTCCAAATAAGGACTTAAACATTATGGCTTATGTACACATAACAGTGCATAACCCGATCTTTGTAAAGAAAGGAACCTGTTGTATGTTTCAGTGCGACAATCCTAACAAATAAGAAGTCTTCACGTAAAAGTTATCAAAAACTTCTTAATTTTGAGCAAAATCTATTCAAAATGTTTTAAAAGGTTTTCAAAACTCTTCAAAATTTTGCTCAAGATTTTACTCCCTCAAATCCTTAAAAGCTT
This sequence comes from Artemisia tridentata subsp. tridentata, assembly GCA_021014915.2. Classification (NCBI taxonomy): domain Eukaryota; kingdom Viridiplantae; phylum Streptophyta; class Magnoliopsida; order Asterales; family Asteraceae; genus Artemisia; species Artemisia tridentata. The sequence continues at coordinate 258,041,437 of CP139503.1, forward strand.
ATATTTATTAAAAATGTTCTATTTTTGAGGGGGAGTAATAAAAAGATGTTCCAAAAAGTTCATGCTCAAAAGAAACTGATACGGAATTAAAAAAAAAAATTCCGTTTCACCCCATAAGCTATCCAAAAACAAAGGTTTTAATCAATCGGTATAAAAAATACCATGGATATGCTATTTTTGAGTGGGAGAAACGAGATTAAAAAGTGATCATGACGGTATCTAATGTGAGCTCGACTAAGATATAACCAACGAATTGACGAAGCTTAAATGTCAGTAATCGAAAAGACTTGTCCTGGACGGGTAATAATTTCAAGCTGGTCTAACCAGTGATGTAAGCGTGTCTCGAATAGGACTTGTCTAAGTAGAGTGTACCGTCTCGAGAGACTTTCTTTGAACTTGACCAGGACGGGTAATAATTTCAAGCTAGTCTAACTAGTGATGTAAGCGTGTCTCGAATCGGTCAAATTCACTGAAAATCGATCAATTCAAAAAGTGCAAACTCTAACCAACATGCGTAAATCTAATCTATCTTAAAAATCTATGAGCACATGTGAAGGGGGAGTATTTCCGAAAATGCAAAACTCTCGAAGTGTTAACAAAAATGTGTTTTATAAAAATGAACACTTTGAGAGATTTTACAAAAGGTTTTATGGCATGTGATCAATGAACCTAGGATAATCAAGGAGTAATAAGGTGATTATGGTTAGGTTTATGTCCTATGATCCGCCAGAGCCGGAGGGATCTACCCAAGGACAATTCCAATAGATTAGAATTAGAAGTCCTTAGGTATGATTGAAAAAAAAGAGTAAAGTGATGAAAGGAGAAAGAAGGGGTTGAAGAATTAAAAAGAAAAGTTTGTGAAAAGGGTGAAAAGAAATAGCCCTCCAATAAACTTAGGAACAGAAACCGGGTCAATACATCTGCTATCGGTTATCACAAAGATGATATCGTTATTGAAGACAAGACGTCATGGACCCAGTGACGCGCTGCACAACCCCTCCTAGCCACTCAGGTATCTCCTAAAAGATATTTGTTTCATTTCTCACAGAGAACCTTGCATAATCTATCGGCCTCACACTCCGAGATGTGTTGATATTGAAAAGGAGGCCCTCTGCTCCATGCCTCCGACGACTAAAACCAAAACACACGTAATCGAGTCTAGAGCCATGAGATTCATTAAAAAGTTCTCTTAGGATACACTTTCCTATGCATACACTTGTGTTCGCCAAAAAGGACACAAGTTTTATAAAAGTCTTTTATGAGATCTTCGTATCTTGCCACATACATCATGATAGTTGTTACTATGTTTCAAACGGTCTACAGTCGTGGAGTGATACTTCGGTATACTTCAGCGGCTCACCTGAATTGTGGGTATACTTCGGTATATCTGTTGTAAACCTTCTTAAGGGTATCAAATTCAGGAACAACCTTTGTAAGGATTAGAGAGGGTTTCACACTATGCTGTTAATTCTCTCGAAGTCTGAGCCTGTAAGTGCTGGAAATCCCGCCAAGGAGATTCCTTTCACGAATCGAGTCCTTAAGACGTGGGTCGTTACGTGGATTTATCTAATGTAATGATAACTGTCCCTAACAGGATTCGGATGGCTGATGTGCCCGACCTAGGTGAATGGAATCAAGACATTCATCAGTAAAACAATCATAGTGGTCTGATCTCTAAGAAAAGTCCACGATGATAGATTGGTGATTTCAAATAACATTTTTATGCATGTACTGATGATAGTCACTTGGAGGAAATGCCGTTTACCACCATCATTTAATATATCAAACATCTTCACCTCCACATACTCATACTTATAAAGTTTATCCTCAACAAGCTCAAGTGAAGAATGTTATAGACAAAGAGATCAAGTTAAAGACAATGAATTACGTCAAAGTCAAAGAGCTAATCAAGAAGTAAAGAACAAGTTCATGAATGAGGAAGACACAAGTATGAAGTTCAAAGTCTTATCAAGAAGTATGAGTATGTTGGAAAAGACGACATGGCAAACCTGTGAAGATGTTGATCAAGGGCAAGAAAGATCAAAAGAAGTTACTTCAAAGATCACAAAGCATGAATGAACGAAGAATCAAGACTATTCTATGACGACACACAAAGTTCAAGACCATGAAGACAGAAGACCTAATCACGTGGAGCATCCTTTGAATGACCACCCTTTAGGGGGAGATTGTTAGCCTTAATAGAAAGTGTTGGTCATTCTAGATTAGGAACTTTGTAATGTGTCGTAGAATATATAATAGAATAGACAATGGGCTTATGGGTTGGACTAATCTAATAGGTTAGTATTTATATGTTAGTCTTTAATATGAAGTCCAATCCAATCCAAGCCCATAAGCAAGCCTTTAAGGCTTCATGTATCTAACTATAAATACACCTCAAATGTGTCATTTGAGGTTTGTGCTTGAGTGTGTATTGTGTGTGTTTAATGAATAAGATTTCTCTCTTCCATCTCTCTACTTTCTCTCTCTAAATTCACGCCTCATCTCAAGTCACCTAGGTTATATCGTGTGATAAGGTTAATAGATCTAAGGTCCTACAGTATCTGTAGAAAGCGTTGCTGTTGGCACAGAAGGAAGATGCAGGCTTTCAATTGAATGCTGAGGAAAATTATTTTATGGCTCTCATGGATGAAAAGGAAGATTGAGAGGATATCAATGCAAACTGCATCTTTATGGAAAATCTTCAGGAGGCTAAGTACGACACGGATTTTGACACACCTCCTGTTTATGACACCAGTGCACTCTCTGAGATACCAACCTTCAATACATGCCACGATAATGATATATTTGATATGTCTCCTCATGATCAACAACATTCTGAGACTCAAGCACCCACTTATGATACATACCTGGATACGCCGAGTAGTAGCAATATTCCTTCAGCAACTCCAAATATGAATCATAGTGGAGGCTCAGTTTCACAGTAGCTGAGAATGATGAGGAAACATGTGCTCTATTTGAATCATTCTTGAATAATTGTAGCATTGAAATTAAGAAAGTAAAAAAGGTCAATCTCGATGTTAAGGCCGGGAATGAAAATTGACCGCTAAGCTTGAGAGATACAAGGAAAATGAAAAAAGTTTTCAAATTGATACAAAACGTGAGTCAGAATTTGAAATTGGTTATAAGAAGTTACTTGTTAAAGATAGGCAATTGCAAACAAAATTTGATGATCTTCAAATTAGTTCAACAAAAACCATCAACTCTTTAAAACAAGAAATTTCTAATTTAACAAACCAACTTTCAAAACTGTGGACGTATAGCCTGGACTGGGCCAGGAATGGGCCAGGCCCGGCAGACAGCGGCCCACTCTACGCCTAAACCCTAATCAATGCCCTATAAATATATGGCTGGGATCCCCTTCTTCAGGGAGATATAATAACAGAACAGAACAGGTTATTCTAAACCTAACTCTTGTAGGCTATATCGCATCGATACTAACTTGACCATCGGAGGTGGATCCCGGGGCTATGGCCTCGGGTCCACTCCTAACGGGTTCTCTTTGTTGAACAGGTCTACTCAGGGCTCGAGAAGACGACGAACGGCCCAGGGAGAGTCGTCGAATCCAGCACGCGCCAGATTATGTATCAACAAGTTGGCGCCATCCGTGGGACCCGGCAAGTTTCGTGCTCTCACATCACCGGAAAGCAACCATCGAGTTCAAAAGCCGGTATTTTGATCTTTTTAAATTGGTAATAAGATACTACCAATGTTTTCTAAAATTTAAAAAGATATCCCAATATTTTTTGTGCATGTCTTTTAAATCGGTAAGATATGTTATCTTTTAAATATTCAGAAGATTTTATGTAAATCTTTTAACTTGGTAAACACGATTTTATCTATAGTCGCACTAAGTCCGCACGATCGGACCTACTTTATCTTTTAGCCGCGAATTAATTCGCGCACATAATGTTTTTACGGTTGGTATGCTTGTTCGCGCTTGTTTGCACGTTCGAACGCAGTCACGATAAATCTACCCGCGTTAGGCTGTGCGTTCGGACATCTTCGCAGATTAGCTAGTCAATCGCCATGAGCGCACTGGACAAAAGCGGGAACAGTACAGGCACCACGATGCTAGTCAATCGCCATGAGCGCACTGGACAAAAGCCGTGGTCATGTTATGTTCATCTGCGATCATCCACAAACGTTCGAGTCTATGCGGTCACGATACATCCATCTGCGTCTGTGCGTGCGATTGCAACTATTAGTCGCGGTCACGGTGTGTCCATCCGGGTTATTGTTTTTTTTATATATAAAAAAAAACAATTAATTATTTATGTAGTTTGTAAACCTCACGATAGGTGTAATTCGCACTGCTACTTCTCTTATGTGTTAATTTCACATGCTATGTGCTATATATTGCTTCACGCTAATCTTTTACTTCATTAGGTTTTATATGTTGCGATTCGCGGCATATACTTTTAATATTTGCATTAAGTGTTTTTCAGGATTTGAATAACTAAGTTTAATGCTCCTACATGAGTAGCACCATCAAACTTGGGGGGCTACCAGGGTATATAATACCACTGTTTCCGTACGCGTCACGCATGAATATTTGGAAGCAGATCGTACAAAAGAGGTATTGCAAGCCCGGTACAAAGACGGATTTGGATATTCGCACCATCTTGCCGCAGGGGAGACGTCCTCTGTCGGTTGTAAAGTCGGATGTAATGTTCACACCTCCTTGTCGCGCACAGCGCGCATGATGAGTGTCTAAATACTCATCATTTTTACCTAATCTGAGCTGCCAAAACATCCAAAAACACTCAGAAATGCATCATAATACTGAAATTATCCCAGAATTGTGTTTTATATGTTTCAGATGCAAAATGTTTAAAAACAGATGAAAAACGAACAAAGTTTGCATAATTGGCAGTTTCAGTCCCTCAACTTTCAAAAGTTGTCAAAACTAGTCCCTGGTTATTCTAAAAACAGGAAAAGTCATCAAAGGTCCTTTAAGAATCATAAAATAAACATATATAGTCCTTTGGTGTGAAGTTTCATAAAATTACAAGTTTAGTCCCTGAACTTTGCAAAATGGACAAAAATGGTCCCTGGGATTTAAAAACTTTGAGAAAAATAAATATGGTCCTTGTGTTATTGATTTGTGGCAGGTTTAATCCTTTGAAGTGAGTTTGGAATGTTGGCAAATCAGGTCCCTAAAGTTTCAGTAAATTACAAGATTGGTCCCTATGCTTATTTAAACCAAATCCGGATCCAACAATAAAAATAACCCAACCCTTTTATCACTACCTTAACCCATATTATTACTAAACCCAACTACCAGCCCAACCCCTTAAATAAAACAACCCAAGCCCAATTCCCTTATAATAAAAACCCGACCCAACCTTTAATTTAAATAACAAAAAGTTTGACCTCAGTCAAACTTATCCCCTACCTTCGAACCGCCAAACAAACCAGTCACCATACCACCTCACACCCCAGCTGGCTTCACCACATCATTCCCCCTCCAAACACACTACCTAACATTGCCAAAAGCATTAAATGCTTCTCTTCCACTCCCACTAGCAAAATCAGATAAAAATCCCACTTTCCTGATTTCCCGCCAAAAATACAAGTGGTCGATTGAGATTAAATTGGAGCAATTCAAGGGTGGGGATATGATGAGGATGTCGACAATAGATTATCCCACTTTAATTTATGTATAAATAAGATGTAATGTAGCTAAAATAGTGTGTGTGGAAAAATAGTGTAATCTTAGTATAATCGTATTTCCATTTCCAGTAGTTTAATTTGTAATTTTGAATTTTAATCAATCAATACAAAGTAATCTTAGTGTATTTATTGTTGTTCTTTGATTTATTGTCAGTAGTTAATGATTATACCAATTTTCTGATTTTCATAGGTTCTGTGAATTAGATCATTGATAAGTAGTCTATGAATCAACTTCTCAGTTGATTCTAATAGCTTATATAAGCTTTATATAGCTTATTGTAAGTTAATTGTAGTGTAAACATGTTCTAAATCCAAGAAATCAAGATGGTCAATGAAAGTCAACTTGGAGGTCAATAAGCTATTTCTGGGTGAATAAGCTAGTTCAGGAAGCTTTTCTGGGTTATCTAGCTTGTTTCTGAAAAGCTAGATTGGTCCTTGGTTCCTTGTTCTCTGTTCCATAGAGCTCACTCAGTTGTAAGCTTTTTAGCTTTTTAGCATTAAGTTCCAAATTATTGTATATCTGCTTAAAAGTAGCTTATTCCTGTTGTTTCATACTTTTTGCTAGTTTCTAAGAGTATTTCATTAATATATTCAGTAGTTAAATTGTCTTTCATTAATTTGCTTATAAAATCATATAAAAGACTAAAACTAGCCAAATTAGCATAAGCTTGTTAGATTACTTAATTTTCTGATAAAAGTTGCTCATTAGGGTTTATATAAGCTAGGTAATCAGTAATAATCATACTTTTAGTTTAAAAATTTTGTTTTCCTTTTGAAATCCACCACAGACACCACCATAAGGGGTGTTTGGTTTAGGCAGTCTCACAAGCCAAACTCAGTGTTACTGTAGATGTGCCATAAGCCTAAGTTTGCACAAGCTTTTCTGTGTCCTAAGAAGCTACTTTGAACCCCTGATCAGCCTCATAGCTAGATATAACCATTTTGTACCCTTTGTGTTCATTTCAGTTCCTCAACTGCTCAAACAAGCTTATACAAGCCACTAGCTTGTTAAGCCCTTGTTCTTGGCATTTTTGAAGTTCATTTGGTCCATATAGTGTAGCCCTAATAGCCAAAAACACTTGTGCACACTTGTGCAATTTCTGCACAGCATCTGCACAAAACAGCAGACTCAGTGGTTTCAACTGCTGATCTTGGCTTTAATTGAACATCAATTGGTCAAATTGTGATAGGGCTTTTGTGTTTTTTAGATACTCAGTAGTGCTATCTTGATTTTTCCCCCAGTTGGTTGTGTTTAAATAGCTTATTTCACTGCTTAAATTGCCCTTCAATTTGGCCATTTGTCTGAGATTTCTGTCTTAAAATCCACAACAGCCAAGTGCTTAACTTGCTTATTTCTTATGCTTATTGTGAATTTTAAGTTGTTTCATGCTTCTTATAGTTGTTTAAGCTTGTCCTGATCATTTGGTCAATTTTCTTGCTTTTTAGCTTATTTTGGGCTTATTAGCAAACTGCTTATTAGCCCAAAAGTGCTTATCAGGCTTATTAAACTTCCACTTTTATTTTTCTTAGCTTTCTAATAAAATTTTAGAATTATCTGTAATTTTTCATAATTTTCCTAAGTCTTTTAATATTTTTAATCATTTTTATTAGTTTTTAATAGTAATTAAATCATAAAAAAAAGAAAAATAATCAGAAAAATATAATTCCAATTTTCATAATTTTCTTTTGTCATTTTTAATCTAGGAAAAATATAATCTTATTTTTAGAACTTAAGAAAAACCAAAAATAGAAATATAGTGATAGCTTCTATTTAATAGAATTTATCTTTTTAAATTTTAATTAAGTAATTTTCATTTTTATAATTTTCTTAACTTCTTTTCATCTTATAATATTTTTAGAAAAAGTTTTAGAATTTTCCTTGTTCATTTAGTATTTTTTACAAATTTAAATAGTTTAAAAAGTAATTAAATAAATAAATAATTAATAATAATTAAATAAAAAGTATAAAAAATATAATCTAAGTTTTTAAATAAGTTTTAAGTCATTTTACATTTTTAGGTTTTAAATTTTATAAATTTCAGTTTTTGTCCCATTTTAGCTTTTCCGTTACGCGTTTTGGGTTAATTAATTCGCGTTTAATTTTATTGTGCATATTTGTTTTAATTTGTTATTTAGAATTGTTAAAAAACAAAATCAAAAATATCTGATTCATCAATCACTCTAATCCAAAGCTTTTCACAGTTTTCCATTCACACCTCGTTGGGAAACGACCCAGGTGATCACTTGCCTGGTTTCACACTACACACGAGCATCCGGTTCTGAGACTGCATATATTTATATAAGTGTTTTCAGAGCGGATCAGCGCACCTCTGCCACAGAAGCACGTCTTCTGTCGCACCATGCTGCATCCCTACTGGTACAAAAGGTACGCCCTTACCCAGGATGCGGCATACGGGATCCACCTTCACCATTGTGAGACTCTCACAATCGCAATGTCAGTGTTACCCCAACTATAGAACTACGTGTTCTTCTTACGGGGTCTTTACTGTCACACTGTGGCGGGAAACCTGGCATATGCGCATCCCTCCCCGTCATGTAAGAACGGGTGTTACTCAGGATGGAACATGGTCACCACGGACGCGCCTACAAGGTCGCGGATTCGGATATAGTCTAATGGGCTAAACAGGACTGCGCCATGGACCCAGTGTGCACTGTAGCATTTGGGCTGCGCGGTATGGTCTGTCCCATGCGCACACCTGAGTTGCGCACACATGGGCCTACGAGGCCATGAACAAGAACTTAAGTCTAGCATAACATAGCCATGCACTATGTGACACTAGACTTGTGGGGCTTGTGGACGTATAGCCTGGACTGGGCCAGGAATGGGCCAGGCCCGGCAGACAGCGGCCTACTCTACGCCTAAACCCTAATCCATGCCCTATAAATATATGGCTGGGATCCCCTTCTTCAGGGAGATATAATAACAGAACAGAACAGGTTATTCTAAACCTAACTCTTGTAGGCTATATCGCATCGATACTAACTTGACCGTCGGAGGTGGATCCCGGGGCTACGGCCTCGGGTCCACTCCTAACGGGTTCTCTTTGTTGAACAGGTCTACTCAGGGCTCGAGAAGACGACGAACGGCCCAGGGAGAGTCGTCGAATCCAGCCCGCGCCAGATTATGTATCAACAAAAACAAAAAACAGCTTATACCAATCTTGAAAAAGAACGGGATGAGTTGAAAAAGGACTTTGCAAAGAAAGAAGATAAACTTTTGGACGAAATCATAGAGTCAGAACATATGATCGAAAAACTAGAAAACTTACTGGTTAAAACGGGGCATTCAAGTCAAACAATTCAGATGATTACTAGTCAAACTGATCCGATTTACCATACAAAACAAAAAATTGCTCTAGGTAACAAAACTCCTTGCAATCTCAAGAAAGCTCAGAAAGAACAGAATATTTTGTACAATGGAAATGTTATATATACCAAACATGATCCTCCTATTGTTCGTGATTATGTAGAAACGATAGAACTTGCTGAAGAGAGTCAAACCAAAATGAAACAAAAGAATCCAGACCAGAAATCAATTGATTACAACAAACTGAACAAACTTTCTGGAATTACTTTTGTTCCACAAAAACAAACATCTTAGTTTTCCAAAAACCGAGGCATCTCAAAACTAGTTTCTAAACCATTAGTTGTTTCCAAATCTCTTTCTAAAATGGACAGATGTCCTCAAAAAACACTTTTAACACAAGTGCTGCCAGAGGATTTCTTGATGATATTAAAACCAGAATTGGGCAACTTCAAACGACTTTAGAATCTAAAATGAGGCTAACTAAAAACAATTGGAATACAACGGTCCATTTACATCTAAAAAATATTCTTGAAAGTGAATTTGCTCCTCAAATCAACGCCATTAATGATAGAGTAATTCAGTTTGATCAAGCATTTTTAAAAGAAACAGCCAAATTTGTCAAGGACCACAAATCCTTGGTAAAGGAAGCTAATGAAAATCTTGAAAACATCAAAATTTTGGAAAATATAAATGATTCTCTCTTCGAAGTCTCTATGTCTACCGATATTATGTCCATCATTTTAAAAACATATTTTGTTGAAGACGATGAAAGACTGCGAGCTGAGACCTCCGCAATTGTTTCACAATATGAAAATGCTCTTATAAAGCTTGAAAAAGAAAACTTGTCCTATTTTAAACAACTTGATCGAAAAACTGAGGAATGCAAGTATGACAAACTGTCGTATGAGCGTGCCTACAAGGACATGAAAGAGCAAAATGATCTTTTGAGAGCTCAGCTGGACAGTCTAAACGGGAAGGGCGTGGATACTAAGTTTGCAAAACCATTGACTGTGGAGAAACCACATACATAAAAACGGTTGAAAAACCAAAAATCTCAATTTCCCGGTTTGCTCAAAAATTAATGAGAAAAAGGATTTGACAAAACCAGTCACTCCACAACCCTTGCCCAAGCAAAAAGAAATTGAAAAGATTGTTGAAAAGGTAAAAGTAGTTGAAAAAAACACAAAGGTGCGTTGTAACACCCCCCAAAATCAAGATTTGCGGAAGCATACACATTTGGGTGCTACAAAATCGATAATCACAACACAAAGATATAGAGAACGGATTAAAAATCCGTTTTAAAATAGTTTACATTTCCAAAGTCATATTGTCATACATCAAGTTCACATCAAATAAAATGAAGCCCATTTAACAAAGCGGTCCCAAATTCAGAGTTTAACGCATAAATGAAAACATTTCCAACAATTTTTATGACCTTTGCCATGCCCTGCCTCCAATAAACACATTCTCAATTACCTGAGAAAAATATGCTAAAAGTCAGCTAACGCTGGTGAGTTCATAGGTTTAAAGTAAATAAGCACATATGGACCATAACAAATATTCAGCAAATAATTCAGCTAACACACACTATCCTGCTATGCAAACACCAAGCTCATCCAACCGAACTAGACAAACAATATGCCTAACTGGCATAGCAAATAAAGGGTGCCCGCGAGTGTTAATCCCCAGACACTCGGCAAATTCCGATATGGTATACGTTCGCATTGACTATGCCGAGCCAACCGAACGGGGGAGTCACCCCCAATAGATCTATTTATATCACACGCGTTTCCCAGCAGAAATTGACGGTTGATGATAGTAGGCGTAATGGGATTCAGCTAACTTAGGTTTCCGCATACAAGTGTGTATAAAACAAAGTTCATTTTGGTCCACGAAAACATTTTTGCATGTTTCTCACCCCAAGGTTTATAAAAAGCAATACGTATAAAAAATGGGGCTATAAACTCACCTTAAAACAATAGCAATCTGCTAATCAATTAACAATACAGTGAAACCACTTCGACACGCGACCTAGATCAGTATGGTAAGTCTTAGTGAAATATTCGTCTTTTAAATGTCTTAACTCAATTCAAAAGTTTACGTGCGACGGAACTTCTGTGCTTTGCTTGTCGCAAACTGCGTAAGTAATATATATATTATCGTGTGTTATATATATATATATTTAATAATTAAATATTTAATTAATTCAGACTTATAATTAATTAAATAAGTATTGAATAATTAATATGATAATGGTGTTAGTGGGGTATTATTATATTATAAATTATTATAATTATTTATAATGTAATAATAATCATAAAGAAAGTTATAAGTATTTAATTTCCAAGAAATTAAATAAGTGCAAGTGTATAAATGTCAAAAATGCATTTATAAGTCTTATAAGACCTAAAAATATTAATTTAGGAGAATTAATATTTTTAATAGTAAAAATAACCCGTTTCGTCTTTTAGTCGGTTTTCGTCTGAAAATATTCTGAGTGTCGAAATTTTAGAAAAATTGGGTATGACCCATTCGTTTATTCAAGCTTTCTCATTTTTCTCAAGTGTTGCAAATTTCCTCAAATAATCCCTTTTTGTTAACCATATTTGCAAAAATAGTCCAAAGTGTACATTTATCGTTATAACTATACTTATCGTTACGATTACTTCATAATTATAGTTTTCGATACGAAAATCAACGTTTAGTCAAAATACTTTCAAAAGTCAACAAAAGTCAACATTCATAATTTTGGGCCGAAAATCCTCTTAATTGACTTATTGGGCTTAAAATGCCAAAACGAGCCCAAAATGGTTTTTACCGATATATATCGTTCTATTTTACAAAAATAATTATAGCGAGTCTAAAAATGTTCCAAAATTCATTTTTGTCTCCTGAGATGTTTATTGGGCCGAATAGGCCACATTGAGTCCAATAACCCATTTTTAGTTCGACAAACAATTAATCCTTTTTAGTTACGTTATATTTTACGTTAAATATCAAATAAGCTAATAAGCACTTCCAATAAGCATTTTGGTCCAAAACAGCCCATGTAGGCCAAATACATGATGGGCTCGGCCCATTTATGTCAAGATAAAATTTAGTCCAATTCATTTAGTTTGAAATCAATAAGCTAGTGCTTATTACAATAAGCTAACTAAAATAAGCTAATAAGCATAATTTTCACCATTTCACCACTAGAGCCAAAATTTTATGTTTTTCAAAACCCCAATAATTATTTATTTTTAAACATGGCCGATCCATATATATACCCATAAAAGTGTATATTTCGTCTTAAATACGCGTAATTAGCACTAATCTCTTTCGTATCAACAAACTAGTACCACAAGCAACAAAATTTACCACACAAGCAAGAAAGTAGAGCAAAAGTTTGAAGATGATGAAGATGGGGTGTTGATTAAGATGGCCTACTGCAAATGGTGTGACGCTGTTTTCAAAGCCGACTCCGTTAAACATGGTACGAGACACTTGAATACTCATTATCAAAACTGTGATAAAAACCCGGATATTGAGAAAATTAAGAAACAGAAAAAACTCGCATTTAAAAAAACTATTGGTGAGAAGGATGAGGGTGGTAGTAGCATGGGGAATTTAGAAACATGGAAATATGATGAAAAAGAAATTAAAAAGTCGTTGATTAAGTTAGTTGTTCTTGCCGAGCTTCCGTTTAAGTTTGTAGAACACCCGGCATTCATTGAATATACCACGAACTTGCAACCTAGATTTCATTTGCCCTCTCGTTTTACTATTGCTAGGGATATTTCTAAGTTTTATCTTGATGAGAGGAAGAGCCTTTTAAATTTCTTAAGCAACAATGCCACCACAATTCATTTAACCACCGATACGTGGACTTCTAGTTGTCAACGAGTGAACTATATGGTTTTAACCGCCCACTTTATAGATGATGATTGGGTAATGCACAAAAGAATTATTAATTTTAGACCAATTCATAGCCATAGAGGGGTGGATATTGGTAGGGCACTTTTGGAATGCATAACCGGATGGGGTATAAAGAATGTTATGACCATGACGGTTGATAACATTACTTCAAATGACAAAGCTCTTGAATACTTGATAGAAAATTTACCAACTAAGTATGATAGTGGTAAACATTTTCACATAAGATGTATGGCTCATATCTTAAACCTAGTTGTCAAAGATGGTCTTAAAACATTCAAAAAAGAAGTAGACACCATAGCATTGGCCGTGAAATACATAAGACATTCGAGCCAAAGAGTTACTAAGTTTAAAGAAAGTGTCGAAAAGTCTTGTAGTTCAAATAAGTTTTTGATTGCCGAATGCCCTACAAGATGGAATTCAACACATGATATGTTAAAAACCGCCATTGAGTTAAAAGAAGCTTTTTTTGATTATGATTTCAATAACTCTAGTTTTGCCCGAGACCTTGAGGAAATACCTAAGCGGGCTGATTTTGAGGTTTGTAAGAAGGTAGTTGCATTTTTGGAAAAGTTTAAGGAAAAAACCGAACTTGTGTCTAACGTATCATGTCCCGTAGCTCATTTGTGGTTTGGTGAGGTACTTGATGTTGATAAGCATCTTCGTGAGTGGGAAGAACATGCGTCTTTTAAGGTAATGGTTGAAGAAATGAGAAAAAAGTATGACAAATATTGGGGTGATTACAAAAAAATCAACCATTATATGTACTTTGCCGTTATCTTTGATCCCACAATGAAATCGGAAATAATTGGCTACGGGTTTAGACATTTGATAGAAAATGGTTGTATACCAATGGAGGTTGACGAAGAAAGTGATGAGAAGCCAATTCCCTTTTTAACCGATGAAGAATTATGTGACAAATTGGTTAAGAAGGTTGAGAAAGATATGAGGGTCTTGTTTGCCATGTACAAAGAAAAATATGGCACAAACGTATCAAGTGACATACCAAAAACAACGTCAAGTCAAAGTAGTAACACAAGTCGCCGTCGTGGTAATTCTTTCTTAAATGCTTTTAAAGATAAAGTTGGAAATAAGTTGTACGGGGGTGAAGACGAATTGACCAAATATCTTAAAGAACCGCGTCTTGAGTTAGAGGATGCTGAAGAGTTCGACATACTAAATTGGTGGAAGTTAAATAGTCCAAGATTTCCAATTGTATCAAAGATGGCGAAAGGTAATAACTTATGCTTTTTTATTAAATTTTAGATATCTTTGTGCTTTGTTACTATGTTTTTAATTAACTTATGTTTTTTATTAACTTTGTTTTAGATATCTTGTGCATCCAAGTATCCACCGTGGCTTCCGAATCCGCCTTTAGCGCGAGTGGTCGAGTTTTGGACCCGTATAGGAATTCTTTATCGCCTAGCATTGTGGAGGCTTTGGTGTGCACACAAGATTGGATTCGTACATCAAGTAAAAACATCACTCTGGATACGTTAGAGGATTTAATGAAAGACGACGAGCTTGTTAAAGGTAAACTATTTATATGTGCTATCTGATATGCTTTTGAGTTTTGGACCCATATTTGATATCTGTCATCTGATATGATTCTGTTCTGATATGATCTGCTATGAATCTGCTATGAATCTGCTGTATATGAATCTGTCAATCTCATATGAATCTGCTGTATTTGTTTCCAAGATTTCCATTTGATATGAATCTGCTTCTGATTCAGTAGGTAGTTTTTATTAGATTGGCATATATAAATAAATTTGACCCATTGACTGTTACATTGGGTAAATGATAACCTGTTACATTGGGTGAATGACTGTTATTGATTGGCATATAAATAAATTTGACCCATTTGTTATTAGATAAGTTTTTATAGGTTTGATCAGGCTAATGATGATTGATTTGGAAGATTTAAGAATGTCATATTCTGTTGTTTGAATGCAACTTTTGAGTGCTAAAAAAGTTATAATTTCCATCTGTTTATTCATGATTTCCATCTGTTTAAAACAAGATTGTGAATGCAGTTATATATATTTCGGTTTAGATGTTTGTGTGTGTAACTTAATCACTTATGTTGTCATGTTTTTTTTCTAGAAATTCAAGAGGCGTTAGACAAACAAAAGGGAGAACATGGAAAAGAGAAGAATGTTGCGCCATGATTCAAGAATGTTGTCATCGGAGTATCGAACTTGTGCTTTGTATTTTTATTTGGTTGCTTATTTGAAGTTTTGAACTTGTAATTTGTATTTGTAATGCCAGGTGAATTTGTATTTGTAATTTGTATTTGGAGGTGAATGTTGTACTGGGCTGCTACTGGGAACCCATTTGCCCATTTTTCATGAATTGTATTTGTAGTGGGCTGCTACTGGGCTAGTTGTTTTTCATTTTCGGGACTGGACAGCTTTATCCCGAAACCGAACCGTTTGTCCCGAATTAAACCGAACCGACCCGACTTATATTCGGTTCGGTATCGGTATTGCTTTTCTTCCTCTTTCGGTATCGGGTTTTGCCGGGACGGGTCGGGTCGGGTCGGGATCCGGCCCGATGCTCAGCCCTACTTTTAAACATCAAAACAACATGATATGAACAAGATTTGAACAAATTTTGAAAATCCTTACAATGCTTTGACGAATGTCGAGAGGTTCAAGTGTCCAAGAACACACCAAATTGCACCAAATTTACCCAAGACATGTTTCAAATAACCCAAAACACATGAAAGTACACCCCGATTACTTATAACTTCAACAAATTTTTATGGATCTTGGATTAAGGTTCTTGGCCGTGAGTTTTAAGCTAGGGGAGGAAGAAAAATGATCTTGATAACTCTTGTTGATAAGAATATGTATGTGTAGAACTATGTGGTGTATTTAGGGTATAAATACAAAATTGCTATGTCATATCTCACTAATCATATCTTAGCATATAATAAGTCTTGTCCCTTTGTGTGTGTTGGCTGTAAACGAAAAGGGGAGGTGGAATTTAATGGGTTTTTGATCCTCGTTGGTGTATCGTGTGTCGGTTTAAGCTTAAATGTTACCGTAAAGTCCCGGTTTAACCTTTTTGGACAAGTATACGCAAAATAAAGTTTTTATTGACGTTTTCGTCAGAATAATAAAGAAATATTATTATTTGCTCAAAAATTCCTTTATTTGACTGTTACCATATATACTGTGCTGTCAGTACGCGTGTGGGGTTGCTTTTCAGTAAATACGAGAAAGCTCTCAGTAAATTACGAAACTTGTCGGTAACTATCAGTAATAGAATAATTTATGCTTACTGAAAAAAATAAACTTTTTCAGCAGTGACTGTAAGCTATAGTATGCGGGACAGCTCCCAAAAATGCTCAAAAATACTCGGAAACATGCAATCGCGCTTATAAATGCTAGGCTTAAAAATAATAAATAACCATTTATTATTAATTCAAAATGTGAAAATTACCATTTGTCACAGTCTCCCCAGCTAATAGGGAAATCCGTCCCGGATTTCAATTGGCATAACTCGATGAGTACGAAAAGAGATGAGGATATTTTTGCTTGATTTCATCCTCTCGCTCCCATGTGTACTCGGGACCTCTGCGAGAGTTCCAACGGACTCTCACAATTGGGATACGACTCTGCTTTAGCCGTTTAACTTTTTGGTCCATGATTTCAATCGGCTCCTCGATGAAATTCAGTTTCTCATCAAGCTGAATCTCGTCCAAGGGAATGGTAGTGTTATCGTTAGATAAGCACTTTTTTAAGTTGCTGACATGAAAAACATCATGTACAGCGCTAAGCTCGAACGGCAGTTCAAGTCGGTAGGCTATCGGCCCGATTCTGGCAAGAATTTCGAAAGGTCCAATATAGCGAGGGTTCAGCTTCCCACGCTTACCAAATCTTATCACGCCTTTCTATGGCGAGACCTTTAACATCACTTTGTCACCCACTTGAAACTCAAGGGGTTTTCGCCTCTTGTCGACATAGCACTTTTGACGGTCACAAGCCACTTGCATTCAGCTCTTGATTTGCACAATCTTTTCGGTAGTCTCGTGGACTAGGTCAGGTCCGGTAAGTTGACTTTCTCCGACTTCAGCCCAACATATTGGCGATCTGCACTTACTACCATAAAGCGCCTCATACGGTGCAACCTTAATGCTGGTGTGGTAGCTGTTGTTGTAGGAAAAAACAGCTAAAGGCAAATGCCTATCCCTGCCATTCCCGAAGTCAATCACACAGGCTCTCAGCATGTCCTCTAACGTCTGAATGGTCCTTTCACTCTAACCATCAGTCTGAGGATGATAAGCTGTACTCATGTCAAGGTCGGTTCCCAATGCGTCCTGGAGCGATTTCCCGAAGTTAGTTGAATCGACTGTCTCGATCAGAGATGATAGAGACAAGCACACCATGCCTTGCGACAATTTCCTTCTGTTGGGTCTGTTAGTAAACAAGCATCCTGAAAACAGGATTTGAATACAAATTAGCCCAAATGTTAATCAACCGTGAACACTCTCAAGTCACTGAGTGAACAGTCACTCAGTGAGTTACCTTCAGGATGCTTAGGACGAGTCTAATAAGAAAGATTCACCATTCAGTGAGGCGGAACTCCCTGAGTGTCATTTAAGCCAAAGAAGAAGGTAATGGGTTCAGTGAGTGATGACAATAACTCACTGAACCCCAGTCTCCTAAAAAACAAATGTAATTGAAGACTGAAGACTGAAGACCAAGCCTGAAGAATCTGAAGTCTGAAAAAAAGGCGGGACAAGGCGGGAAGAGTTTGAAAAGATAAGGAGATGTCCTTATCAGGGCAAAGTCAAACTTTCCCTGAATGGCGTGAGAACAAGAATAGTGTTATCACTGACACTCAGAAAGCAATTTCAACCTTATCCCAATATAAATTCTTGTAACTGTCAAATACTGTTGTACTTTGACCAGACTAGGTAGGTAATTCTTTTTGTATTCTTTAGTCACGGGTGCTCTTTTATACATGTGTATAAATAGGATCATAAGGGAGAAAAGTGGATAAGTTTTGTGCATTAAAAGCTTAGACTTTCACAAAACCACTTTTCTCCCCCAAAGAGCAACCTAGTCCCTGAGATAGCTCAGTGGTTCATTCATTGTTGCCACTCAAGCATAGCTTGAGTTTAGTGAGGAGAACACCATACCTTGTCATTTCAATCCCAAGTGTTATTTCCGCTAACACTTGGGTATAGATTCTTTTGATTAATTTCTAATAAGAATTTAAACGTTGAAAAACTTGTGTTTTATCTTTTACGTTTTACTTATTTGTTTAAATTAATCAATACGTTAATTCAGTCATAGAACACAAATAGATTAACTTTGTAGTTAATTCTGCTTGTGTAACGGGAACAACAAGTGGTATCAGAGCCAAGTTTGTAAAATCTTTTAAAACGAAAGAGTGCTCAAAAGATTTTTAAAACCAAGATCCTACTATAGCTGATATTAATTTTCCCCAGCTCGTCGATAAAAAGGTTGGAAGCTATTCAGCTGTTGCTCCCAGACTCGAAGCTGGAAAATTTAGCAAGTGGAAAAAGCGAATGCTTTGCTACTTGACTGGTATGGAACCATACTACATCACTTGTATCAATGAAGGTCCTTATGTCCCTAAGACTGCTGAGGGGTTAATTAAATCTGAAGCTCAGTGGACTATAGATGAGAGAAGGGTGGTCAATCAAGACCAGCACCTGAAAAGCTTAATTGTATCTTGTCTTCCTGACGATACAATGGAATCGGTCATTAACTGTACTACAGCCAAACAAACTTGGCTTGACTTGGTTCATAGCTTTGAAGGTCCCTCAGATACCAAGGAAAAAAGGATCATTTACTTGAAACTTGAGTATAACACTTTCAGGGTAAAGGACTCTGAAAGTCTCTCTCAGACATATACCCGATACAAGACCCTGATAAATGAATTATCAAATGATGGTGTAGTGTTGTCTAAGCATGAGATCAATGTTGGCTTTGTCAACAGTCTCCCTGAGAAGTGGCTAAACTTCTCTCAGGGCCTCAGGAATGCTAATCACATTCAGACCTTTGAGCTCCCTGAGATCTATGGGAAGTTTGTCTATGAAGACAACTTAATCTCTAGGAGATACCCAGACTCAAAGAAAGCTCTTGAGACCAAAAAGGCCCTGACTACCTCACCCATATCAACTGCCTTTTATTCTAATGGTGTTGTGCAGGATTTTCAAGAGGATTCTGATGATGAGGTTGATGAAAGAACTAGTGAGGAGTACCTAAATGATTTACATTTAGAATTTCAAGAAAGGGCACTCCTTGCTAATTCAAAACGTTTTATCAAAAGAAATCAGTCAAACTTTTCAAAAGCTAAAGCAAATGAAACCACTGAATGTTTCAAATGTGGTAAAAAGGGTCATTTTGCTAAGGACTGTTATTCAAAAACCATCTCAGAACCCTCTTATAAATTTTCTGAAAACAGTTCTTCTTCAGGAACTAGCAAGTTTCAACCTAAAATGCTTCAGACTACCCAACATTTTCAAAACAATAATGTTCAAAAAGGGTCAAAAAGATTTTGAGGCAAAATATAGGAAAGCTAAGGCTAAACTTGCTCTCCTTGAGGCCAATCCCTCAATGTCTCAGGTTGCTCAACCTTCCAAACCTGTTCAAGCAAAGAACAAGGTCCTTGTAGCTGAAGCCTATGACTGGGATGAAGAACAGGTCTTATCAGATGATGAAGAAGTTAGAGTGAGTGCACTGATGGCACTTTCAGATGGTGATCAACTGGCTGTTGGAAAAAGCCATGCAAGAAATGAAGAATGGGTCAACATAACCATGAAAAAGGTAAATATTTTACTTTCAATGGATGATGATTCTGATTGGCGGTCTTATATGAATTACATTAATGTTGATCTTAAGTTTTTTGAAGAGCAGAGACTCAATTTGTTGTCAAAATATAATAATCTTGTGTTAGAATTAAATAAGTGTAGAGATGTATTACTTGTTTTAAAACAAGCCAAACTAGAAGCTGTTACACTTCAAATTTAAAACACTGAAATTTTGAAACAAAATCAAGCTCTCAAAGCTGAGCTTAACAAAGAAAAGGCTGTCATAGAAAGCTCGACTATAAAGAATCCTAAAGTCTATGAAACTGTGAGTCTAATTCCTAGTGAAAACAAGAAAGTTATAGGAGAAGACCAACTCACTGAAAACCCTAGTGAGAGTCACATTGAAATGGCTTTTATTCCAGCTGGCATATCTTTTGAGCAGGAAATGGAACCCAAGTCAAATGACTGGATTGTCAGAGACAACCCAGTCAGTAAGTTACCAAACTTTGAGACTGGGAAAATCTTGCTTCCTGAAAGTCAGGCTTTGAAAGATATGCTTGGACTCACTGACAAACCCAGTAGTACTGAGTCAGTCAATGAGTCTGAATCAGAATCACTTGCACCACTCCCACCTCTAAAAGTCCTTCAGGGAGCTGCACCAAGCTCAGAATTCACACCATTAGTCTATTCTCAACATTCTCCAAAGGAGAAGTCAGGAATGGGAAAAACCATCCTGAAAAGTCAACACCTGAAGTCTCAGTCCCTACTGATGACTCAACAACTTCAGTCCCTTCTGAAGTAAAAACAGAAAGCCCTGATTCAAAACTTGATCAGTTGGCTGAGCTTGTCAGGAAGCTAAGTGAGAAGATTGAATCTTCTGAGAAACCTTCTCAATCTAAGATGAAGGAACCCAAATCAGCTTCCTCAATCACCACCAAACCAAAACCCTCCAAACCTCAGCAAACGTATGAGCTGTGTGGCTATACTAATCATCCCACTGGTGATTGCTTCAGAATCCTTTTTTGCATGATTTGCATAAAGGAAGATCACAGGACCTCTGATCACCAGTCCTACACAACCACATAAAAAATTGCTAACTTTAAAGCTCAAGCTTTTAAGTACCCATCTGATTCTAAGCAGAATCAGAAACAAAAGGCTAAGCCTTTTCCTCCTTGCCCACAATGTGGCTTCAATGACCACCTTCCTGAGGATTGCCTAATGGACACAAGTTGTGACATATGTGGTGATCCCACTCATGACACCTCAGGACATGAGAAGGTCATTCAGACTAGAAGAGGAATCCCTAAGTCATCTTCTCAGTCTACTGAGTCTACCTCTGCAGTCAAATGCAAAATCTGTGGTAGCTCAGTTCATTCAATCACTGACCATGAATAAATTGTTACTTTTAAAAAGGCCATTAAAGCCAAGCCCTCCAAGAAGAGGGGTCCTAGAAAGAACTAACTCAGTTTACATTTGTGTAGAGACATGCCAGGGAGCCAGTTTGGCATCTAAATAGTGGATGTTCAAGGAGCATGACTGGTGTGAAAGAGTATCTGCACAAGTATGTAGAAGAACCAGGACCTCAGGTGGTATTTGCTGATAATTTATCATGTCTCACTGAAGGTTATGGTTCAGTAAACTGTAGTGGTATAGTCTTTACTAGGATAGCTTATGTAAATGGTCTTAAGTACAATTTGATCAGTGTCAGTCAACTATGTGATGCAAAGTACATAGTTCAGTTTGATGATAAACAAAGTACCATCTTCAATGCAAATAAGGAAGTTGTCCTTATTGCACCAAGAAGACAAGATATTTATGTGTTAGACATGAATACTCTAACTCAGAATGGAACTTGTCTCTTTGCTAAAGCCACTGAAACTCTCAACTGGCTTTGGCATAAGAGACTCTCCCATCTGAACTTCAAAAACATAAACTATCTTGCCAAAAAAACAAGGTCCTTGGCTTACCATCACTTGTGTTTTCAAAGGATAAACCCTGCTCTGCCTGTAAAAAAGGTAAACATCATAGAGCATCGTTTAAAACCAAGCAAAACATTTCCATCAAGAACTGCCTTCATCTTCTCCATATGGATCTCTTTGGGCCCATCAGTCCTAGGTCCATTAACCATGAGAAGTATACTATGGTCATTGTGGATGAATACTTAAGATACACTTGGGTTTACTTCCTGACCAAAAAGAGTCAGGCAGCTGAAACAATAATGTCCTTTGTTAGGAACATTGAAAATCAGAATTACATAAAAGTCAAACAGATTAGGACTGGCAATTGGACTGAGTTCAGAAACCATGAACTAGAATGTTTCTGTGATGAGAAAGGTATTTCCCAAAAATTTTCCTCTCCTTACACACCTGAACAAAATGTTGTTGCTGAAAGGAAAAATAGAACACTCATTGAAGCTGCTAGGACAATGCTAAATGGATCAGTCCTATCCAAACACTTTTGGACTGAAGCAGTCAAAACTGCCTGTTATACACAAAACAGATCCATCATTGTCAAGAGACATAGCAAAACCCCATATGAGTTATTCAAGGGAAAAATCCCTGACATCAGCTACTTTCATGTCTTTGGGTGTCCTGTGTTTATTCATAATCACAAGGATCACCTAGGGAAATTTGATGCTAAGGCTGATGATGGATACTTATTAGGATACTCTCTTGTATCTAAAGCCTTCAGGGTGTTCAACACTAGGAGACAACAAACTGAGGAAACATTCCATGTTACCTTTGATGAGAGTACTGAAGCAATCAGATTCTCAAATGCCTCAGTGGAAGAGATAGGTATTGATGATTCATCAAGATATCCTCCTAATGAATATCACCCTGATAGTAATCCTTCCACTCAGTATCAAGAAAATGCTGACATCTCCTACTACATTGTCCCTCACAACCTTCCTTGCCTAACCATCACAGAGTTTGTTGATGCACAGACAAGTACTGATGCAATCAATCAGTCTGAACAAAGTGCTCAGGAACCAATCAATCTCAATGATTAGCCAACCCAGTCAGACACTCAAGATCCTGAAGATCATCAAGTGTCTGCACCAAAACCCACACCTCCACCCAATCAGGCCTCCACAAGTTCTAATCAGTATCCAAGACCTCAGGACAGTTGGACTAGGTCTAAAGGTATAGAACTTGTCAATATTATTGGAGAGCCTACTGAAGGCATGCTCACTAGAAGCATGGCTGCTAAACTGAAAGCAGCCTCAGCCAATGAATGCCTATTTGTGGACTTCATTTTCACAATTGAACCCAAAAGTGTCAAATAAGCACTTAAACATCCCAGTTGGGTTCAGGCCATTCATGATGAACTGGAAAAATTTGACAGAAATAAGGTAATGACCTTAGTCAAATGTCCTCAGGATGTTTCAGTCATTGGCATGAAATGGGTGTTTAAAAATAAAACTGATGAAAATGGCATAGTCATTGAAAACAAGGCCAGACTTGTTGCCAAAGGCTACAATCAGCAAGAAGGCATTGACTATAAAGAGACATTTGCACCAGTGGCAAGGATGGAAGCCATCAGGATCTTCCTTGCATTTGTAACCTACATGAACTTCAAAGTGTACCAAATGGATGTAAAAAATGCATTCTTAAATGGGTCACTGAAAGAAGAAGTTTATGTTCAACGACCTCCTGGATTTGAAAGCAGTGAGTTTCCTGACTATGTCTGCAAGCTTGACAAAGCCCTTTATGGACTGAAACAAGCTCCTAGGGCATGGTATGAAACTCTCTCAGCCTTCCTCATCCAAAACAAATTTGTCAGAGGCAAGATAGACAACACATTGTTTATCTATAGGACAAATGGTGATGTCATTCTAGTTCAAGTATATGTGGATGAAATCATATTTGGCTCAACAAGTTATAAACTTTGCAAATAGTTTGAAAAACTGATGGCAAAGAAATTTGAAATGAGCATGATGGGGGAACTTACTTACTTCCTTGGATTGCAAATTAAGCAGACTGGTAAAGGAATCTCTATCAGTCAAGAGGAGTACACTAGAAGCCTATTGAAAAAGTATGAGCTCAGTGACTGTGCCTCAGTCAAAACTCCCATTACTACTAGAAAAACAGCTATTCTTGACTCCAAATGCGAGTCAAGAAGAGGCTTTATGACGCGCAAATGCGAGTCAAGGATGGACCAGTCATAAAGCTTCATGACTCGCATTTGTGCGTCATCCCTCTATGACGCGCATTTATGACCCACGTTTTATGACTCTCCTTTTTGCGAGTCGTAACCTAATTTTTTTTTTAAAAAATTAATTTTTTTCAGTTCCTAATTTTCTATTAAATGACAATTAAAAACCTGATAATACAAAATTAAAAACACAAATATCAAAATAACGCATTTCATATATTAAAAACCTGATAATACAAAATTATAAACCAGGTTTATCATTGCTAAACATAACTAAACATAACTAAACATGCAGTTAGAGACTACTAGAGTACACAGCTAAGAACACCACGATACAGATACAGCATCAAGGACGGGCTCTTTTGTAGCTGCATGTTGGGCACTTGTACTGCTTGATGTGTTCGGCTCTGGCTGGAGTGATCTTCACACACTTACCATGAAACCACCTCTCACAAATGTCGCAGCATATCCAGAACTCATCAGACGCATAACTTTCGCCACATGACCCAGAACTCATCAGACGCTGCTCAGTCACCAAGAAAGAAAGAAACCCAATTAATTTTCCAGTTTAAAGAGCAGAAGTTGCAAAAGAAGTCCGAGCCAGAATAAAACTATTTCTAATAAACGGACCAGGGTCTTATGGGTAAAAACAAAGTTGATTACCTGAAATAGAAATTGAATGTGAATCTGTATTCCATTTTAGGCAATCAACCCTTTTTCATATCCTATATGGCTTTAGCAATTAGAATTCTATGAATTAAAATAAACCTCTCAAGCGTCCTTTTAATTTATACTTAAAGTGTTTCGTTTAACCCTCTTACTAACACTACATTTGCAGATAAGTAGACACTAACCATAAAACAAGGTGACAATGGTCACAGGAAATGGCTGGCAATCAAAACCCGTGGCTTCTCCTTTTCTGCTTCAGTTTCTTTTATTGCCCCATCTCTAATTTCTTGAACCCTTGTCTCCCAAATTTTGTCAACAAGCTTCCAGGTATCATCACTGACAACTTGAGTCTGCATAGCACAAGCATTCAGCCATTAGAGCAAGAAGATGGTGGTTGAAATAAAATAAATTTTCGGTAGTATGTAAAAACACTGCACAAACCTCCATAGGACGCGGGGCACCAAAAGTTGCAAATCCAACATTGCCTGGTGCAAATGTTGCTCTACCTGGAAGAGAAGCACCATGGATTCCCCACCTTCCAGCATATATCAGTGCAGCATACTCATCAACGGGGGTCACACTAGGCTGAATAATAAATGTAATTTATTAGAGCAAGAAGATGGTGGTTGAATAGCACCAGGCTGAATAATATATCAGTGCAGCATACTCATCAACGGGGGTCACACTAGGCTGAATAATAAATGTAATTTGAAATATGATGTGGAATCAAAGCCAGTATCTAATTATCTAAAGTTTATAAAGATAGGATACGTATATATCAGATGCAGATTTCCAATAGATTCACAGTTTATGCCCTTAATCTTACATGTCATGCGAGATAGATGAATAATGTTTCAAGATAAGAAAATGTCTTATATGTATACCTATATAGCATCATTATTATAACTGAACTAGTTTAGAAGTAACCTGAGATATCCGAGGGGTACTTTCCTCAATGGGAAGTACTTCTCCTTCTTCTTCTCCCTTTCGGTCTTCAAAGAAACCTACATCAAAGATGAACAATCATCAGTAAAACGCATACCCAATAAACGATGTCAAACAGACCAGATAACTATCTCATTGATCAAATTCTGACTTACGTCACGTCTATATTTAAGACTTTGATGTTTTTTGCAAGAAGTTATCAACAGATCTTCTAAGTCAATGGAAATGTGGCTGACCTGGACAAACGAAGAGTAACAAAATGCTTTTATAACTGGAAAAAAAAGGAGTGCTTTCTACAACTTACTTGTCCTTTGTTACAACTTCCAACAGTACGTGTGTAAAGAAAAATTCACAATTTTTCTGGGCTATTAAATGCTATTTTATGGCACATAGATTACATACTTTATTAAATTTATGTCTCATAAAATAGCATATAATAGCTCAGTGAGATCATGGATTTTTTTTAACCTGAAAAAACACAAAAAAAGAAGCAGTACCTATGTCTCATAAAATAGCATATAATAGCTCAGTGATGTCACTCCAAACCAACTTCTTACCGAATACATTTTATAAGGCTCAGACAGGGTGGGAAGTGAAGAAAGCATAAACGTCTGCGATGGCTGCAAATATACTCATTTGCCCCGCCTATGCATGGACAATCACAACTTTGATAATCAGTTGTTCTCATTTATAGTATTCTCCACCCTTAGATTCATCATTGCCTCATGAAACTGCAAACTACATATTTACCCTGCCATGGCTGCAAATATAATAATTTGCCTTGCCATGGCTGCAAATATGATTATTTGCAACACCAATATAAATATCTCCCTGCCACAATGGAAAGAACATCAGTCTTAGCATCCACAAAAACTTTAACCAACTATATCAAATTACCGCAATAAATAAAACCTAATTCACTAAAAGCAACAAACTTTACACATTAATCTGATACAAATTGGGTCAGGTTAATTTATGGCATAGCTGTACATGGACATTCCTCAATTTTAAGACCGTTAACAGGGTAGATATAACGAAGGCAACAAAATAGCAGCTGCTGCATTATACATATGTATTCGGCAGGAGGTGGGTTCGGGCTAATATGGGGTTTATGAGGGGCTAGGCCTCATGAAACTGCAAACTACATATTTGCCCTGCCATGGCTGCAAATATAATAATTTGCCTTGCCATGGCTGCAAATATGATTACCACCCTTAGATTCATCATTGCCTCATAAAAATGCAAACTACATATTTGCCCCGCCATGGCTGCAAATATAATAATTTGCCTTGCCATGGCTGCAAATATGATTATTTGCAACACCAGAACAAATAAACATCCCTTCGGGCCATTTTTTAGCTGAGTCTAAACAAATAAATACCCCCTATTTTATTCTCTAATTCGAATCTAAACAAACCAACACCACACGACTTGATTAACAAAAACGGTTTTAAAAAATCATTAATCCACGAAAACACATAAAACAATTATGTAATCGGTTTATACAAAAGAAAGTGACAAAGATAAATTAAAAGTGTCATCATACCAAGGACACGAGAGAGATGATGGAGATGGTGGCGCGGCTCGATGGTGGTTCTCGAACCAAACGAGAGCCAAAGATCATGATTTAAAACCCCAAATGACACCACAACCTTGGATCTTCAACAAAAATGGATGATGGTGTCAGCTCGTTTCCGAGTCAACTCTCGCATACATAGCATATTTCCTACCTTCTTTCTTCGATCTACACGAGTGGTGATGATACAAGGTGATGAGCAAGGTTTTTAGTGGCGCGTTATGGTGCTAGAGTGACGGTGAGGTGGTGTTTGAGCGCGTGAGTCACGTCAAATGGAAGGGGAGATGGTGGTGAATGTTTTGGTGGTGGTGGTGTGCTTGTTCGGGTGGCGGTGATGGTGTCTTGGGTGGTGGCAGTTGGCGGCGCAGAGAAGAGAGAAAGAGAGTATGTGAGTTTTTAGTGTTAAGTGATAATGAAGAAGATTTTTATTAGTTGTAGGGACTTGAGAGCGGGAGGAAGTGTTTTGGCCAAAAAAAAAACAATCAGATGTTAAAAAAAAACATAGATGACCCCTATTTATGACGCTTCTAAAAACGAGTCATCCCCAATAGAAAATTTACTCGTTATGACTCTTATTTTATGACTTTGCTCTTTGCGCGTCATCTTTTAGTGTGGGTCATAAAAAGCGAGTCAAGGATAGCCCTTTTTCTAGTAGTGCATGGTTCCCCCAAACAACCTTGGTCCTGACCTTGCTGGTAAACCAGTCAATCAAACTCTATATAGAGGAATGATTGGGTCACTGATGTATCTACTTGCATCAAGGCCTGATATCCAATTCTCAATTTGTTTGTGTGCCAGATATCAGTCTGACCCAAAAGAGTCACACCTCATAGCTGTGAAAAGGATCCTTAGGTACCAGAAGGGTACTCCAAGTCCTGGATTATATTATCCTAAATGTTCAGGCTTTGATCTCAAGGGATACTCAGACTCTGACTATGCTAGATGCAACATGGATAGAAAAAGCACCTTAGGCTCCTGCCAATTCCTTGGTGGAAAATTAGTCTGTTGGAGTGCTTAGAAGCAACAATCAGTTGCCATGTCCTCAGCAGAAGCTGAATATGTTGCAGCAGCCAGTTGTTGTGCAAATGTACTGTGGATGAAAAGTCAACTCAGTGACTATGGCATCCATTATAAGATGGTTCCCTTCTTTTGTGATAACACAAGTGCAATTGCTATCTCAAACAACCCTGTTCTTCATCAGAGAAGAAAACACATTGATATTAGATATCATTTCATCAGGGACCATGTCATGAATGGTGACATTGAATTACACTTCATTCCCACTGAATATCAGCTAGCTGATATCTTCACCAAACCATTGGATGAACCAACTTTCACAAGACTGAAAGCTGAATTGGGAATGTTGGATATTGAGAATCAGTCCACTGATTGAATCCATCCAACAAAGTGTAAATTCTGGAAACCTCAGGTCCCTGACTCAATGTGTCTCTCAGTGAATAAGCTCACTGAATGTCCTCCCTGAACCCCTCAAACTGAATGAAAAATCATTCAGGGGCCTCGTGATGACATTCAATGCTATACTTAATGCTCTAAGTATTAAGTTAGTAAATGTCCGAGGTTGGTAACTGAATACCTATTTAATATAGGAATATATGTTCTTATACCAACTGGCATCCACATCATAGGCCCCCACTTCATCATCCCACTTCCCACTTGGCATTTAATGCCTCTCCTCACACATAATATATATGTGATGATGTAACTCTGCAAATTACACTTTTTGCAGACGGCACAACTGTTCACTTGGCAGTTGCGCGAAACCCTGGATAGTGGAAAAGATGGCATTTAATGCAGACCTCAAACATTTATACAAAATAGTTTTTAAAATTTTGAGAATAATATGTTTAATTCCATAACCACCCTTTTCTCCACTTCCTTATAAATACCCCCAAACAAATTAGCACACACACGTTTTAGAAAATTTTAATCAAACTCTTGCCTTTTTCTCAAAAACTAGTGTGTGTGTTCTTCATCTTTAGACCCAGACCATTTTTTTCTTGCAAAACCAAGACTTTTAAATGGCTACTTCTAAAGTTATAACCTGCGCCCCAAATGTGGAATTCACAATAAAGGGCGTGGATATGACCAAAAACAATGTCGTAGGGAATTTTGCCTTCCCCGAAATTTTTTAGGCATATAAGAATGTAGTAAAATACCTACAAAACTGCTTTCTTTCTGCGACATTCACCAAAACACCGCCACTCATATACCATGACTATCTAAGGGAGTTCTGGTGTACAGCAGTGGCTACCAGCCCTGATGACATCAAGGACACCCTTATAACGTTCTCAATGATGAATGGGAGAAAGACCCTCTCCCTGAATTTCCAAACCTTCATCAAGGCCACAGGTCTTGACTTCGCTGAGAACTTCGACCCTCAACCCACTGAAGCAGAAGTAAAGGCCGAATTGCTTTTATTAGGGCCACATGATGACAAACATCCTGAAGTGGCCCCAGGAACCTTATTGGCCAAAGCACCAATAATAAAGACCTGGTTTCTTGCTGTCTGGAGGATCCTGATGACCTTTGTCATTCAGGTCCTTGGTAGCAATAAATCCTCCACGGAATAATTGAACACATCACAACAAATGATTGTGTTTAGCCTCCTGGAGGGTAGAAAAATTGATATTGGAGAGATGATCTTCAGAGATCTCATAGCCAAGCTATCAGGGAAGTCTAGGCAAAGACACATGTCATATCCTAGATTCATTTCCTGTGTGCTTCAGGACTTATTAGGCTCCGAGTATGTTCGACCAAACGTCCAGGGATCTAACCCTGATGTCTTACACAAGGCAAACTACTTGAGAGACCTCCTTGGGGTTACACCAGTTCCCCTGACCACATATATGTTGATGGTCATTCAGGGACAAGACGCTATATCTCCTGTGCCTTCTCCTTCAAAGAAGGAGAAGAAGAAAAAGAAGGCAGGGTCCAGGAAGGTGGTTCAACCCAAACCACTCGCCACTGAGACTTCTGCCTTAAAGCCTAAAGAAAGGTAACCACTGGCCAAAACCACTGAGACACCCACAGTTGAGACCCCATTGGCCAAACAACAACCGCCAACGGAGGGTGCTGAGAAATCATCCTCAGTGTCATTGGGCAAACCCTCTCCTCAAGGCTCTGCTGACAAATATAAGTCAGTGGGGTCAAGAACCTTCCAACTTTCACATCCCGATGAAGGCATTCGTCAATCACCACCTTTTCCTGAGGGAGTACAGGGTCCTATACCCTCGGTAGAGCCGCACCACTCTACTAAGAAGGGGACCCACACCCTCTCACATCCCGTTTATGGCTTTGGCAAATCACAGTCAGAGTCTCAGGGAGGACTGGCCCCTAAATCTTCATCAGGGCAGTACAACCTTGATGGAAAGGGGGGCCTTAGCATATAATTTCCCGTTTACGGTCCTGAGCAATCACACTCAGGATCTCAGGGAGAAACGGTCCCTATATCCTCGTCAGGGCAGTCCAACCCTGGTGAGAAGGGGGACCTCAATAAATCATAGCTGAGTGATAGTACTGGAGAACACCCACCAGTTCTTGAAGACACTCAAGGGGTATACGACCACCCGCTGATACGGAACCTAAAACCCCCATGGCGAATCCAGTCTCTTAGGAATTGACCATGCGGACCAGGCAGAGAAATCCCACTCTCTTCACCTGGAGGGGTCAGAACCTGGCCACAACGAAGGCGAGCCCTCTTTTGAGGGGGAGCTGGATTCCCAACAGGTTCTTACTCTGGCAGATCTCGAAAGACTGCTAAATGACGAGTCAGAGGAGGAAATGGGTCAATTTTGGAGAAGACGATGTTTTTGCTGCTGGGGATCACATGGAGACAGACACTTACAACTCTCCTCCGTACCCTGAACAACCACCATCATCTCCTCCTCCTGAGGATCAACAAGAGCCCCAAACCAATCCAACCACATCATCATCACCATCATCAGGAAACTCCTCTGCTCCTGCTACTCCTCCATATTTGCAGAAGTATGATAATGTTCTTCCACTCACGGAAAGGCAGCAAGTCAAGTTCCTCCGTAAAGCCAACACTGCCCTCTTCTGAGAGATCACTGAAGAATAATGGGAACAGCACACTGAAGTGGCAGTCTCCTATGCTAACTTCAGGGCTGCTGTTGAAGAATCTCAGGGGAAACTGCATCAGGTCACTGTCCTCACTGACAAACAACTCAGTGACCTGAGGACATCTCTTGATGATCTGGGTTCTGCACAAGACAAGCAGTTCTATAATGTCTTGACGACACTTAGTGCCATTCAAGACAAATTCAAGGATGATCCAACCCTGATCACAAGGCTGATTGAGTTTGTGGATACTCAGAAGACCACCTCTACCAACATTGCTGAGCTACTCAAGCTTCTCCAAGAGGTGGATCTTAAACCCCTACGGTCTCAGCAAGATACAATTCAACAGTCAATCGCTGATACCTAGGAGTGCCTGACGAAGATATCATCAGCTTTTGATCAGCTCTCCAACAAGCATAATGAGCTGATCAACCACTACACCACAAAAGTCACTAAGCTCCCAACAACTCAAGCTACCATGGTGGAGGACATCTCGGCCCTGAAGAGTGAGACCATTGATATAAAGAAAATGGTCTCCACAATACTGACTCTTCTTCAGACTTCTCCGGTTGTCCCACCTCCTCAGTTAACAGATGCTTATACTGAAGCACCAGCATCTGTTGAGGGGGAGAAACTTAATGAACCTATCCCTGAACCTACAATTTCCTCTGCCCTTATTGTTGCTACCATCCCTGTCCAACCAGAAGCACTAGCAACGAAAGTCACTGAATCCTCCTCCAGTCAACCCTCTCCTACTGACAAAGGGAAGGGATTCATGGCGACTGAAGATTCTCTTCCAAAATTGGTAAAGGCATCCACAGAAAGGCGTCCTGACCCAGATGCACCATTTGAAGTTGAATTAGACAATGGGAGGAAATTCTTTAGAACTCCGCAGGAAGTGGCCACAGTCCTGGATGAACAGGATAAAAGAAGGGCTAAGAAAAAGGCTGAGCAACTCAGTAGGCCCGTAATTATTGAAGTGGCCAAGGAGGTAATCAAGGAGACTGACCAGGTCATCAAAGGGGATGAATTCCTCAAGCTTCAGGCTGACCGCATCAAGGAACACAATCAGCAGGTCAAGCTAAAAGAAGAAAAGAAGAGAAAAACCTATGAGAAGTATATGTGGTATATGACGAAGACCAAGGGTGAAGGCACCATAAAAGACATGACCATTCACATGACCAAGCCCATAAGCATAACGGTTCACAGAGGGCCAAGGAAGTCTGAGAAAAACCAACCCTTCAAGTTCTCAGACTATGGGCTTAGGGAATGGGACATGATGGGGCCCATCCTTAGGAAGAAGCAAAACATAATCGTTCCTAACCTTCTAGCTACCCTGAACTCCAAATACGAGGAACTAGAAAAGGTTGCTAAGAGTTTGGGAATAGATCATGAGAAGGCACTTGCTTCTTAGGGACTTTCAATCCCTGAACCTACTCAGAAGATTGGGAAGAAGAGGAAAGTTGTGGGACAGGAGCCTGAACAATTCATAGCTGCCCTTCATTGCAACAGGATTCCTCCTCAAGGAGTCAAATTTGTTCCCAACAAAGTTATCAAGTCTCCTGAGTATGGTATTTTCTTCGTCGATGAGTTTAGCCAACAGGCATTTGAATGAGTCAGTGACATACACCTTGTGGAAACTACAACTCTTCTTGCTTACAAGCTAATGGTGATTCCTATGAAGAGCCCTGAGAACGAAGAGTTTATAAAGCTGATGGATAAGATGATGAATGAGAGACCTGACAAAGAAGTGTTAGTGTCTAAGAAAGCGAAGTTGAAACTCATGGGTATCTTGGAAGGCTAAGTACAAGGACCCTGAGTATTATGTTTAGATGTTAGGACAAATGTAATGATATTAATAAAATAATGGCCCATGTTTTGTTGTATCAGTGTCCTTTATTAGCTTTCTTGTATATTCAGTGTGAGAAGAAGCCCATTTGCTCACTCACAACTGATCAAAATAATCTGGCATAATTTATATCCAAATAGGGGGAGATTGTTGGGTCCGTCAATACCCAAGCGTCCTAAAAACAGGATTTGAATACAAATTAGCCCAAGTGTTAATCAACCGTGAATACTCTCAAGTCAGTGAGTGAACAGTCACTCAGTGAGTTACCTTCAGGATGCTTAGGACGAGTCTAAGAAGAAAGATTCACCATTCAGTGAGGCGGAACTCCCTGAGTGTCACTTAAGCCAAAGAAGAAGGTAATGGGTTCAGTGAGTGATGACAATAACTCACTGAACCTCAGTCTCCTCAACAACAAATGTAATTGAAGACTGAAGACTGAAGACCAAGCCTGAAGAATCTGAAGTCTGAAAGGAAGGCGGGACAAGGCGGGAAGAGTTTGAAAAGATAAGGAGATGTCCTTATCAGGGCAAAGTCAAACTTTCCCTGAATGGCGTGAGAACAAGAACAGTGTTATCACTGACACTCAGAAAGCAGTTTCAACCTTATCCCAATATAGATTCTTGTAACTGTCAAATACTGTTGTACTTTGACCAGACTAGGTAGGCCATTCTTTTTGTATTCTTTAGTCACGGGTGCTCTTTTATACATGTGTATAAATAGGATCATAAGGGAGAAAAGTGGATAAGTTTTGTGCATTAAAAGCTTAGACTTTCACAAAACCACTTTTCTCCCCCAAAGAGCAACCTAGTCCCTGAGATAGCTCGGTGGTTCATTCATTGTTGCCACTCAAGCATAGCTTGAGTTTAGTGAGGAGAACACCATACCTTGTCGTTTCAATCCCAAGTGTTATTTCCGCTAACACTTGGGTATAGATTCTTTTGATTAATTTCTAATAAGAATTTAAACATTGAAAAACTTATGTTTTATCTTTTACGTTTTACTTATTTGTTTAAATTAATCAATACGTCTTGTTGATCCCAGTTGAGCTTCACGATCTTATTAATTACTTTAGATAAATCTAAGGTAATCGGTATAGAAACTGATCTTGAATTGTATATCAAATATTATGCGGAAACTAATACTTGATCTTAGGAAGAATAAACACAAACAAATTCTCAAACAACACTTCAATATATTAATACGATTGCTCTGAATAGCAATAGGGTTACAAGAAACCTTGAAGTGTAAAACAATACGTATGCTAAGATAATCGATATCTAACTCTAACCCTAGAACCTCCTTTTATAGCATAAGGAGTCCTAGTCGGTTTACAAGACTTCCTATACAAGAAAAATATTCATACGTATCTTTTTTATATTTATCCTTAACATACTATACATATCTTAATAAGCAGCAGAGTAAATCTTCTAGCAGCAGAGTCTTCGTGAGCTAGCAGCAGAGTTACACTATGCCTATTATCCAAAACAGTAGAGTTATCAAAACAGCAGAGTTAATACACTAATCAGCATAGTCACATAACTATACAGTAGAGTTATGTTTCTCGTATCAGCATCATTTTAGACCCAACAATCCTCAACAACAGTACATCTATTCTGTATCAAATGTTGCAGCCTGGTAAGTTGACATTACAAAGACCATTTGGTGCAGATAATCAAGCAAAAGAACTGATTGAGAAATATAAAAAGTTGCTGGAATCAAAGGTTTCAAAACAGTAAAGTGTTTGGAAGCATCCTCCTAGTGGATAGTTGGATTTAAGGAAACTTGATAATTTTTGATGAAAAATATCAAGTTTAGGGGAGGATTGTTGGGTCTAAAATGATGCTGATATGAGAAACATAACTCTGCTGGATAGTTATGTGACTCTGCTGATTAGTGTATTAACTCTGCTGTTTTGATAACTCTGCTGTTTTGGATAATAGGCATAGTGTAACTCTGCTGCTAGCTCACGAAGACTCTGCTGCTAGAAGATTTACTCTGCTGCTTATTAGATATGTATAGTATGTTAAGGATAAATATAGAAAAGATACGTATGAATATTTTTCTTTTATAGGAAGTCTTGTAAACCGACTAGGACTCCTTATGCTATAAAAGGAGGTTCTAGGGTTAGAGTTAGATATCGATTATCTTAGCATACGTATTGTTTTACACTTCAAGGTTTCTTGTAACCCTATTGCTATTCAGAGCAATCGTATTAATATATTGAAGCAACTTTTTATGTTTCTCAATCAGTTCTTTTGCTTGATTATCTGCACCAAATGGTCTTTGTAATGTCAACTTACCAGGCTGCAACATTTGATACAGAATAGATGTACTGTTGTTGATGACATAATCCTTCTCCACAAGCATATACACAGTCACACCTATGCATGATAAAACATGAACTCCACAAGATTGATATAAATACCATCTCTGAACTGTGGAACTCAGTAACTTCTTCCATTCAATACTCTTCTCATCTGGTTCAAACATATTCTTCAAATGATAATAATTTAGTCTTTCATAAACCAACTCTGGTCTAGTATCACCATAATTCTTCTTGTAAAGATTCCAGAGTTGAGTAATATCATCCCTATCCATGTAGTGCACCATCTGAGAAAAACTAATATATCCTATACTTGAACCATTTGATCTCTTTATCACCCAGCATACTTGACCATCAGCTAGAACATCATGTGAATAAGAAATGATTGGATATTTTACTGATAAAGGAACTTCATTGAGTAACTCAGGCTCTTCTTGAGGTTCATGAACTGTGAGATGCATAATTCCTTTCATATCATCTGCGGTCACTTCTTCTTTCCCTGAATCACTACTCTCTTTCTCCTCTTTATCCGAATCACTCATCAGTACTGACTGTGTTCTTCTCTTCTTCCTACCCACCTGCTTCACTTTCCTCCTATATCTCTTTGTACCAGCAGAGGGTTCAGTCATAACTTCAGCTTCAACAACAATTTCTTTCTCTTTTTCTACATCAGATACTATGGGCTTTGAAACACTTCCACTCCCAGATGCTTTCATACTGTCAGATCCCATAACTTCTGGATTTCTCTTCTTCTCAGAAACTTTTCTTGGATTTAACTTAGCATAAGTTTCATAAAATTCCTTTTCAATTAAGTGATCTGACTTTCCTTTGAAATCCTTCATCTAATAGCCTCTTGCATTCTTCAAATAGTACTTCATGTCATTTACCAATGCTTTCCTTGAAGATGACTTTTGCTTGTAACCATGCTTCTGTGCATCTTCAATCCTCTTAATCAACTCCTCCCACTTAGCTAATCCATTCTTTTTAAGTATAAAATCAACAAGCTCTTTTGTCTTTTCACTTCCATCTAACTGCTCATCATTAGTTATCAAGAAAGCTTCTCCTCTAACAATCATATCAGAATCAACAAAATACTGCAATTGTTCATCAAATTCTTCTTGACTAACTTCTTTAAATGTAGAGCTATCCATAAATTCAAACTGATAGCCTTCCTCTTCAGCTGCAACTCTTCTTGCATATTCTTCATCTTGAACAATTTGAGCTTGTTCATCAGCCAACTTTTGCATCCTTTCAAACTTTTCACTTGATTCAGCAGCAGGTTGTTGTGATTGTGTGGGTGTTTTAGCTTCTTTGTTCATGTTCAGCAACACTTGAGCTAAAGTCATCTGTTCATCATCTGAATCAGCAGAGTTCTTTACTCCAGCAGAGTCCTTTACTCCTTCACTCTGCTCAGTCTCATCAGCAGAAACCTTTAACCCATCAGCAGAGTGTTCTTCATCAGCAGAATGTTCATCATCAGCAGAGTCAACCTTTCCACTCTCATCACCAACATTTTCAATGAAATCTTTAACAACCTCCCCTGAACCCATTACACCTTCCTGATCCTGATCATTCACTTGAGCCTCCTGATCATTCCTCCCCTGTTTGGAAGCATCCTCTTCCAAACTTGGTTTGGAACTCTTCTTTAGCCTCCCCTCAAGGTGTGTAACCCTTAGCTTAAGCCTCCTTATTTCAGCACCTTGAGTAGCTTTAACTTTCTTTAACTCCTTGCGAAGACCAAGGACCTCCTTTGACAATTTTGTACAATTTTTCGTCAATTCTTTCAATTGTTTCATGATATCCTCACAACTTCGGTCTGTGTAACCTGACCCGAGAGGTTGATCATTGGAATTGGCATTATGTACTGGTGTTTTAACCGTCAAATCCTCAGAGTCATGTTCAATACTAGCATCAACACTTCGACCTGTGTGACCTGGTCCGAGAGGTGTATCATTTGCAATGTCAATATGTACATCAGTGTCCATCAATTCAATAGTTTCATCTCTGTCCTCATCACTTCGAGATGTATTACCTTCTCCGAGAGGTGAATCTTGGGACACAAACTCAGTCTCATCCCTAGGATGAACATCTGAGCCCCCCATAGAAACCGTTTGGCTGGGGTTACCATCAGTTGTATTGGGTTCTTGAGAACCTTCTACAAAAGATGTTGCCATGGTTGGGGTCTTAATTATGTTGACACTGTCCTGTTCAACTACTAAGTTGGAAACAGTAGTGCCAGCCTCTTCCATCATGATACCTCTAACACCTGTATCAGCCTCATCTGCTACCATACTAACATTGGCCTGAGGTAGCACAATGTTCTCATGTTGTGAAGTCCTAGGTGATTGGGTGTTTTGGGTTTCATGTGACACTGAATCATTCAAACTTGTTGATGAGGATGTGTGATGGGAAGCTGTGGGTGTGCCAGCCTCTTCATCCTCATTCACTGCAGCCACAACAGTCAAGATATGTGCAGTCAGGGGAGTTATAGTGCCAGAAAAACCTTTCCCATTCTTCTTTAAAAATGCAAACATCTTGATGGCCATTCTACTACAGGGCTCAACATTTACATGCCTCAATGGTTCCCTTAGTTGTTTGTTTATAATAAGTTGTAGAAACCTTGGGTACAAGTAAAACTTCTTCTTCACAAACTTCTTCATCCCCTCAAATATCATAGCAGAAAAATCAAAGGGCTGCCCTGTAGCTAAACATACTAAGGCCATAGCCTGAGAGGCACTAAACTCACTCCATCCACCTACTTTGGGAAACAGACAGTGTTGAAGTGTATGTAGCAAAAACTTCCAATGTGGACAGAGACGACCTTTCAGAAATGTACCACCAACCTCAGGTCTCTCATAGCCAATATTCTCAAGCTCAGTCATAATAGTTTCTTGGGTAATGGTAGGGGGTGTTGATATACCAGATAAGCGCAAACTTCTCTTAATTGTTGTTTCACTTACTACAATATTCTCCCCATCTATACTACCTATCAATCGTTCCTCACCATCTAATACATCCAACTTAACAGTTGACCAAAATTGTTTCATATGAGATATATAAATGGTAGGATCAGCTGTTAACGCATACCTTAACTTAGACGAACTCAGAAAATCCATAACCTCATAAAATCCATCAGCAGCAGTAACCTTACTGAGAAATGCTATCTGATTGTGTTCATCCGGAAACAGTCTTTGCGCCATTTAATTTGGGGGTTTTGGGTGAAATGTTATGAATTGTTGTTCTTGGGTGAAAATCGAATGTAATTTGGAGCAATTAAAATCTAATGAGATCAAATTGGTGAAAGATACCGTTTTGATTCAATTAGGTTTAAGAACGCGCCAAAAGTTACAGTTTGACCCTTCAACTTTCAAACTCATCAGCAGAGTTATGAAAGTGTTGACCTAAAGTCAACATTCCCAAAATCATCAAAAATTACCTCCTTAAATACCATACCAACCCCACATTCAATTCCATAAATCCTTTAATCTCTTTAACAAATCCCAATTCGCAAACCCTAAC
Source organism: Artemisia tridentata subsp. tridentata (assembly GCA_021014915.2). NCBI lineage: Eukaryota > Viridiplantae > Streptophyta > Magnoliopsida > Asterales > Asteraceae > Artemisia > Artemisia tridentata. The sequence continues at coordinate 258,080,301 of CP139503.1, forward strand.
TCAAAATCAATCCAACATCAATGAGTTCTTCAAAAACTCCAATCATCGAGATCTCCTCTGACTCCTCATCTAATGACTCACAAGGGTGGGCAAGTTACTTTCCGTAGAAAGCATCAACATCACAACAAAAAGGAAAAGCAGTTATGGAAGATTCATACTCCGATCCACTCCCATCAACACCATCTTCGTTTGAAGATTCAAGCGATGAGGAAACAGCAAAGTGGCCTAAATCAATGACTTACTACCAAGGGGCCTGGGAGATCATTCCTCCAAAACATCCGTTGACCGCTGAACTGCAAAAACAAATGGAGAATGCCGCCACCGCCTTTGCAAAGAGTGTCCACATGCCTCATCCAAAGCCAAGTACGGTTGAGAAGAAACCCTCTGTGCCAAAGAAGAACAAGCAGCAGAAGAAAGCAGCTCCCTCATCAAACCAGCAGCAGAGTCCACCTCCTCGTCCAGTAGTACTTGCACTCCCCTGTCCAAGGGTGTTTGAAGCCATGGGCACTAGGGGACCGCGTAGCAAGGTCATGCCTGACTTTGCTAAGATGTAGGTTGTGAATCTTTGTAGCTTGTTGTCTTTTGATGTTTCTTAAGAAGGATGGTTGTAAGAAAACTTCCTCTGTACTTTGCTTATGAATGAATGAACCTTTTATATTTCCTTGCTTTACTTGATTGTGTATGTATATGTATCTGCAAAAGGTTAGTAGCAAACAACAAACACAAACAAGAATATTCCATAATAGCAGCAAAGTAGCATAGCAGCAGACAACTAAACAGCAAACAACAAATTTTGACTTAACAAACAGCACAAATCCTTACAAAAATTTACAAAAACATACAGAGATAAGATAGTTAAAAGTTTTAAAGATTGATCATGCCAATACTAGCAACTAGAAACTGAAATCTACTTATGTCAAAACATTTTGTAAGTAAATCAGCAACATTGTTGTCAGTATGAATTTTAACCACTTGAATTAACTTTTTCTCATAACAATCTCTAATAAAATAATGTCTTATCTCTATGTGTTTTGTTTTAGAATGAAAAACAGGATTTTTGATAATACACATTGTGCTGTTATTGTCAATGAAAATCTTTGTGTTCATAAAATTGTACCCATAATCCAGCAATTGGTTCTGAATCCAGAGAACTTGTCCACAGCAGCTAGAAGCAGCAACATATTCTGCTTCAGTTGTTGAATTAGCCACCACTGTTTGTTTCTTACATTGCCAAGAGATCAGCCTATGACCAAGATACTGACAGCCTCCAGTGGTTGATTTTCTGTCCATAGTAGCTCCAGCATAGTCACTATCTGAGTATGCTATCAAGTCAAATGGTGAATTATTAGGATACCAAAGACCCAATTTAGGTTGACCCTTTAGGTACCTAAAAATTCTTTTGACTACTTCCAAGTGTGAAACTTTTGGGGACACTTGGAATCTAGCACAAGCACACACAGAAAACATGATATCTGGCCTTGAAGCAGTCAGATACATCAATGAGCCAATCATTAATCTATACAGATGCACATCAACCTCTACCCCATCTTCATCCTTGAGCAAAGGTTTATTTTTATCCATGGGTGTCTTGGCTGCTTTCACATCCTTGAAACCAAATTTCTTCAACATATCAGCCACATACTTGTCTTGGCTAATAAAAATCCCATCTGACTTCTGCTTTACTTGAAGCCCTAAAAAGAAAGTCAGTTCTCCCATAGAACTCATCTCAAACCTGCTGTGCATTAGCTTCTCAAAACCTTCACATAACGCCTTATTTGTAGACCCAAAAATGATATCATCTACATAAACCTGAACAAGTAAGATATCCTTTTTGTCTTTCTTAATGAACAATGTTTTATCAATGGTTCCTCTGCAAAAACCATTATTCAACAAATACTGGGATAAGGTGTCATACCAAGCTCTAGGAGCTTGATGTAGTCCATACAGTGCTTTCTTCACCTTGTAGACCCTATCAGGATACTTAGGATCTTAAAACCCAGGTGGTTGCATTACATAAACCTCTTCAGGTATCTTTCCATACAAGAAAGCACTTTTGACATCCATTTGATACACAGGAAAATTCTTGTATGAGGCATATGCCAAGAAAAGTCTGATAGCCTCTAATCTTGCAACTGGGGCAAAGACCTCATCATAGTCTATCCCTTCTTCCTGAGTGTATCCCTGAGCCACCAATCTAGCCTTGTTTCTGATGACAATACCTCTTTCATCTCTTTTACATCTGAACACCCATTTTGTACCAATTGCCTTTTTTCCATTAGGCAAATCAACTAATGTCCAGACCTCCTGAAGCTTGAACTGCAGCAACTCCTCTTGCATAGCTTCAACCCAACTTTCATCTTTCAAAGCCTTGTGAATGGTCTTGGGTTCTTCTTGAGATAAGAAACAGGCAAACATGCAATTCTGTAAATCCTTGTGGCTATTTCTCTTCTTAAGTGTTTGGGCAAACAATCCCTGATCAAGCAAATCACTCAACCGTTTTGATTTACTTCTAGTCTGAACAGCAGAGTGAACATCACCAATTATTTGCTCTTTTGGATGATTCCTGTGGATTCTTGTTGTTGGTGTGGGACTAACAGGTATGTCAGTCTCCAAGTTTGATAAATCAGCTTCAACACTAAAAACATCAACAACTTCATCATCAGTATCCACATACACTTCTTCTAATTCAGGCATCTCATCAGCAGAATCATCATCAGAATCACCATCTTTAACAGCAGCAGAGTCCTTGTTCATAGCAGCAGGGTCACCAAACCTAACAGTAGAGTGTTTCGGCCTAATAGCAGAGTGCTTTGGCTTGACAGCAGAGTGCTTTGGCTTGGCAGCAGAGTTGAGAATACTGCTGCTATGTTTATTTCCTTGTTGCCCAGCAACATCTGACTCTGTAGTCCATTCCTTATCATCATTCTTGACATCATGAGAAGGTTCATCATCACCTTCTAAATTAATCTTTAGAACTTCCTTATGAACATCAGCATCATCTGAACTTTTTCCTTCTTTATCAGTTGGTGTGAAGTACTGATCAAATTTGCTTCTTTCAATCAAAACAAACTCCTCTGCAGGCTCATCCTTCTTTGCTTGTGTACCTGCATTAGGGTTAGTTTGTGTACCTGCAGACATGTTAGTAGAACCTGCAATGACTGGTTGATAATTCATACTCTTGGTTAAAGAATCAATATCAAACATCCACTAAGGACCTTTTCCATCAACATTAGGTGTGGTTTCTCTAATTCTAACATGTAAATTTTCCACCACATGCCCAGTCCTTTGATTGAAAACCCTAAAAGCCTTACTTTCAGTAGAGTATCCAACAAAGTAACCTATGTCTGCTTTCTCACTAAACTTGCCTAAGTGGTCAATGGTGTTTAAGATAGTGACAGGACACCCAAATGGTCTAAAGAAATCAATCAGTGGTTTCCTACCATGCAATAACTCATAAGGGGTCTTATTGTGAGGTTTAACTATCTTAGTTCTATTTTGCACATAGCAAGCAGTGTTGACTGCTTCAGCCCAAAAGATAGTGGGTAACTTAGACTCTGACAACATAGTCCTAGCAGCTTCAATTAATGTTCTATTTCTCCTCTCAGCCACACCATTTTGCTGAGGAGTTCTAGCCACACTAAATTGTCTAGTTATACCCTTTTCCTCACAGAACTGATTCATTACTTGATTCTTAAACTCAGTTCCATTGTCACATCTGATGATCTTAACCTTATGATTAAATAGGTTTTCTATCCTAGTAATAAAAGCCTTAAGAATACCAGGAGTCTCATTCTTAGAAGCTAGGAAGAATACCCAAGTGAACCTACTAAAATCATCAGTAACCACTAAGCCATACATCTTTTTGTTCAAACTATTCACATAAGTGGGTCCAAATAGGTCCATGTGTAACATAAACAAAGGTTCAGTTATGGAATTCACCAATTTGGACTTACAAGATGCTCTATGTTGCTTTCCTATTTGACAAGCAACACATACTTCAGGATTCTCAAAAATCTTTGAAGGTAATCCTCTGACCAAGTTCCCTTTCACCAACTTGTTGATAGCCTTGTAGTTCAGATGTCCAAGCCTTCTATGCCATAGTTTGGATTCATCAATAGTGGCTTTGGCAAACAGACAAGTTAAATCTCTTTTGGGAATAATGTTCTTTATGTCCACACTGTATATGTTGTCATTTCTAGGGACTTTAAGAAGTACTAATTTGTCATCAGGTATCTTAAAGTCGGGAGATAAGACAAGACATTCAGTGTCTGTAAAAAGAACAAAATTCTTTCTGTCACACATTTTTGAGACACTAAAAAGATTGAACTTTAAACCATTCACCAAATACACTTTCTCAAAATCCAATTTTCCAGTTCTGATTATGCCTTTTCCAACAATCTTTCCTCCTTTGGGATCATTCCCAAAAGCAACATATCCACCATCCAAAGCTTCAAAATTCTCCAAATTGCTCTGGTCTCCAGTCATGTGTGAAGAGCATCCACTATCAAAAATGCATTTATCTTTTAGCTCCTTTTGTTGATTGCCCTGCACAAAAAGTAAGAGAATTAGTTTCTCTTGGGGACCCAAGCCATTACTGACTTGGATCTACCTTGTGCATCAAAGTAGTCAAATTTCTTCAACTGCATTGGTGCACTGCTGTGTCTGAGAACATGATCTATAACTTTAACTTTTGGTTTCCAGACCCAGCAAGCTGAGGCTTTAACAGCATAAAAATGATTTCCCACAACAGTATCAGTAACAACTTTAGGCAAAACAGCAGAGTCTGCCTTAACAGCAGAGTTTGCTTTAACAACAGAGTTTGCCTTAACAGCAGAGTTGACTATTTCCTTCTTTATGGGCACTGTTGGTACAATAGGAGAGATAACTCTAGAAGTACCATCTCTCATCAAAACTTCCCTGGGAACCATATTTCTTTTGGGGTGAGGGTGAGTCTTTCTAGCAAATTTTCTATGGTTCACCCTAGTGTATTGGTTCCAAGCTGGTTTCTTATAGCACTCATCTTGCAGATGTTCAAAACTACCACAACAATAACATGCCTTTTTAAGTAATTGAAAATCAGTACCTAATTTGTGTGAAACTAGGTTGTTCCAATTTCTCTGGTTTCCCCTAGGCAAGTTATTTGTTCTTTTAGGATATACTCTAGGTGTGTTTTCATACTCAGCCATCTTCCTAGAGATACCTTTACCAAACCTAGGCTTAACAAAATCAACCCTTTTAGCCCTAGGTACTTTTGATTCAACAACAGTAGGAATTTCTTCCTTTTTGTTCTTAGAGGTTGAATCAGATTCTACTTCATCATCATCACTGTCAGACACCCAATCTTCAATCAGGGGTGCTTGTTCATAGTTCTTTACCTCAAGGAGGGGCATCTACAGGTGTGGCTCCAGACTCAGATATGAAAGTCAATGTCCTAGTAGGAGGGGCATTGGCACTAAGCTTTGTAGGGTGAGCAACAGCATTATATCCTATACCATTAAAGTGTCTTCCTAATGGTTTACTGAGAATGTCAGTGGCAAATTGTTGTTTTTCCACCCTAACAATGTGTTTTTCAGTCTCACTTTTAGCTAAATCTCTAGCCTGTTCAGCCTCTCCTACTTTTTCAATAAGAACCTTAATCTCATCATCTTTCTTGATAATTTCATTTTTCAGGATAGTGATCTGATCAAGGTATTCAATTTCAACCTTTTTATAAAACTCTAGTTTCTCTTCTAAGTTCTTTAAACCATATTCATAACTAAGATTATCTAGCTTAAGTGTTTCATTTTCCATTTTAAGGCTTCCATTGCTAGACTTAAGTATCTCAATTGTATCAGAACATGATTTAAAAGAACAAGATGATTCATTTGATACCTCAGAGTCTGATCCAGAAGAAGAATAGGCCATGAGAGCAAAATGCTGTACTTCAGGATCTTCTTCAGCTATCAATGCACAATTTGGACCATCCTCAGCAAGATCACTCCAATCAAAATCACCTAACCCATCACATGATACCATAGCAGTAGTAGAATTTGGCTCTTCATCAGCAGACTTCTTGAAATTTTCATTGCTTCTTTTTGGTGCTTTGCATTCTCTTGCAAAGTATCCCTTCTTTCTGCAATTAAAACATTCAGCCTTTGACTTGTCAAATCCCACACTCTTATTCCTTCTGAACTTCATCTCTTTCCCAGTACGCTTAAGAAACCTTCTTGCCCTCATAGTAAGCATTGCAAATTGCCATTGCATATCAATCTCCTCAACATCATCAGGATCAAGTTCATCCAGATCTTGAGGCATGACTGAAGTACTTGTAGTAAGTTCAGCCAAATAAGCACAAATTGCAGCATCACTGATGGTGTTGGTGTTAGCATAGTCAGCAGCAGAGACATGTGAACCAACAGCAGGAGCAAAAACACCAGCAGCAGAGTGCTGTTCTTGATGTCTACCAGTAGTCTTGTTGCTTGAGGAAACAAAAGCAAGGTTATTTGTGGTAGTGGATGAGCTTGACAATCCTTTAACTTCAGATTCATACACCTTCAAGTTGTTATACAGATCATCCAATGTCATAGTATCAAAATCTTCCTTATGTCTCCAAACCACTGTATGAGTGTTCCATTCAGAAGATAGACTTCTCAGAAACTTTAGATTGACATCTTCTTGTGATGGCTCAATCTACAAAAAGAGCCATTTGACTGGTTAGCTTATGAAGTCGATCATAGGTTCCCTCAATGTCCTCAGAACTTAAAGCAGTGAAAGTTTCAAACTGATGCTTCAGTAGATTCTTTCTTGATTTCTTTGTAGCTTCATTCCCACCAAATCGAAGTTCAATTGCTTCCCATAACTCCTTAGCAGACTCAATATGATTAAAGCTCAATTGATAATCATTAGGTATTCCCATCATGAGAATACTGTGAGCCTTAACCTCCAATCTTCTCTGTGCTTTCTCCTCACTTGTCTTGAGAGTCAAGACTGATCCAGTAGCAGTCTTGGTTTGCACAGTGTCGCCATGAACAATAACTTCCCAAAGTGAGTAATCAACCATTCTTATGTATTGTTGAATCCTCATCTTCCAGATCTCATACTCTCCAGTCTTGAGCATGGGAACCCTTGATGCAGTAACCATATGTGTTGAGTCGGAGTCCATTGCTTACAGTTTCTAGATCACAAGCTCTGATACCACTTGTTGATCCCAGTTGAGCTTCACGATCTTATTAATTACTTTAGATAAATCTAAGGTAATCGGTATAGAAACTGATCTTGAGTTGTATATCAAATATTATGCGGAAACTAATACTTGATCTTAAGAAGAATAAACACAAACGAATTCTCAAACAACACTTCAATATATTAATACGATTGCTCTGAATAGCAATAGGGTTACAAGAAACCTTGAAGTGTAAAACAATACGTATGCTAAGATAATCGATATCTAACTCTAACCCTAGAACCTCCTTTTATAGCATAAGGAGTCCTAGTCGGTTTACAAGACTTCCTATACAAGAAAAATATTCATACGTATCTTTTCTATATTTATCCTTAACATACTATACATATCTTAATAAGCAGCAGAGTAAATCTTCTAGCAGCAGAGTCTTCATGAGCTAGCAGCAGAGTTACACTATGCCTATTATCCAAAACAGCAGAGTTATCAAAACAGCAGAGTTAATACACTAATCAGCAGAGTCACATAACTATCCAGCAGAGTTATGTTTCTTGTATCAGCTTCATTTTAGACCCAACACGTTAATTCAATCATAGAACACAAATAGATTAACTTTATAGTTAATTCTGCTTGTGTAACGGGAACAACACATTCACGTACAGTCGTGCAAGTTTGTCCATGCTATCATTCTCCTTTATAGGAAGGAAATTAGCAAATTTAGTGAGACGGTCAACGATCACCCAGATCGTGTCGTAACCGGTCGACGTCTTAGGCAGCTTAGTGATAAAATCCTTAGTTATGCGCTCCTATTTCCATTCTGGAATTTCAGGTTGAACAAGTTGACCGGATGGTCTCTGGTGTTCAGCCTTGACTTTCGAGCATGTTAAACATTTACTGACGTACTCATCTATATTGGCCTTCATGTTTGGCCACCAATACAACTTCTTCAAATCCATGTACATCTTGTCGTATCCTGGATGGATGGGGTATTTGGATTTGTGGGATTCGTGCATGATCAAATCACGAATTCCTCCGTATAGCGGGATCCAACTCCTGTCCCCAAAACACAAAACTCCATCGGATCTTTTTACGAAGCCATTCTCACTTTCTGGTATTTCGTAAATCTTCTCACGTGGTCGGTTTTCTTCCTTGAGTGCCTTGACCTGAGCCTCAAGAATTTTCGCTGGAAGCGGCGAACTGATCGTCATTCCTAACGATTTGACTCTGAGAGGTTTGATCCGCTCTTTTCTGTTGAGGGCATCGGCAACCACATTTGCCTTGCCTGGGTGGTAACAGATCTTATAATCGTAGTCGCTAAGCAATTCCAACCATCGGTGCTGTCTCATGTTCAGCTCCTTCTGGTTGAAGATGTGTTGTAGGCTTTTGCAGTCGGTATACATCACACACTTCGTGCCATAGAGATAGTGCCTCCAGATTCTAAGTGCAAACACGATTGATCCTAACTCTAGGTCATGGGTTGTGTAGTTCTTCTCATGGATTTTTAGTTGTCGAGAAGCATATGCTATCACCTTCTCTCTCTGCATTAACACGGCTCCTAAACCTTTGTGTGAAGCGTCGCAATAAACAACAAAGTCTTCACTACCTTCAGGTAAGGCCAAAATAGGTGCACTACACAATCTTTCCTTAAGGAATTGAAAAGCTTCTTCCTCTTTATCTCCCCAGTCATACTTCACATTCTTTTGTGTCAGTTTAGTCAAAGGCTTCGCTATCTTGGAGAAACCTTCAATGAACCTTTGGTAATAACCGGCAAGTCCTAAGAATTGGCGTATTTCGATGGGTGTTGTGGGTGTCGTTCAATCCTTTATCGAATTGATCTTGATGGGATCCACGTGAATGCCTTGACTATCGATCATGTGACCCAGAAACTGCACAGTTGATATCCAGAATTCACACTCTGAAAACTTGGCATACAACTCCTCCTTTTTCAATAATTCCAAAATTAGCTTGAGGTGTTCCTCATGCTCTTTTTCATTCTTAGAATATATCAGGATGTCGTCAATGCATACTATTACGAATTTATCCAAATACGGCTTACACACCCATTTTATGAGGTCCATGAATACGGCTGGTGCATTAGTCAAGCCGAATGGCATAACTTGGAATTCGTAATGGCCATATCGGGTTCTGAATGCGGTCTTCGGGATATCCTCTTCCCGAACTCGGAGTTGATGATAACCTGATCTCAGGTCTATCTTGGAATAAACTGATGAACCCTGTAGTTGATCGAATAGATTGTCGATTCTCGGGAGTGGGGTATCGATTCTTGATGGTTAGCTTATTCAGCTCCTGATAGTCGATACACATCCTAAAGGATTCATCCTTCTTCTTAACAAACAAGACCGGGGCTCCCCAAGGCGAAGAACTCGGTCTGATAAAACCTTTTCCTAATAGTTCTGCCAACTAATCAGACAACTCCTGTAACTTCGTCGGTGCTAGCCGATAAGGTGCTCGTGCTACAAGCGCGGCTCCTAGCACCAAATTGATTTGAAATTCGATTTGTCTGGCTTGTGGGAGTCCAAGTAGGTCTTCTGGAAAAACTTCTGGGAAATCTTTCATGATTGGCACGTCTTCCAATTGTTTCTCTCCGGGCTCCTTTTTTTTCTTCTCAGTAACATGAGCTAGAAAGAGGTGGCATCCTTTCTCAATGCACTTCTGCACCTTCGTACATGAGATGATGCTTAGTCTTGACGAACGCGCACGATCGCTCCGATCTCCTTCAATTATCAGAAACTCATTCCCGTAGGGTACTCTGACGATCTTTTCATCACAGATGATGACGGCATGATATTTCGATAGCCAATCCATCCCTATGATGACGTCAAAACTACCCAACTCTACTAGCATGAGATCGATGTTGAATGGGTGGTTTAATAAATTTAGAGTGCAACCCCTTATAATGGTATCTACTCTTTCTAAGTACCCGTTAGCTAATTCTACATCGAAGACATTGTCTAAGGTGGTTGGAGCAATATCAATTAAAGAACTAAAAGCAGTCGACACAAAACTTCTATCTGCTCCCGTATCGAATAATACTGAAGCATAACGAATATTTAAAAGAAACGTACCCGTCACCAAGTTCGGGTTGTCCTGGGCTTCCCTTCTGCCCATAGCATAAACTCTTCCACAGGCTCCTCCTCCATTGCCCTGGTTCCCATTATTGACTACTGCTCCTTGGTTACTATGACCACCACCATTTCCCTGATTTCTGGGTATGTTGCACTCATTTCAGTAATGACCCTTTTCACCGCACCCAAAGCATGTGACTTCCGCCCTATGCTTGTTGGGTGGTACTGCTTGAGCGGTGGCTAGGGGTCTTGATCTATAATTATTTGCCAAATGTCCCACTCTCTAGCAGTTGTGGCATTTTACCGTGCACTGTCCCTTGTGGTGTAGCTTATAGCGGTTACAAAGAGGTGCATTCCTGTCATACCCCCTCTTATCACCTGAACCAGCTGTATAAGCTTTAGCCGTAAAACCCCAAAATTTATATAATCTAAAATGACAAAAATACCCTCAAATTTAAAATTTTGAGAACTTACGAATATTAACTAAGTAACACTAACCTAAGTTCCAATTTAATTAAAAACATTACAATATAATGTTGTACAAAAAAAAAAAAAAAAGGAAAACTATACCTTATATGGCCGCCCCCCCCCCCCTTTGACCACAATATGGTCCAAGTTCTTGATTGGCAAATTAAATAATTATACATTAATAAGATTGATTACTTTCCTAAATAACCCTAAATCAAAGACACGGTTTTTTTTTTCTTCATATAACCGATTATCAAAATAAGAAAAACCCTAGTTCTCTCTAACACAAAAACTTCGGCTATTCCTCCATTGATGCTGCTTCTGTCGATCCAAAATAACCACAAGAAAGGTGTAATCTTTGTTCATAACAATTAAGGTAACCATGTAATACCCAAAATCAATCCATACGAATTGACTACAAGCCCTAATCGACTTGTATTTTTGTTTCTTTTGTTTTTCTGCTGCTCGAACCAAACAAGAAGGAGAAGAAGGAGGTTCGTGGTGAAATAAACCTTGTTGTGTTCGTGTTCTTCGTGGTCTACGAGGGTATTGTATCATCCTCTTGTTGATTCTCATGTGTTCTTATTGTTCTTGTCAAATTTTGGGTCACATAAAATCATGAATCATAAAACCCTAAACTTAATATGTAAATCGACACAGGTGTGTGTGATGGTTTTAAATTGTTTTGAATATGTATGACTTGTTATTAATCGACCTAAACATGTTATGAACTCACCTATAATCGTTGTGTGTCATGAATTAAAGATTAGAAGGATAAAACTCTAAGTATGTGCATGATACTGTGAAACTGCTACTGATCTGGAACTTTGAACGACTTTAATCGGCTGTATCTTAATGATATGAACGTGTTTTTAGGTGGTTTTTGAGACTAGAATTAAGTTCATTGAAATAGCTTTCTATAGAAATTAACCTCATAATTTTAATTGGTCTGGAAGTCATATTTTTCGAATTTATGAAATCCGGTGTCAAAACTGTATTTCGGATTACGAAAATTCACCTGTAGTTTATGATTTTTAATTTGAAATCTATAACGAGTTATGATCTAAAATTCTGGAAGAATAATATTTGGAATATAAGTTAGTTTTTGTGATTTTTTTGGATTTTTATAAGTTAATTTTATGGGGTTTTGAACTGCAAAGTTTTCGTATGTTAAAATTTATCAGTAATCTGGACGACTTGAAATAGAGGATTTTAGACTATATTTATACTTAATAATAAATTCTGGAAAAATTAGGGTAAGTTCTTAAGACATCTGGGTACGTGGTTGAATTTTTGGGAATTTTTATTCTGAGTTCTTATAAGGATGAAAAATCGTGTAAAACAGGTCCAGTTCATGTGTAAAAATTTGTAAAAGTGTAAAAGGGTTTTAAAAAGGTATAATGTGTTTAATTCTAAACTAAAAGGTCTAAATTGTCATTTTTCTAAAACTAAGGGTCTTAACTGATGAAAACATGTAACTTGATAATATTTACCTTTTCACCCTAATCTTACCATAATGACACTTTGATCCTTTAACTTGTGATAATTGCATAATGAACCCTAAAATTATGAGAACTACATTATAAACCCTAAACTTATATAATCAACATTATGAACCTTGAACTAATATCATTGTCACATTTGAATACTTAAACCTATGATATTCTAAATATGGAAACTTGCTATTTTTGGAAAGTTATCTAAAATGGAATGAGAACTAAAATGAAACCTTACGATCATATGAAACTTATAAGAGAACTTATGATTATTTGTAGATCGGGTGAAGAGGGAGTGATCATCCATCTCTATTTCTTTCGTTGCTTTGATTTTTGGTGTGCTTTGTCGAGGTACAGATATTCTTTCCCTTTTCAGTAGGGATATTTCTATTCGATCCGATGCCTGATATGTTTCCCCTTATTGGATTCATGACTTTCATTGTATGATCGTCATTCTATTTGATCCATTCTGACATTTGTTTAAATGTCTCTGCTATGCTATGCTATGATTATGTTTGCCATGCTTATTGGAGATACTGTCGGTTTCTCTTGCCATGCTTATTAGATTATGATTATGTATGCTTTGATAAATCCGTGCCTGAGCTTACCTAGTTCTAGAGGTACTAGGACCATGTTTAGGATGGCACCCTAGGCATGACACTCCCGTAGAGGTGTGATAGATCTACGGCGTTCCCCTTTTGATTTGATTTGTATGCGCATTATTGGCCAACCCCATATGTGTGATCAGTCTAGAACTGACATACATATTTTTGTTAGGGAGCGTATGGATGCATCCTAGGACTTTTGTATGTGTATGATTTGGTGACCAGGTGGTGTGTGCCTTGCACTCCTTCTCACACTTTTGGTACTTAGAGGTCTCCCCTCTTCGTACACTTTTATGATATGATATGATATGATTTGACGGATTTTGTATGGAGTTCTTATGACACATCCTTATATGACCCTTCTCATTATTTTCATTCCATTCTTGATTCATTACTTATTCAGTTCTCATGCACCCTTCGTGCACTTTTATGATATGATATGATATGATTTGACGGATTTTGTATGGAGTTCTTATGGCACATCCTTATATGACCCTTCTCATTATTTTCATTCCATTCTTGATTCATTACTTATTCAGTTCTCATGCACTCTTGACTCTTGATTATCTTTATGATTCGTATGACTTTATGATGGTACTTTCGTTTTGTATATCTTGTTCCTTCGTTGCTTATGCTTATTTACCATTTTGTTATGCTTTGTTTATATATCTGTTCAATGGGCTTTTTAAGCTCAGCCGCATGTTTCTTTTCTTATGCGACAGGTAATAAGCAGGGCGACGGGCTTGGGAATGAGAGAGCGTAGGACTTGAGAGACCTATTTATTTATCATTCGTTGTCCATTGTTTCGGACGTTTATTTATTTCCGTACTTCAAATATTATTTATTGCTTTGGTTTGTTTGGTTAACCCATTATGCACTTTGGATTATCTTTTGAACACTAGTCTTGATGTTCAAGACTTAGTTAATTAATAAAAGACTTCCGCTTGCGTTTATGTTTGCTTTGTATGACACCATACTGTGATATCTTGACCTTGTCGGGTCGGGGTGTTACAATTATGGTATTAGAGCGACTGGGTTTGACCTGTAGAACCTTAGAAATGACCTGTGAGGATTTGGGTAGACACTAGGCTTCTCGTTTGACGCGATCTCTTATTTCCATTTTGACCCTTACGTTTGTTTTGTCTCTTTTAACTCGTTTGTGACCTTTCAGATGGTGGCTACTCGTCGTTCTGATTTTGAGGAATCCTCTGGTGCTGCTTTTGATGCAGCAGTTCAGCGAACTATTGAGGCGTTACTTCCCGGTTTGACTGCTCGTATCACGGAAGAGATTAGGAGGAACATCGCTAATGGTAGTGGCGGTGGTAATGGTGGTAATGGGGGTAATGGCAGTGGTGGTGGTGATGCTCCACCAGTGTCGCTTCATGTGTGGTTGGAGCGTTTCAATAAGCAGAGACTACGTTCTTTCAGTGCTGCTACTTCTCCGGTGGAGGCGGAGAATTGGATATCTCATATAGAGAAGATATTTGAGGTGCTCGGTTGTGATGACGTGTTTAAGGCACGTTTAGCTAGCTACAAGTTTGAGGGAGATGCTCTCAGCTGGTGGAAGGCGTATCGGATTGCTAAGGGTAGAGACGAGATGTTGCTGGTTTGTCATGGGCTGAGTTTCATGAGACATTCTTCCTTCAGTACTTCCCTCTGTCTGAGAGACAAAAAATTAAGCGTGACTATCATCATATCTCTCAGTTGGAAAGGGAGACAAGTTCTGAGTATATAAAGCGGTTTGTTAGACTTGCGGGTTTTCTGGGTACGAAGGCTGGGCCTCCGGAGGAGCAGGCTCTACATTTTAAGTGTGGGTTGCGTGATGAGCTGCTAGATGGTATTCTGAATATGAAATTTACTGATGTGGCACAAGTTGCCAATGCCGTTCGTAATAAGGAGTTTATGCAGGAGAGATCTAGGCGTGGGGTAAAGAGGGCTCTGGATAGTGATCAGCAGCAGGTCCAGAGTAGTAGCCATAGGAATGTGGTTTCTAGGGGAAATGAGTATCGGGGTGGTGATAGGCGTGGCAACAACAGTGGACAGAATCAGAGGTCAGGTCGTGACCAACAGTCCAGGGGTCAGCAGAATCGGGGTATTCAGCAGGGGAACCGTGGTGTTACTTCTTCAGCTGGGCAGAGGAATGTGGAACGGCTTCTACCTCCTCCTATTTTTGTTGAGTGTGGGAAAACTCATCCTGGTCGTACATGTTACAGAGCTACTGGTGCCTGTTTTAATTGTGGCGAGGTTGGACACCGGATTAGGGATTGTCCGAAGGCGACTGGCACCGACCGTGGTAATGGAAATGAGGGACAGCAGGCTCATAAGGGCCGGGTTTTTGCACTCACTAGGGATCAGGCTGTGGGTGCTTCTGGCACTGTTTCGGGTAAGCTTTATTTATTTGATCGTCCCATCTTTGTTCTATTTGATACTGGTGCGACGCATTCTGTGATATCTGTCACATTTGCTAAACACACTAAAACAACCGCAACACCACTAAATTATGCTTTATCTATATCAACCCCAATGAAAAACTCTGTAACCATTACTCATGAATATGTTAATTGTCCTCTTCGTTTCGACGATAAAGTTCGCCCTGCAAATCTTCTTCCTCTCGATATGTATGACTTTGATGTAATTTTGGGTATGGATTTGTTGTCGGAGCATCGAGCTACGATTGACTGCCATACTAGGCGTGTGATTTTTGGTAATCTTTGTAATCCTGAATTCGTCTACCAAGGTTCTCGGCTTGGTAAATCTGTTAAGATCATATCCGCCATGAAAGCTCGATCTTTGTTAACTCATGGATGTGAAGGTTTTCTAGCTTCGATTAAGGATTCTTCTTTGGAGGGTCCCAGTATTGAGAGCCTTTCGGTTGTTTGTGAATTTCCCGATGTATTTCTTGATGAACTCCCAGGCATGCCGCCTGAGCGTGAAGTTGAATTTTTGATTGATTTGATTCCGGGTGCTGAACCCATCTCTAAGGCTCCTTATCGTATGGAGCCTGTTGAACTGAAAGAATTGAAAGAGCAGTTGCAAGAATTGCTTGAATCTGGTTCTATCCGTCCTAGTGTTTCTCCGTGGGGTGCTCCGGTGTTGTTCGTTAAGAAGAAGGACGGTAGTATGAGATTATGTATTGACTACCGTGAGCTCAATCGCATAACTATTCGTAATCGTTATCCGCTTCCCCGCATCGATGATTTGTTTGATCAGCTCCAGGGAGCTAAATTCTTTTCTAAGATCGACTTGAGGTCGGGTTATCATCAGCTACGTGTGAAGGAGCAGGATGTTCCTAAGAAAGCGTTTCGTACGAGATATGGCCATTATGAGTTCTTAGTCATGCCATTTGGGTTGACGAATGCTCCAGCGGTTTTCATGGACTTGATGAATCGGGTTTTCCACGAGTACTTGGATACGTTTGTGATCGTGTTTATTGACGACATCTTGGTTTACTCTAAGACCAAGGAGGAGCATGAGAGTCATCTTTGTATTGTTTTGGAAACTTTGAGGCAGAAGAAGTTGTACGCCAAGTTCTCCAAGTGAGAGTTCTGGTTAGGGCAAGTTGCATTCTTAGGTCATGTCGTTTCCGCAGATGGTATCAAAATGGATCCGGCTAAGGTTGAGGCTATCAAAAAGTGGCCAAGACCGACCAATGTGACTGAGATCAGGAGTTTTCTTGGACTGGATGGTTATTACCGGAGGTTTGTTGAAGGTTTTTCTCGTTTGTCATTACCTTTAACTCAGCTTATGCGCAAGGGAGAGAAGTTTGTATGGACCGACGAGAGAGAAGCTAGTTTTGAGGAGTTGAAGAAGAGGCTTGTTTCTGTGCCAATTCTTACTCTACCATCAGGTTCGGGAGGTTATCAGATTTATAGTGATGCTTCAAAGAAGGTTTTGGGTTGTGTTTTGATGCAGCATGGGAAGGTGATTGCATATGCTTCTAGGCAGTTGAAACCATACGAGGCGAACTATCCTACTCATGATCTTGAGTTAGCTGCCGTTGTCTTTGCTCTAAAAATCTGGAGGCATTATCTTTATGGTGAGAGCTGTGATATATTCACCGACCATAAGAGCCTGAAGTACATCTTTACCCAGAAAGAGTTGAACATGCGACAGAGGCGTTGGTCGGAGTTGTTGAAGGACTATGACACCAATATTCAGTATCACCCTGGGAAAGCCAATGTTGTGGCTGATGCTTTGAGTCGTAAGTCGGGAATGATTGCTAGTCTTGACTTTGAGCCGAGGATTCTTAATGACTTAGAGCTTATGGAGGTCGAGTTGTGTGTTCGGGGTCATGATGGTTTTTGGGCTAGCTTGAAGGTGGAGTCTGATTTGATGTTGAGGATTAAGGAAGCCCAGAAGGACGATGGTGAGTTATGGGCTATTGTGCAGAATGTGGAGGATGGTAAGCATTCATATTTTCGTGTGGATGAGGATGGTATTGTTTGGTTTGGTGATCGTCTATGTGTTCCAGATGATGCTACTCTTCGTGACGCTGTGCTTTCTGAGGCACATAGTTCTCCGTTCTCTATTCATCCGGGTTCGACTAAGATGTACCATGATCTTAAGCAACATTTTGGTGGAATGGGATGAAGCAGGATGTGGCTTTTCATGTGGCTAGATGTATGACTTGTCAGCAGGTCAAGATTGAGCATCAGCGTGCAAGTGGTCTTTTGCAGCCTCTTGACATTCCTACATGGAAATGGGATGAGATATCTATGGACTTCGTTACTGGTTTACCTCGTACTCTTCGTAAGCATGACGCGATTTGGGTTGTTGTTGATCGTCTGACCAAATCTGCGCATTTTCTCCCTATTCGTATTGATTATCCGGTGAGTCGTTTGGCTCAGATCTTCCAGCAGGAAATTGTTCGATTGCATGGTATGCCGTCTTCTATTGTGTCCGATCGTGATCCTCGTTATACGTCTCGTTTCTGGAAAGGGTTACATAAAGCTTGGGATACGCGGCTTAAGTTCAGTACGGCATTTCACCCTCAGACTGACGGACAGTCGGAGCGGACGATTCAGACCTTGGAGGATATGTTGAGGTCTTGTGCTTTAGAGTGGACAGGCCATTGGGATGATTACTTGTGTCTGGTGGAGTTTGCCTACAATAATAGTTGGCATGCTAGCATAAGGATGGCTCCGTTTGAGATGTTGTATGGGCGTAAGTGTAGGGCGCCGGTTTATTGGAATGAGGTTGGGGAACGACTCATCGAGGGACCTGAAATGATTAGGATTACTAATGAGAAAGTGGCTATGGCTAAATAGAAGTTGAAGGAAGCTCGTACTAGGCAGAAGAGCTATGCTGATCGTCATCATCGAGACGTTGTGTTTAATTCTGGTGATCGGGTTTTCTTGAAGGTTTCTCCTTTTTGAGGTGTTAAGCGTTTCGGTATGAAAGGAAAGCTTAGTCCGCGTTATATCGGTCCGTTTGAGATTCTTGATCGTGTTGGTGAGGTATCTTATCGTTTGGCACTACCTCCCTAGTTATCGCACGTGCACGACGTTTTTCACGTATCCCTTCTTCGTGGTTATAATTATCACCCACTTCATGCTGTATCTTGCCCGTTCGATCAGATTCGGGAAGACCTTTCGTATAGTGAAGAACCTGAGGCTGTTTTAGAGCGTCAGAAAAGAGTCATGAGAACTAAGACCATTTCGTTCGTAAAGATTCTTTGGAGGAACCATCCTGGGAGCGAGGCTACTTGGGAAACTGAAGAGTCGATACGATCCGATTATCCGCATTTCTCTTTTTGACTAGGTACGTATTCATTTCGATATCGCTTTCGATTTCATATTTCTATTTGACTTCGTACTTCAATTTTTGAGAACGAAAATTCCTTTTTAAGAGGGGAAGAGTTGTTAAACCCCAAAATTTATATAATCTAAAATGACAAAAATACCCTCGAATTTAAAATTTTGAGAACTTACGAATATTAACTAAGTAACACTAACCTAAGTTCCAATTTAATTAAAAACATTACAATATAATGTTGTACAAAAAAAAAAGGAAAACTATACCTTATATCGCCGCCCCCCCCCTTGACCACAATATGGTCCAAGTTCTTGATTGGCAAATTAAATAATTATACATTAATAAGATTGATTACTTTCCGAAATAACCCTAAATCAAAGACACGGTTTTATTTTTTTTCATATAACCGATTATCAAAATAAGAAAAACCCTAGTTCTCTCTAACACAAAAACTTCGGCTATTCCTCCATTGATGCTGCTTCTGTCGATCCAAAATAACCACAAGAAAGGTGTAATCTTTGTTCATAACAATTAAGGTAACCATGTAATACCCAAAATCAATCCATACGAATTGACTACAAGCCCTAATCGACTTGTATTTTTGTTTCTTTTGTTTTTCTGCTGTTCGAACCAAACAAGAAGGAGAAGAAGGAGGTTCGTGGTGAAATAAACCTTGTTGTGTTCGTGTTCTTCGTGGTCTACGAGGGTATTGTATCATCCTCTTGTTGATTCTCATGTGTTCTTATTGTTCTTGTCAAATTTTGGGTCACATAAAATCATGAATCATAAAACCCTAAACTTAATATGTAAATCGACACAGGTGTGTGTGATGGTTTTAAATTGTTTTGAATATGTATGACCTGTTATTAATCGACCTAAACATGTTATGAACTCACCTATAATCGTTGTGTGTCATGAATTAAAGATTAGAAGGATAAAACTCTAAGTATGTGCATGATACTGTGAAACTGCTACTGATCTGGAACTTTGAATGACTTTAATCGGCTGTATCTTAATGATATAAACGTGTTTTTAGGTGGTTTTTGAGTCTAGAATTAAGTTCATTGAAATAGCTTTCTGTAGAAATTAACCTCATAATTTTTAGAGGTATGGAAGTCACATTTTTCGAATTTATGAAATCGGGTATCAAAACTGTATTTCGGATTACGAAAATTCACCTGTAGTTTATGATTTTTAATTTTAAATCTATTAGGATTTATGATCTAAAATTCTGGAAGAATAATATTTGGAATATAAGTTAGTTGTTGTGATTTTTGTGGATTTTTATAAGTTAATTCGATGGGGTTTTGAACTGCAAAGTTTTCGTATGTTAAAATTTATCAGTAATCTGGACGACTTTTAATAGAGGATTTTAGACTATATTTATACTTAATAATAAATTCTGGAAAAATTAGGGTAAGTTCTTAAGACATCTGGGTACGTGGTTGAATTTTTGGGAATTTTTATTCTGAGTTCTTATAAGGATGAAAAATCGTGTAAAACAGGTCCAGTTCATGTGTAAAAATTTGTAAAAGTGTAAAAGGGTTTTAAAAAGGTATAATGTGTTTAATTCTAAACTAAAAGGTCTAAATTGTCATTTTTCTAAAACTAAGGGTCTTAACTGATGAAAACATGTAACTTGATAATATTTACCTTTTCACCCTAATCTTACCATAATGACACTTTGATCCTTTAACTTGTGATAATTGCATAATGAACCCTAAAATTATGAGAACTACATTATAAACCCTAAACTTATATAATCAACATTATGAACCTTGAACTAATATCATTGTCACATTTGAATACTTAAACCTATGATATTCTAAATATGGAAACTTGCTATTTTTGGAAAGTTACCTAAAATGGAATGAGAACTAAAATGAAACCTTACGATCATATGAAACTTATAAGAGAACTTATGATTATTTGTAGATCGGGTGAAGAGGGAGTGATCATCCATCTCTATTTCTTTCGTTGCTTTGATTTTTGGTGTGCTTTGTCGAGGTACAGATATTCTTTCCCTTTTTAGTAGGGATATTTCTATTCGATCCGATGCCTGATATGTTTCCCCTTATTTGATTCATGACTTTCATTGTATGATCGTCATTCTATTTGATCCATTCTGACATTTGTTTAAATGTCTCTGCTATGCTATGCTATGATTATGTTTGCCATGCTTATTGGAGATACTGTCGGTTTCTCTTGCCATGCTTATTAGATTATGATTATGTATGCTTTGATAAATCCGTGCCTGAGCTTACCTAGTTCTAGAGGTACTAGGACCATGTTTAGGATGGCACCCTAGGCATGACACTCCCGTAGAGGTGTGATAGATCTACGGCGTTCCCCTTTTGATTTGATTTGTATGCGCATTATTGGCCAACCCCATATGTGTGATCAGTCTAGAACTGACATACATATTTTTGTTAGGGAGCGTATGGATGCATCCTAGGACTTTTGTATGTGTATGATTTGGTGACTAGGTGGTGTGTGCTTTGCACTCATTCTCACACTTTTGGTACTTAGAGGTCTCCCCTCTTCGTGCACTTTTATGATATGATATGATATGATTTGACGGATTTTGTATGGAGTTCTTATGGCACATCCTTATATGACCCTTCTCATTATTTTCATTCCATTCTTGATTCATTACTTATTCAGTTCTCATGCACTCTTGACTCTTGATTATCTTTATGATTCATATGACTTTATGATGGTACTTTCGTTTTGTATATCTTGTTCCTTTGTTGCTTATGCTTATTTACCATTTTGTTATGCTTTGTTTATATATCTGTTCACTGGGCT
Organism: Artemisia tridentata subsp. tridentata; assembly: GCA_021014915.2. Taxonomy (NCBI): domain Eukaryota; kingdom Viridiplantae; phylum Streptophyta; class Magnoliopsida; order Asterales; family Asteraceae; genus Artemisia; species Artemisia tridentata. Next base: position 258,101,677 of record CP139503.1, read on the forward strand.
TTTTAAGCTCAGCCGCATGTTTCTTTTCTTATGCGGCAGTTAATAAGCGGGGCGACGGGCTTGGGAATGAGAGAGCGTAGGACTTAAGAGACCTATTTATTTATCATTCGTTGTCCATTGTTTCGGACGTTTATTTATTTCCGTACTTCAAATATTATTTATTGCTTTGGTTTGTTTGGTTAACCCATTATGCACTTTGGATTATCTTTTGAACACTAGTCTTGATGTTCAAGACTTAGTTAATTAATAAAAGACTTCCGCTTGCGTTTATGTTTGCTTTGTATGACACCATACTGTGATTTCTTGACCTTGTCGGGTCGGGGTGTTACATTAGCTACTTCCTGCCTTTTGTTCTGAGAGTTGCTGTTACTACCCTTCAAGTGGTCTTCCCACTTTCTCTTGTTGTCAGCACTCTTTTCTGGGACATCCTCCAGTTCATGGTCCATCAACTTGTTTGCTATTTTCATGGTTTCATGAAGATCTGCAGCCCTTGAGGTAGTCACATCTCCTCTTATGGACTTCGGCAAACCTCTGATATATCTCTCAATTAACCTTGTCTCTGTCTGAACCATTTCAGGACATAGCAAAGCCAGCTCCTGGAATCTCTGGTTGTAAGCAGCCATGTTGTTACTCTGTACCTTCAAATTCCAAAATTCTATCTCTAACTTCTTGACCTCATTTCGTGGGTAGTATTTCCAAAGCACTAACTCCTTAAAGTCATCCCACGACATAGTATAAGCAACATCCATGTTGGCAGATATCATGTAGTTGTTCCACCAGGTCAAAGCGGCATCCATGAAAGTGAAAGATGCGTACTTGACCCTATCGTCATCGTTACAACCACTTATGTGAAACACGATTTCCAGCTTTTCAATCCATCTAGTCAGACCAACGGCTCCCTCTGTTTCTCCGAAACCTCCAACCATGATCTTTCGGAATTTAGAGTAAGTGCAACCACGGCTGTTGGTCACTGGCCTTGACGTTCCGGTGTTGGTGGTTGAATTGTTTGCGGCTGCGAGAGCAGCGGCCACACGATCATTAACGAGCTAATCTAGAGTTGCTTGATTCACCACAGGTGGATTTGGCGTGGCCCTGGTTGGGTCGACGTTCTCAGCAACTCGGCCCTGTGCGGCTCTTGTCGGAGTGGCATTCTCAGTAGTCCTTCCTCGCACTGCCCTTGCTGGGTGATAAGATCGTTGTAGCTCTTAGACTAGGTCTAACATTATATCTAGGAATGATAATGTTCATAAGATCAATAACTTAGCGGAATAAGAACAATATCATAAACAAGGTTTTTCTTCATCATCATCTCCACTCTAACAAACTTACAAACCTAGGCATCCATTGTGGTAACTTGATGCCTAGAACACACTAATTAATTAACATGTTCTACCTTGATCAAGTAGAACATGTTCTCTAAACTAAAACACTAATTAAACCACTAAACCCTAGGCGTTTTCCCAATCCCTACGCCTAGGTTCCCACACACACACACCTTTGGTGTTTACATCTTTGACACACACGTTATTCTAATTCCCTGTGTTTCTTTATATACTAGAAACATTAGGGTTACAAAGGATATATTCTATAAATATAAAAGATCTTTATCTTGTTGCTGAATTCTTCCTTTGTCATCTTTAGTCCTTCATCTTTCATATGTTTTGTCTTATCAACTCAAATATAATTCCCAACAATCTTCCCCTAGTTGATAATGACAAAACCACATAATCACGAACTTCCCCTGAAGCTAAAATATATGAAAGATATCACCGAGGATCTTCAAGTTGCAGCCTTTAACTAAATCTTCTTCCCCTTTTTGTCTTATCTACTAGGGGACGCTAAATAAATGCAACTTTGATTTTTACAACCACAAACCAATATTACACTTCCAATCCAGTCTTCCAAAGTCTTGTATTACCCTCCATGAAGTACACCAAAATGCTTACTAAAAATGAATCCAAGACAGTAGAAACCTAAACCTTCAGTAGTAATAACGACTCACAGGTGTTAAAATCTTCCCCTCGAATGATGCATGTAGTGACCAAAAGAACTTGTCGAATAACTATCCACCATAGTAACAAGAAGATAAGTTCTTTATCTTGAACCTGATTCACAAAAATATTCAAGAATAATAAACATCTGGTCACAATCCAAATTCCAAACGTGTGTATTCTGTCCAACCATCACAATAACCTGTTTTGGACCTTAACCAATAGCTTCAACAAGCAGCACATAAGGATTATTGACAGTAGCTTCCCCTTAAATAAGCAACTCCAATAAATCTCAAACAATCATCTTGTGTGTCTTATTGTGTGTGTCTAACATCTTTCTTCTAACCGAGAACTAAAAATCAAACTAAAAACCATCTTTTCGTGTGTGTGTTTCCCCTGTGTGTGTGTTATGCTTCCCCTCACTTCGTGTATCTCATGGTCATCAATAAAACTAAAAACAATCAAACCTATCCAAAGTACTCTTGAACCATCTTTGAAACGTGCAGCAGTACTTTCAATCCGAGAGCAGTACTTTGATTACGAGATCAGTACTTTCAATGAGACACGCAGCAACAATACTTTAATTAGGGGAGCAGTACTTTCATTATCAGTACCTTCATTAAACACCAGCGCTCCACGCATGATAAATCAGTCAACATCAGTTGCAGCACCTTGTAACAGTATGTTGAACTAGCGAGCAGTACATTAATATATCAAGCAGTACTTTAAAAACAAAGGGGCAGTACGTTGCAGAGAGCAGTACTTTGAGAGTAGCAGTAGCATAAACGAATCTCTCAAATTTATTCTATCACACAGCGACAAAACATATATCAATCCCCACTTGCACCTTGACCATTCACATTGAATAGCAGATGCCACTTTCCAAACAATTTTGTCTCCACATAAATTAATAAAAACCACTAAATACTCGATCTGTACGAGGTTAAACCCTACTAACCAATAACATTGAATTCCACATGACCCATGATCACGTGCGTTAACATGTGCTTCGCTTTGAAATTCAACAAAGTCTTCCACCGACCCATTAATTAATTCGAATCAGTAAGCGACAAAACCGATTAAGTATACCAATAAAGCAGTTGACCAATTTATGAATCGACAAACGAATTATGTAGTACGAGGTATCTCCAGCCAATTAATTAATCAGCAGTAAACCATTTAAAAGCAAATCGATATCCAAAGAAAATAAATTCGTATATACCTTTGAATAACCAGCTCGTACCATCTTCAAAACTGCTTCTGTTCGACACCAGTAAACCTTGTAAATCCCCTAGATATCACGAGCTCCAGTCTCTGATACCAATTGATAAGATCGTTGTAGCTCTTAGACTAGGTCTAACATTATATATCTAGGAATGATAATGTTCATAAGATCAATAACTTAGCGGAATAAGAACAATATCATAAACAAGGTTTTTCTTCATCATCATCTCCACTCTAACAAACTTACAAACCTAGGCATCCATTGTGGTAACTTGATGCCTAGAACACACTAATTAATTAACATGTTCTACCTTGATCAAGTAGAACATGTTCTTCTAAACTAAAACACTAATTAAACCACTAAACCCTAGGCGTTTTCCCAATCCCTACGCCTAGGTTCCCACACACACACACCTTTGGTGTTTACATCTTTGACACACACGTTATTCTAATTCCCTGTGTTTCTTTATATACTAGAAACATTAGGGTTACAAAGGATATATTCTATAAATATAAAAGATCTTTATCTTGTTGCTGAATTCTTCCTTTGTCATCTTTAGTCCTTCATCTTTCATATGTTTTGTCTTATCAACTCAAATATAATTCCCAACACTGGGGTAGGTGTGTTAGCAGTTTGTCCTCGTGTGACTCTGGTTGACTTTCGTTTAGGTGCCATTTATCTGCACCACAAGAAGATGACGATAAATGAGATCTCGATTATAGAAGGAAGGTGTCATATGAATATATGGATATCACAAACAGAATGTAAGAATAAAGTCAACCACAGAGGAAAACGAACAATCGAATAAAAACCAAGCTATATATATATATATATATATATATATATATATATATATATATATATATATATATATATATTATATATATATATATATATATATATATACATATATATATCGAATGAATAGAGGTTTACAAAATTACAAGCAAGGCTAAAAGTTAGTGATGGAATACTAAGTGATAACTAATCAGTCTAATGGAATACATCATCAACTAAAACTACTCTAGGATTGGTTACTATCAAGGCGTAACTGCTCGAATGCTGCAGTTATCCCTCCAATTGTAGTCTCCAACTGATCAACATGGTCTCTCAATTCCTGGTTCTCTCTCATCACAACACCAATTGTATACTCTGCAGTCATGATCCTCTGCCACTGAGCACGATCAGTACCTCTGGCTCTCCTCAACATCCCCTGAATCCTGGTTTGGCCTCTTACCAAACCAATAGCCCTAAAATCCAAGTTCTGAGCTCACTACCATGTAACCCTTGCAATGCATCCAATCTAGATCTCGGTTCGATCATCACACGTCTGTCATAATACATCTCCTCAAACAACACACAAGCAGCCCTGTCAACTGTCCCAATCCTCCTCTCAACACTCTGAATGCGGTCAGACTGCTCTAACCTCTCGATCTGGTCTGAGTGTACATTAAGTAAACTGGCATGATTCTCCACCTGAATCCATACCTGCTCCATGACAGTGGGTTCCTCAAGCTCTGCTGGTAAAGCTGGTAGAAGCGGAGAAACTACTCGTGATGGAAGCGGAGAAGGTATCGGAGATGGAGGTGGCACAAATGAATAAGATGATTGGGTGTACTCTGGACTAGCTGCACGTACACCCGTGCTGGTATCACAAGCAATATCAATCCACTGGCTATCACTCATATCCTATATCTGGGCAGCCCTAAAACTCTGCCCTACCTCAAATATCCCCTGCACATCCTCCATGATGCCCTTACCGTCCCGTGGCATCGCCACCTGATCCAAATCCATCGGTGCCTCCCTGTCCCTGTCATCACCCGCACAAATAAGAACGTGCTCAATGGGTGCTGTCACTGCTGGTATAGGCTCTACCTGAACCTGCTCTGGATCCTCCACTGGATCCTCATCCTGATCTGAATAAGACTCAATAGATCTCCGTAGTCTCTGACGGGGAGGGGAATGGTCTGGAGATGACATGGGTGACTGATATGGTGATGAAGTAGAGGTACTCGGGTAGCCATAACGGGTCCTCCTGAGTGGTGAAGATAGTACAGATGATAGCTGGATGCGACGTCCACGGACTCTCCTATACGAATGATGTGTTATTTTTAGGTCTATAAAAATCAACCAAGTTTTAAATTTATTTATTGCCGAACTAACCTATAGACTCTAAACACTCACGAGCAGTGTACCCGATCAATGTAGATAGTTTCTAGGTAAGCAAGGGTCGTTCACTAGGAGTGACGTAATCTAATCTAACTATAAAGCAACTAATAAAAAGGGGGTTTTAGCCTGAGAGACTATCACGATTTTGTGTGTTTAATTAAACTAAATACGAGAAAATAAATATTAAACTAATTAAAAGCAAATTAAAGTAAGGTGAATTCAATGATAGAAGAACATGCTAGCCAAGTCTAATCCATCTTATAGTTATATATGTGCTAATGTCTACTTGTTTTACTTCATTCAAAAGTTAAGGCGAAGATCCAATTACTAAACCCTATCACGATTTAATAACTTGCTATACGGAGAAGGAAATTGGCCAAGATCATAGTGACCTATCTAGCATCAATACTAACTTATTGCATAATCACCATCTAACCTAGTTTGGCATTACGCGCTACTAGTCCTAATAGTGGCATAAGGCACGGTTCCGATGTGTTCCATCTAAGCCCGTCTATATAGGATTCGGATTACTACACTTATGATTCAATTAAAGTAACCACAGTTTCAGATAGTTAAATTACACCAATTAAACCAATAAGATCATAATCTAGTTACATAGACTTCTACTAGTGATAAGCAATAAACGAGTTTTTAACGATAAGCACCCAATCCAATAACAAAGCAAACACGTAATCAAGAACAAAAATAAACTAAATAGACTTCATAAACTTGGCTAACACCTAAGGGTGTTAGCCCATAATCTCAGTAACAATACACAATGTTTGAATCATAGCATAAAAGATAGAAATCATAATGAAAACTACACGCTAACCGAATGATTAAACAAAGTAAATTATGGAGATGTTCTTCTTCGATCTTCAATGGTGGATGGCGAAGGTGTTGGGGACGATTTGGGGCTGTTTCCCACTGATAATGGTCCTCCAAAGTCGTGCAAGTGCTTTGGTATTTATAGGATTAAGCAGGAGTAGCCTCCAAGTTTACCAAAAATATGCAGTCTGCTGTTACGACCCCGATACGGCGCATCTAGAAATCCTATGAGCCGCATCTCCTTCAAAATCAGATAGATTTTCTTTTTCTCTTCGCGTGGCCGCTTGAATCAACTAAAAAGGAGTCCGGATGAAGATTTTATGACCAAAACAGTGAAGCATCTTCTAAAGTTGTTACGTAAACATTATTTCTTCATTTGGCTTCGATTCTTCACTTGATTTATCGGTTAAGGCTCATATACGACGTATGTCAAGGATAGGATGCGCCGCATTCGATGTAATCCCGTCTTGGTCTTCAAATATCTAGGGCTTCTATACGGCGTATTCATAGAATCCGATACGCCGTATTCTTCAAATCGACCAAGTTTCATATACGGCGTATTCCCAAAGATGGATACGCCGTATGCATCAAAGTCAGGCAAGGTCTTGAACTCTTCTAAGTATATGGATACGGCGTATCTAATTAGAGTTGATACGCCGTATTGAATGTCTGATCAGTAGGCATTCTTCAATATTTTCTTTTTTGCTCCAAAACACATCTTTTTCCATAACTTTCGCCAATTGCTTCCGATATTACCGAGATTTACAAAAGTAAATGATTAAGTACCAAATCTCACACATAATAGTATAAAATGAGCAATATAAACGGGATAATGATGCTAATAATATGTACTTATTTGATGTCATCAAATATCCCCCCACTTGAACTTTACTTGTCCTCAAGTAAACCTTAGATTAAACTTATGAAAATGTATCCTAAATAGGATGTATTTTTATAATTAAGTACTTATTCGTTTTATCATAATTGCACAACCAAACACTTAACGAATTAGAAACAAAATAAAATATTTCGATAAAAGCAAATCTAATCGTTTAACTGTCCAGTCGTGACGAATATTCTATCATAAGCTTGGCAATGATACACATCTCCCCCACTAAAGCTAAGGAATAACAAGTCTAAAGCGGTAAAAAGGGTTTGTTGGTTAAGGGTTAATCATCCTTCTTAATCTCTATCAATCTCAAATTCCAGAAAAGGCGACAAAATCACAAATACATGATCGAATCCACGAACACGATACTTGCAATTGCTCAAATCCTTAACTCTAATGGGCTAAAGATAGGACCAAGTAATCTTTACCAATAATATTATATCAAAAAGGGCGACAAAATCATAAATACATAGTCGAATCCACGACTACGATACTTAAGATTGCTCAAATCCCTAATCTCAATAAATCAAAGGTTTGGATAAAGAATGATATAGGGTATGGATAATATTTCGGATTTAAATTGGTGTAAAATATAAAATCAACAAACAAATAGATTAAGTCCTAGTGTGGTCAATCACTTTCCCAACCATCCCAAGAATAAGACTCATATCATTGGATAACTCACGCTTTAACACTTGAAACACACGCTTTAGGTAGACACGAATTATACTCAACAAGATCTCAATCAAAGAATATCCTTAGTTGGCGTTCCCATAACGGCCAACTCCCATTCAATCCATAAATATAATATACAACAAATAGTAGCCATATGAACCACTTACATAACTTTACATTGTTGGTTTAACAAACTTCCAACTTTCTTCTTTCTTTTTCTTTTCTTATTTTTCTCTTTTTTTTTTTTTTTTTTTTTTTTTTTTTTTTTTTTTTTTCAACCAATAAAAACATTAATGGTGTAAAATTTCACCACTTCACCATCACAAAAAAAATCTTCATAACTTCAGATATAAAAATAATAGTGAAAGTAGTAAACACACGAAAAATAACAAGACTCAAATTATACAATATCTACTTTCACTCCAATTGCATTGTGCAATTTCCCGACCTTAGATAATGAATTACGCACGCGAACACAGTTAATTGTAAGGAAACACACTTTGCCTAAAGTAACTAACCACGGACTTTAATCTACAGGGTAGGCTAAGGTGTAAGGGTGTAACGAAACATTTTAAACATTGGTGTAAGAAACGAAAGGAATGGCTCTGAGGGTTTTTCTAGGGGTATCTTACTCTAAAAATGAGAGTAAACAAAGGGTTTATACGGGGGTTAACTAACCAGTGTAGTTAGTTAATAACACATAACATATATAGGCTTTTTGGGTGAAATCCTAGAAATTTACCAAGTTAGACAAGTCACTCCAATTATATCAATAATACTCATTATGGTGGTCTCGAATAGTATACAAGCCAAGTTCTAAAGTTTACAAGTCACCGGCACACTCATAGATTTGTGGATTTTGATAAGTTCACAATTTTTGAAAATAAGGTTATATGTGCAGCTATGCAACTTAGATTAAACAAAAACATGCTAAAAAAAATTTTAAATTTTTATAATTAAGCATAGATTAAAGCATATTTTTGAAAAATTAAGGACAAGTAATGTTCTAATTCTCCATCCCCCCACTTAAGTTAAACAACGTCCTCGTTGTTTGTATTTAAAATTAAAAACAAGAGATAGAAAGAATTAGAACGGAGAACTCCCCTGAGATTTGCTCGGTATGATCTTCCAATGTAAACATGCGAGCGTATATAATGCGGGAGTCCATCAACCTCTTCAATTGTCCAGACCTGTAAAAATATAGAGACCACAGAAAAAGAATCTCGAGAGCATCTCGTTAATCATTGGTTAGGAAAATAAAAATACAAACTAGAATTGGATTACTGTTCCGAAGGGTCGATACGCCGTATCCATTGGCAGAGGATACGCCGTATTGAAACTTAAAGAGCAGGTTCCAAATACGAGTCAAAATATCGAATACGCCGTATCTTTAAACCTGAATACGTTGTATCGATATATTTGACGACAAAGTTTTTAATACGAAAAATAAAGACCAAAGTATTCCAGGAACGGTCGATACGTCGTATCCATTAAAGTTGGATACGCCGTATCAAGGCCCTGGGACTGACTCGACAGAAAAATTAAATGGATAGATTTCCGGGTTGTCTCCCGGCAAGTACTTTTGTTTATTGGGGAGTCTTTAAGTTCGACTCCCTTCAGCTCTACGTTGCTTCAATCAATTCAACAACCTCCTTATCATCATTGCCGTGAGGTTTATAGTACTTTTTAAGACGTTGCCCATTGACCTTGAAACTTACACCACCTTTATTTGTAATTTCTACTGCTCCATACGGGTAAACCGTTTTAACAATATACGGCCCATACCATTTTGATTTAAGCTTTCCTGGATACAATTTCAATTTTGAGTTATATAATAATACCTTATCTCCTATGCGAAAATCTTTATTGTCACGGATTCTTGTATCATGCCATTTCTTTGTCCGTTCTTTATAGATGATGTTATTATCATAAGCCGAATCCCTCAATTCAGAAAGTTCATTCATCTGCATAAAACGATTCTTACCTGCTCTCATCAAATCAATGTTACATTGTTTCAAAGCCCAATATGCCTTATGTTCAATTTCGACCGGTAAATGGCATGCCTTACCATACACCAATCGAAATGGTGTACATCCCGTGGGTGTCTTGTAGGCAGTTCTAAATGCCCACAAAGCATCTGTAAGTTTTTCGGACCAATCTCTAGGATTATACCCAACTGACCTTTCCAGAATCCTTTTAATCGCTCTATTAGTAACCTCAGTTTGTCCATTTGATTGAGGGTGATATGCTGTAGCTAACCTATGTGTTACTCCATATTTTAATAGAGTCTTTTCCATTAAAGCATTACAAAAATGTGTTCCCCTATTACTAATCAAGGCTTTAGGTACACCAAATCTGGAGAACAATTCCCTTAAAAACTTAATCACTACTCGAGCATCATTTGTTGGTAAAGCTTTGGCTTCAGCCCACTTTGACACATAATCAACAGCTACAAGTATATATTTATTCCCTTTACTATTAGGAAATGGTCCCATAAAATCTAGCCCCCATATATCAAAAACTTCACATACCTGAATATTCGATTGAGGCATCTCATTGCGAGCTGAAATATTTCCTGATCTTTGGCATTCATCACATCTCTTCACATATTCTGCAGCATCATTAAAAATTTTAGGCCAATAGAATCCAGCTTCGTAAACTTTCTTTGCTGTAATATTAGCACCATGATGTCCTCCAGTAGGCCCAGAATGACAATGTTTCAAAACATCCAACTTTTCAAGTCCATCAACACATCTCCTGATTATATTATCGGCACAACGTTTGAATGCGTACGGTTCATCCCACAAGTAGCTTCTAGCTTGGTATAATAATCTTTTCCTTTCCGCATACTTCATATTTGATGGTACAATTTTTCCTACAATGAAATTAATATAATCTGCATACCAAGGTTGTCCTTCATCAATTGTTCCTAACATCTTTAGGTGCTCATTTGGAAATGTATCAATTATCTCTTCATCTTTTAAAATTTCCGTGTCAGGATTCTCTAACCTAGACAAATGATCTGCAGCTAAATTTTCAGCTCCCTTTTTATCTTTGATTTCGATGTTGAACTCTTGTAACAACAAGACCCAACGTATAAGCGTAGCTTTAGCATCCTGTTTATTAAATAAATACTTCAAAGCAGAATGATCAGTGTACACAATAGTTTTTGATAAAATAAGATATGAACGAAATTTATCAAAAGCAAAAATCACAGCAAGAAGTTCTTTTTCAGTAGTAGTGTAATGCTCTTGAGCATTATTTAATGTTTTACTAGCATAGTAAATAGGCTTAAATTTACCATCTACTCTTTGCCCTAACACTGCTCCCACAGCGTAATCACTAGCATCACACATAAGTTCAAAAGATGAATCCCAATTAGGCGAGATTAAGATAGGAGCAGTAGTTAATTTCTCTTTTAAAATGTTAAAGGCCTTTTTACATTCGCTAGAAAAATCAAATTTAGCATCTTTTAATAAAAGCTGGGTCATAGGTCTAGAAATAATGGAAAAATCTTTGATAAATCTACGATAGAATCCAGCATGTCCTAAAAAACTTCTAACTCCTTTAACATTAGTAGGATAAGGTAGTTTCCCAATAACGTCAATTTTAGCTCTATCTACCTCAATTCCTGCTTTAGAAATTTTATGTCCTAAAACTATACCTTCTTTAACCATAAAATGACATTTTTCCCAATTAAGTGCAAGGTTAGTTTCTTCACATCTAGCAAGCATTTTATCTAAATTTCCTAAGCATCTATTAAAAGAGTTACCGAATACAGAGAAGTCGTCCATGAAAACCTCCATGAAATCCTCCACCATATCATGAAAGATTGCGGTCATACAACGTTGGAAGGTTGCAGGGGCATTGCATAGTCCAAATGGCATTCTTCTGTAAGCAAACGTCCCATATGGACAAGTAAATGTAGTCTTCTCCTGATCTTCAGGTGATATGGGAATCTGAAAATATCCTGAAAAACCATCAAGAAAACAGTAATATTCATTTCCAGCTAATCTTTCCAACATTTGGTCAATGAATGGAAGAGGGAAATGATCCTTTCGAGTAGCATCGTTAAGTTTACGATAGTCAATACAAACACGCCATCCAGTAACAGTTCTAGTAGGGATAAGCTCATTATTTTCATTTAAAACAACGGTTGTCCCACCTTTCTTTGGAACAACATGAATAGGGCTAACCCAAGGACTGTCAGAAATAGGATATATTAATCCAGAGTCAAGTAGTTTGATAATTTCATTTTTTACCACATCTTGTACTTTAGGATTTAAACGTCTTTGTGGTTGAATGACAGGTTTGAAATTATCTTCCATAAGAATTTTATGAGTACAAAATGATGGACTTATACCCTGAATATCAGACATTTTCCAAGCAAATGCCCCTTTATGTTTTTCTAAAACTTGTACTAGCATTTTCTTCTCATTTTTGGTTAACTTAGAAGAGATAACTACCGGAAAATTCTTGTCATCATTTAAATATGCATACTCTAAATGAGAGGGCAATTCTTTTAATTCAGTTTTAGTTTTATTTTCTTTAACAGAATTTTCCTCATCATTAAGTAAATTTTTCTGATTAATAGAATAAGCTGTATTAAAATTTTCGGTAATTTGTATAAACTCAAATTCCTTATTAGGTTCTTCTTCATAAGCCTCATCTGTCTCTCTAATTTCTCTTTCTAAATCGTGCACTAAAAAGGAATCTAAGTGATCATTTTCTAATGACTTAACAGCTTCTTCAGTATTTATCTCATCTAATGCATCAATATTGTAACATTCGTCCTTCTTATCTAAAAGTTTTTTTATTGAATTTTCCATATCAAATGTTACTTTTTCATTCCCTACCTGAAGAGTAATTTTTTTATTAAATACATCAATTAACGCACGAGTAGTAGCTAAAAAGGGCCTTCCTAAAATTATAGGAATCCTAGAATCTTCAGGCATATCTAAAATAACAAAATCCACAGGAATAACAAACTTATCAATCTGAATAGGTACATTTTCTATTATTCCTCTTGGATATTGTATTGATCTATTAGCAAGTTCTAAACTCATTCTAGTAGGTTTAGGTTCACCTAATTTTAATCTTTCAAACATAGTAAATGGCATCAAGCTAATACTAGCACCTAAGTCAGCTAAAGCACTAGGAATAAATAAATCGTTAATTTGACAAGGGATAGTGAAACTTCCTGGATCCTTTTCTTTTGATGGCCATTTGTTGAGTAGAACTGCTGAACATTTTTCATTCATCATGACGGTTGATACTTCTACCAGCTTTGCTTTATTAGATAGCAAATCCTTAAAATATTTAGCAAATGTCGGCATCTGCATAAGAGCATCAATAAAAGGAATGTTAATGTGTAATTGCTTAAACCGTTCCAAAAACTTCTTTTGTTGAGCTTCCTCTTTCTCTTTTCTAAGCCTATTTAGGAATGGAATTGGGGGACGGTAAGGTTTAACAAATGTAGGTTCTTTCGGTTGCCCTTGAACTTTAGGAAGTTCAATGTTAACAGTCTCCTCCTCAGGTTTTTCTTGCTCATCTGGTTGCACTTTATCCTGAATTGCTTCCTCAGTACTAGGAATCGGGTCAATTGTATTCTTTCCTCCTCTTGTAGTAACACCCTTAACATCTTGTATATAAAGAGCATTTGTCAGATTCCTTGCAAGCTCATGTACCTCTATTGCTAATCCAGTAATCATGTTCGAAGTTTCTTTTAATAAAACTTCGTTGGTATTGCGGAAATCTTTAATGAATATCTCTGTATTTTCATGTTCATCCAATTGAACTTTGATTAGCTTTTCCAATATATCGTTGATTCTCCATTCGTCATATTCATATGTTGCATTCATGAATCTATTTCCAGCCATTATAACTGAAAATAAAGGTAGAATTATTAGTAGTATATGCTCAAACAAGAACTAAAACTAAAATGAAAAATAAAAAATAAAAAAAATAAAAAATAAAGTGTTCTGTTACAGACAGTCGATACGGCGTATTCAGTAAACTGATACGTCGTATTGGTTCCGGACTGGATACTTCGTATTCACAAAGGTGTATGCGGCGTATGTAGATTGTAAACAGAATACGACAGACACAAACAAGAAGTAAATAACAGATACGATACAGCGTATTCACAAAGTGGATACGTCGTATTGACTCTAACAGATAGAAAAACAACTAAAATAACTAAAACACACAAAAACAAATAAAAACAACTCTAAGCTACTAAACTAGTTAAATCAAATTAAATTTCACTCCCCGGCAACGGCGCCAAAAACTTGATGTGTTTTTTTTAGGTCTATAAAAATCAACCAAGTTTTAAATTTATTTATTGCCGAACTAACCTATAGACTCTAAACACTCACGAGCAGTGTACCCGATCAATGTAGATAGTTTCTAGGTAAGCAAGGGTCGTTCACTAGGAGTGACGTAATCTAATCTAACTATAAAGCAACTAATAAAAAGGGGGTTTTAGCCTGAGAGGCTATCACGATTTTGTGTGTTTAATTAAACTAAATACGAGAAAATAAATATTAAACTAATTAAAAGCAAATTAAAGTAAGGTGAATTCAATGATAGAAGAACATGCTAGCCAAGTCTAATCCATCTTATAGTTATATATGTGCTAATGTCTACTTGTTTTACTTCATTCAAAAGTTAAGGCGAAGATCCAATTACTAAACCCTGTCACGATTTAATAACTTGCTATACGGAGCGGGAAATTGGCCAAGATCATAGTGACCTATCTAGCATCAATACTAACTTATTGCATAATCACCATCTAACCTAGTTTGGCATTACGCGCTACTAGTCCTAATAGTGGCATAAGGCACGGTTCCGATGTGTTCCATCTAAGCCCGTCTATATAGGATTCGGATTACTACACTTATGATTCAATTAAAGTAACCACAGTTTCAGATAGTTAAATTACACCAATTAAACCAATAAGATGATAATCTAGTTACATAGACTTCTACTAGTGATAAGCAATAAACGAGTTTTTAACGATAAGCACCCAATCCAATAACAAAGCAAACACGTAATCAAGAACAAAAATAAACTAAATAGACTTCATAAACTTGGCTAACACCTAAGGGTGTTAGCCCATAATCTCAGTAATAATACACAATGTTTGAATCATAGCATAAAAGATAGAAATCATAATGAAACTACACGCTAACCGAATGATTAAACAAAGTAAATTATGGAGATGTTCTTCGTCGATCTTCAATGGTGGATGGCGAAGGTGTTGGGGACGATTTGGGGCTGTTTCCCACTGATAATGGTTCTCCAAAGTCGTGCAAGGGCTTTGGTATTTATAGGATTAAGCAAGAGTAGCCTCCAAGTTTACCAAAAATATGCAGTCTGCTGTTACGACCCCGATACGGCGCATCTAGAAATCCTATGCGCCGCATATCCTTCAAAATCAGATAGATTTTCTTTTTCTCTTCGCGTGGCCGCTTGAATCAACTAAAAAGGAGTCCGGATGAAGATTTTATGACCAAAACAGTGAAGCATCTTCTAAAGTTGTTACGCAAACATTATTTCTTCATTTGGCTTCGATTCTTCACTTGATTTATCGGTTAAGGCTCATATACGACGTATGTCAAGGATAGGATGCGCCGCATTCGATGTAATCCCGTCTTGGTCTTCAAATATCTAGGGCTTCTATACGGCGTATTCATAGAATCCGATACGCCGTATTCTTCAAATCGACCAAGTTTCATATACGGCGTATTCCCAAAGATGGATACGCCGTATGCATCAAAGTCAGGCAAGGTCTTGAACTCTTCTAAGTATATGGATACGGCGTATCTAATTAGAGTTGATACGCCGTATTGAATGTCTGATCAGTAGGCATTCTTCAATATCTTCATTTTTGCTCCAAAACACATCTTTTTCCATAACTTTCGCCAATTGCTTCCGATATTACTGAGATTTACAAAAGTAAATGATTAAGTACCAAATCTCACACATAATAGTATAAAATGAGCAATATAAACGGGATAATGATGCTAATAATATGTACTTATTTGATGTCATCAACGAAGCCCGACGTCTGATCGGTGGGGTAGCCTGAGCATGCTGGGTGAGAGTGTAAAGCTGGGCTGGAGATGAGCGGTGAGCTGTAGTGTGGCGGGGTAAGTATGGTGAGGTAGATACTGGAGTAGTGTGTGTATGCTGGGCTGGAATGTGTGGCTGAACAGCGGCTCTGACAACTTCCATCAACGGGTCATCTGAAAATGGAACTAGTCGTCGCAACGGGGAAGTGTGTCCAGTAGCAAGTACCTCATCATGTGCATCGGAAGGGAGAGACATAGTCTGTGACAAATACGGTGTGGCATTTGTAAGTATATAGAAAATACTTATATCATATATGTTAAGTAAAATACTCAAATAACATAGTATAACACTTAATCATATAAGGCACATAATGCTCAAATCATAGCAAGCTAGGCAGACAGGCATCTGGCGGTCATAAGGAAATTTTTTTCATAAACCGGTTATAGTTTAGGGTTTTTATAAACCTAGTTCTCTATAACCTAGGCTCTGAATACCAATCTGTAACACCCCCAAAATCAAGATTTGCGGAAGCATACACATTTGGGTGCTACTAAATCGATAATCACAACACAAAGAGATAGAGAACGGATTAAAAATCCTTTTTAAAATAGTTTACATTTCCAAAGTCATATTGTCATACATCAAGTTCACATCAAATAAAATGAAGCCCATTTAACAAAGCGGTCCCAAATTCAGAGTTTAACGCATAAATGAAAACATTTTCAACAATTTTTATGACCCTTGCCATGCCCTGCCTCCAATAAACACATTCTCAATTACCTGAGAAAACATGTTTAAAGTCAGCAAACGCTGGTGAGTTCATAGGTTTAAAGTAAATAAGCACATATGGACCATAACAAATATTCAGCAAACAATTCAGCTAACACACACTATCCTGCTATGCAAACACTAAGCTCATCCAACCGAACTAGACAAACAATATGCCTAACTGGCATAGCAAATAAAGGGTGCCCGCGAGTGTTAATCCCCAGATACTCGGCAAATTCCGATATGGTATACGTTCGCATTGACTATGCCGAGCCAACTGAACGGGGGAGTCACCCCCAATAGATCTATTTATATCACACGCATTTCCCAGCAGGAATTGATAGTTGATGATAGTGGGCGCAATGAGATTCAGCTAACTTAGGTTTTCGTATACAAGTGTGTATAAAACAAAGTTCATTTGGTCCATGAAAACAGTTTTGCATGTTTCCCACCCCAAGGTTTATAAAAAGCAATACGTATAAAAAATGGGGCTATAAACTCACCTTAAAACAATATCAATCTGCTAATCAATCAACAATACAGTGCAACCGCTCCGACACGCGACCTAGATCAGTATGGTAAGTCGAAATATTCGTATTTTATATGTCTTAACTCCATTGAAAAGTTTACGTGTGACCAGTACTCGTGTATTTCTTGCTTGCTGTGTGGTAGGGTACATTTCAAAATAATTTATCGTATATGACTCTTTGGTGATGGCTCATGGTGAAAGTGTACGGTGAATATACGTGCGACGGAACTTCCCTGCTTTGCTTGTCGCAAACTGCGTAAGTAATATATATATTATCGTATATATATATTTAATAATTAAATATTTAATTAATTAAGACTTATAATTAATTAAATAAGTATTGAATAATTAATATGATAATGATGTTAGTGGGGTATTATTATATTATAAATTATTATAATTATTTATAATGTAATAATAATTATAAAGAAAGTTATAAGTATTTAATTTCCAAGAAATTAAATAAGTGCAAGTGTATAAATGTCAAAAATGCATTTATAAGTCTTATAAGACATAAAAATATTAATTTAGGAGAATTAATTTTTTTAATAGTAAAAATAACCCGTTTCGTCTTTTAGTCGGTTTTCGTCCGAAAATATTCTAAGAGTCGAAATTTTAGAAAAATCGGGCATGACCCATTCTTTTATTCAAGCTTTCTCATTTTTCTCAAGTGTTGCAAATTTCCTCAAATAATCCCTTTTTGTTAACTATATTTGCAAAAATAGTCCAAAGTGTACATTTATCGTTATAACTATACTTATCGTTACGATTACTTCATAATTATAGTTTTCGATACGAAAATCAACGTTTAGTCAAAATATTTTCAAAAGACAACAAAAAGTCAACATTCATAATTTTGGGCCGAAAATCCTCTTAATTGACTTATTGGGCTTAAAATGCCAAAACGAGCCCAAAATGATTTTTATCGATATATATCGTTCTATTTTACAAAAATAATTATAGCGAGTCTAAAAATGTTTCAAAATTCATTTTTGTCTCCCGAGATGTTTATTGGGCTGAATAGGCCACATTGAGTCCAATAACCCATTTTTAGTCCGACAACCAATTAATCCTTTTTAGTTACGTTATATTTTACGTTAAATATCAAATAAGCTAATAAGCACTTCCAATAAGCATTTTGGTCCAAAACAGCCCATGTAGGCCGAATACATGATGGGCTCGGCCCATTTATGTCAAGATTTAGTCCAATTCATTTAGTTTAAAATCAATAAGCTAGTGCTTATTACAATAAGCTAACTAAAATAAGCTAATAAGCATAATTTTCACCATTTCACCACTAGAGCCAAAATTTTATGTTTTTCAAAACCCCAATAATTATTTATTTTTAAACATGGCCGATCCATATATATACCCTTAAAAGTGTATATTTCGTCTTAAATACGCGTAATTAGCACTAATCTCTTTCGTATAATCAAACTAGTACCACAAGCAACAAGATTTACCACACAAGCAAGAAATATCATAATTTGTATAAAAAGTGAAGAAAATTCGAGCACACAATATTTACACATCAAACCCTAATTTTTTCATTTTAGTAAATCATACACATTTAACACTTGTTAACACTTTTAAACATCAAAACAACATGATATGAACAAGATTTGAACAAATTTTGAAAATCCTTACAATGCTTTGAAGAATTTTGAGAGGTTCAAGGGTCCAAGAACACACCAAATTGCACAAAATTTACCCAAGACACGTTCCAAAGAACCCAAAACACTTGAAAGTACACCCCGATTACTTATAACTTCAACAAATTTTTATGGATCTTGGATTATGGTTCTTTGCCATGAGTTTTAAGCTAGGGGAGGAAGAAAAATGATCTTGGTAACTCTTGTTGATAAGAATGTGTATGTGTAGAACTATGTAGTGTATTTAGGGTATAAATACAAAATTGCTATGTTATATCCCACTAATCATATCTTAGCATATAATAAGTCTTGTCCCTTTGTGTGTATTGGCTATAAACGACAAGGGGAAGGGGAATTTAATGGGTTTTTGATCCTCGTTGGTGTATCGTGTGTCGGTTTAAGCTTAAATGTTACCGTAAAGTCCCAGTTTGACTTTTTGGACACGTATGCGCAAAATAAAGTTTTTATTGACTTTTCCGTCAGAATAATAATGAAATATTATTATTTGCTCAGAAATGCATTTATTTGACTGCTACCATATATACTGTGCTGTCGGTACGCGTGTGGGGTTGCTTTTCAGTAAATACGAGAAAACTCTCATTAAATTACGAAACTTGTCGGTAACTATCAGTAATGGAATAATTTAAGCTCACTAACAAAAATAAACTTTTTCAGCAGTGACTGTAAGCTACAGTATGCGGGACAGCTCCCAAAAATGCTCAAAAATAGTCAGAAACATGCAATCACGCATAGAAATGCTAGACTTAAAAATAATAAATAACAATTTATTATTAATTCAAAATGTGAAAATTACCATTTGTCACATGCGTACACCTGGCCTTTCTAGAATAATACACCGAATGTGACCACAAAAACTATTAACGAATCTGTTGGTTCTAACGACATGGTCCACAATCACTATCTTGAAGAAGCTAGTAAAAAGGCACAGATTCGAAAAGATGAAATTTTAGGTGCAAAACCTAGGGTGATGAATTCTACAGGATTTTAAGGCTCTGCTAGTAGTAGTAAAACATTACCTAGGAACAATCAACAAAAACTAGGGATTGGCTTGCATCTAAGAGTAGTTGCGCAAAATAAAACGCTATGCATGTAGAATGCAACACTAAGAATTCAAATTTTTCTTCGAACAACAAATAATTTCCAAAGGACTGTAGTGACAAAGTTAAGGTTGCTGTTTTAAACAAGAATTTTGAATTTGTCTGTCCTACATGTCAAAAATGTGTTTTTTCAGCTAATCACGATGCATGTGTTGCACAATTTCTCAAAAAAGGAAATTCAAGTGCTAAGGCACAATCCGCTAAGACACCAAATAAAAAACAAACCCGTTGATAAAAAGCAAAAGGATAAGAAACCTAATAGGTGTATATCTACAGGATGTAGTTTTTCAAACACTGAGACTTCCTGATAAGAAAACTACGTCTAGATCTTACTGTAGGACCTTAGATCTATAACTTTATCACTAGTATTAAGCTCATATAATATGGTGGTGACTTGATATGTATGACGTTTTTAGAGAGAGAGAGGAGAGAAATAAAGATAGACTTTCATTCATAAAACATACACAATACACACACAAGCACACTCTACAAATGAGATGAGATGTGCTATTTATATTTCCTTATGCCATACGAAATGGGCTTTATATGGGCTTTCATCTATGGACTTTGGTTTACAAGGCTTTAGAAATAAACGTGTAATCTATTTAACTTACCAAAGTCCATGGCCCATTAACTAATAATTCATATACTATTACACGACACAAAGTTATAGACATTAGAATGACCATAACTTTTTCTTTAATGCTAACAATCTCCCCTTAAGGGGTGGTCATTCAAATGATGCTCCATGTGATTAGGTCTTGGTCTTGAATTTTGTGTGTCGTTATAGAATAGTCTTGATTCTTCGTTCCTTCATGCTTTGTGATATTTGATTACTGACTTTTAATCGTTCTTGCCTTTGATCAACGTCTTCTTAGGATTTGTTGTGTCGTCTTCTCCATGATACTCATACTTCTTGAAAATACTTTGAGCTTCATACTTATGTCTTCCTCACTTGATACTTGGACTTGTTCTTGACTTTCTTGATTAGCTCTTGACTTTGACGTAACTTTTTGTCTTAAACTTATGATTCTTTGTTGTCTTGGCTAATGTTTCTCACACTTGAGCTGTGTTGGAGATGAACTTCATAGTATAAACGAAAGTATACCACATTCAGGTGAGCCGCTGAAGTATATTCGAAGTATCTACCTCCACGAACTGTTAGACACAGTTATATAAAACAAATGTAAACCAATCACGTAGTAGTAAGAAGAATCCGTAGATCTCATATAAGAGTCTTACAACTTGTGTTCTTTTTGGTGAACACAAGTGTATGTTTTGGAATGTTTATCCTAAGAGATCTTTTAATGAATCTCATGGCTCTAGACTCGATTACGTGCGTTTTGGTTTTAGTCGTCAGAGGCATGGAGCAGAGGGCCTCCTTTTCAATATCAACACATCTCGGAGTGAGAGGTCGATAGATTATGCAAGGTTCTCCGTGAGAAATGAAACAAATATCTTTTAAGAGATACCTGAGTGGCTAGGAGGGGTTGTGCAGCGCGTCACTGGGTCCATGACGTCTTATCTTCAATACCGGTATCATCTTTGTGATACCCGATAGCAGATGTATTGACCCAGTTTCTACCCTAAGTTTTCATGGAGGGCTATTTCTTTTTACCATTTCATTTAACTTTTCTTTTTAATTCTTCTACCCCTTCTTTCTCGTTTCTCATTTACTCCTTTTTTAAATCATACCTAGGGACTTCTAATTCTAATCTATTGGAATTGTCCTTGGGTAGATCCCTCCGGCTCTGGCGGATCATAGGACACAAAACTAACCATAATCACCTTATTACTCCATGATTATCCTAGGTTCATTGATCACATGCCATAAAACCTTTTGTGAAAATCTATCAAAGTGTTTATAATTATAAAACACATTTTTGTTAACACTTCGAGAGTTTTGCATTTTCGGAAATACTCCCCCTTTGAATAATTCTTGATTTG
This sequence comes from Artemisia tridentata subsp. tridentata, assembly GCA_021014915.2. NCBI lineage: Eukaryota > Viridiplantae > Streptophyta > Magnoliopsida > Asterales > Asteraceae > Artemisia > Artemisia tridentata. The sequence continues at coordinate 258,123,544 of CP139503.1, forward strand.
GTGTGGGTCCTAATCTGTTTTGATTAGAAGCCATCGGGTTAAGCGCGGGTTCTAGAGCGAGTCTCTCAGAAGCCATTTGTGAAATCTCGTCAAACTTCACATTCATCGTCTCCATTATCTTCTTTGTTCTTCTGTTATACACCCGGAATGCCCTCGAGTTATCTTAGTATCCAATGAAGATTCCAATATCACCCTTAGCTTTCAGCTTTCCTAGATCTTCTCTGTCATTCGTCGGATAGCACATAGCGCCAAACACGTGAAGGTAAGTGTAGAAACCCGTAGAAATGCATAGTCATTAGTGAACGTTAATCTAGTATTAACACATCGTTACTGTTCACTTAACCATTTTTACGAGCCAATTTAAACTTTTTGATTATTACATTTCTATATAAACATTGTTATGTTATTTATGTTACGATAGAACGAGCTCACACGCGGACCACGACGGATCAAACCGAATCACACCTCATTTGAAACTAGCCTACTTAAGTTAATATCTAAATTATATACTTAAATCAAATCACTAAATGTTGAATTAAAAACTAAATCTTAAATTTCATACGTACGAAATTGCATGCACATACAAATATTATAAACTATACCACTTACCCATATAATTTTATATATATACGAAAGATCATGCAAATTGAGATATCAACTTACAATTATTTTACAATATCTTCATTATCTGCAAATCTAATATCTCATTTCAAGTTGCATCATATAAAACTATATTTTCGAAATTCATGCGTATGATATCACACGTTGGTTATTGTTTTGGACCTTAAACTAGTATGTCGACATACATTTTGTGATCAAATCAAAACCAAATCACCCTAACACATAAGCCCTCCCTAAATGACCCTAATACTCCTCACAATATATTCTTAAAATCCATGATTCTTACACAAATCTATGACAAGATCTTGTGATAAAATTCCCTTGATACTAAAATTCTATGTATGTCGACATACACATCTATAGAACTCGACACACCAAAATCTATTACAATCCCCTACTAGTTCTTACAACCAGTTAACTTTCTGGCTATAAACATTCTTCTGTCCCTTCAAAATCACAGCCAAGATCGAATGAATCTCAAACCAATTCATTGTGTTATTTTATTTATACGACTACATTATACATCTATTTCCTTTGTACTAAATCCCATTCACACTGTTCATTATATCACATTCTCTCAATTATTTTCACATCACATTCGAGACAACAGAAGGGCCAGGAGGATTTTTAATATCAAGTCCATCCAAGTCGCAAGTTCCATTTCAACATGGTTAAGTTGTATAGGTTATTGGATTTAGTCCTTTTCATTAATCTACATCCTTGGTTGTAAGTCTCACAAACTCCTTTCTAATACTTTCTATGTAAAAATTTCATGATCGAATAATTGATTCGAACTTACCAATTTTTTGCATCTACGTAATCGTTAATAATATTCTTTGCAAACCATGGATTGCCTCCTATTATGGAAGACTAGGAAACATGTTTTCATGCTCACAGGACATCTATTTACTCATTTTATAGCCTAAACGAACACCTATTTAATTTTGTATCACACGTAAAACTTGAACTTGAAAAATATTACTAAGTCTTTTTAGTATATAAACATGCTATGTCGACTAGAAAATGAACTTGTAGAAACAAATTCGAACACATAACGTGGTATTTTTATTACACAACTCGATTCTCTATAATCTCATTGACCAAATTTAAGTTTGGAGTTTCCCCTCATAAGCTCATATAAGCTCTTAAAAATAATCAAAGTAAAAGCTACTCGAACAGATTTATAAACTCAAAATAAATCTAAGTCTTTTTAGTATATAAAAATGGCCACAGTCGACATAAAAGGGACGCATAAAAACTAAACCAAACACACGACATACCCATATTATTACATGACTCGATTCTTCATACACCCAACTAACAAGTTCGTGTTTGGAGTTTCCCAATTCGAGCCCTTGAACACCCTTAAAAATCGCCAAAGTAAACGTCCTTCAAAACTGCCAAAAACCTTTATAAATTGCGACATGGGCTTATTAGCCCAATAAGCAAATTTTTGGCTTATTCAATAAGCTGGTCATGCAAGCCCTTTTGATATGATTTTTTCACTTAAAAACATGCCCAAGACCAAGCCCAACTTCCCCTAAAAACCCCCGGATCACAAAACGTTAACGGGCCTTTAATTTGGCTCGTTAAGCCCAATAACTGAAAAATAAGCCATACCGACAAATAAGCAGTTGAAATAAGCTTAGATAATCTTTATAAAGTTACTAAAATTTTCAGAAATCTTTTCCCAATTTTTTTGTGATTTTGGACTAAATTTGCAAAACATTTCATCCTTAGGGACTAAAACTGCCAACTTCACCAAACTATGGCTAAAACTGTAAAACCAGTAAACTAAGGGTAGAAAATGATAAAAACAGTAAGTTGGAGGATTTGAATGTAAAGTTTGACCCATTTTAGACTAAAAGTATAATCGAGGACTAACGGTGCAACGCTAACGCCGTTAGGGTGGAAATTGTAAAAACAGTAAAAGATCAAGGACCAACAGAAACTTTAACTCATTTTCATTACCATTTCATATTTTACACTCTCCAACTCGATCACGTGCATTCTTACGATTCGTCGATATATATAACACGTTACGTTATATTTTTATATAACGAATATTAAACGATTTAACTTAACGTTTCGTTTCACCATTTTCAAGGAAACGATATTATTGGATTTAAATGACATAAAAACAAGATAATATTATATATAATATTATTTTTGAACTTTAAACATTTTAAGCATTTTAAAGCATATCAAACTCACGTCACCGATTAAATCGTCATCCGTTTTCTCACTTTCATACTCACTACTCGTATATGTCAAATTCTCAGACTTCCCTATTATTCAGGTCGTATGTTGAAGCCATTTCCGTGATACTTTAGACATAACATTACCTTGACTTTTACAGCTAAGGTGAGTCGTAGCCCCTACTCTTTTAATGCTTGTTTTATATTCTCTGGGGGAGATACATGCTTCAATTACTTTACTCGTTTATCAAATACGTTTTGCATTGGTATGCAAGTCATCGATTATATTGTGCATTGGTATGCAAGTCATCTAATACATTGTGCATTGGTATGCAAGTTATCGATGCATTGGTATGCAAATCATCTAATACATTGTGCATTTGTATGCAAATCATCTATTATATTGTGCATTGGTATGCAAGTCATCTGTCCTAGTCTTACTATGTTAGCAGTGGGTTGTAAACACATAGGTTGCAAGTCTTGTATGGGCGGGGCTTGAGACTGAGTGGATTTACAATGCCCTTGCGGGGAAATCTTTATTCAAATACTTTACTATTAAGCTAAACTCTATGAACTCACCAACCGTTGGTTGACACTTTTTAGCAAGTTTATCTCAGGTTATAAGGCGATAGTGGATGCATGGATTCTAGAGTCATTTTCATACTTGAAGACTCATATCTTATCTTTATCATTCGATATACTTTGAAAACTTCTATGTAACATTATACTTTGAACCACTTGTTTAATTCTGATTTTAATAATTCGAATGATAATATTTCAAAACGTCTCATTTAGAGGTCGTTTTCTATACCTTGATCTATATTATGAAGTAATACCCCCTTGACTCTACTGTTCCGCTGCGGTAATTTGGGGGTGTTACAGATTGGTATCAGAGACATGGTTATAGAGAACTAGGTTGCATTTAGGTGCCTAGACTATAACTGTTATGTACATTGAGACTCTCATCCCTATCGCCTTGCATACGTAGAAATTTTTCTGTTATTATCCACGCTGTTGGATGTTAGAATATTGGTACTGATAGGGAAAAACTCAGAATCTAAATCGAGACATCAAAAGCGTGGAGGTCAATGATAACTGGCTATTTAACTTAATCTTGTGGCAGTTCTTGTTTGATGAGACATGGGATTAAGTTAAATAAAGGTTATCACTTAGCCGCAGAAATTTGATGAGTTCATTCGAAGATTTTTTGAGGGATAATCACCCTACTCTTTCACCATTTAAGTAATGTCGATCGCTTAGATATGTATGCTTGATGATGTGTACACGTGTGAAAGGAGGCAATTATAATTATGGTGGCCAACATAAATTATAAGTGCATCACGACTCACGTGGACATATGTAACCATGCGTACATCAATCGGCATTGGCATCCCTTTAGGATAACAGCTAGTGATGGGGTTTTGTGAGAACATTAAGTATGGATTGGATAGTCAACAACTTTTCCCTCATCTCTGACGTTCGCTACATGTCCTTCCATGCAAAGACAATGGCATCAAGGAGATCAGCTCGTAACGCTAACCGTGGAAGGACTAGTGAACTTGGAGGTCGAGGAGGTGGCCGCGGCATTAGTAACAACGATGACAACGACGGTGGAAATCCTGATTTTGCCGCCATCATCATTCAACAGCTCCAAACCTTGCTTCCAACTATTATCACCCAGGTGGGCAACCATATCAACAACTCGGGAAACCACGGAAGCAGGAATGACGACACCAATGGTGTAGGTGCGAATGATACTAACAACCGCGCAACTGGATGCACGTATAAGGAATTTACGGCATGCAAGCCAATGGAGTTTGACGGCAAAGGAGGTGCATTGGAATATACCCGCTGGATTGAAAAGATGGAGTCAGTAATCGACATCAGTAGTTGTGGAACACATCAAAAGGTGAAATATTCGGCATGCTCACTGTCAGGAAAGGCGTTAACTTGGTGGAACACGCAGATACAAGCTAGAGGAAGAGAAGCAGCTGTGGGTATGACATGGGACGACTTCAAGGCATTGCTGAAAGAGGAATACTATCCGTACAATGAGATGCAGAAGCTAGAAGGTGAACTCTGGAATCACACTATGATAGGGGCTGGTCATGCCTACCCAGATCGATTTCATGAGTTAGCCAAACTTTTTCCTCATCTGGTTACCCCCGAATCCAAGAGGATCGAGAGGTACATCTTCGGTCTTGTCCCCGAAATTCATGGAACTGTGAAAGCAACTGAGCCATCTACAATTCAAATTGCAATATTGAAGGCGGGGACTCTAACAGATGAGATGGTTAGGAATGGATTTTTAAGGAACGGCGACAAGAGGAAGGGAACAACTGAGTCAGACAAGCAGATGGTCCCCATGATGGACAACAAGAGAACAAGAAGTTTTATGGCTACTGGGTCTGTTCAGAAAGGATATTCATAACCACATCCTAAGTGTACTAAATGTGCTTATCATCACCCGGGATCTGTGCCCTGCCGTGAGAGTAAGAACTGCAATCAGTTGGGTCATTATACGAATCATTTTAAAGCACCACGAAATGCAGGCAACATGAGGAATAATCAAAGGACGTACTATGAATGTAACAGCCCGAATCATCTCAGGCATGCGTATCCAAGGTTGAATGGAACACCTGGGCAAGGACAAGGAAATCTAGCTCTAGCTATTGAAGGAAATAACCCAACCCCTGGATCCCATATTGGTCCAGCTCATGGTAGAGCTTACTACTTGGGTGACTTGGATGCAACTAAAAACTAATGGATACGTTTTCCTTAGACAAGCCATATTCTACCCTAGATACATAAGTTTTTGCCTTATTACCTTAAACTTTACACCTCGACTATCCGTTAGCATCTTTTAAGAGATAACGCAGACTGAATCTCGGGAAGAGATTCAAAAATAAGGGGTAGGTACTGTAGCAACCCGTAGAAATCCCTAGTCATTAGTGAACATTAATCTAGTATTAACACATCGTTACTGTTCACTTAACCATTTTTACGAACCAATTTAAAATTTTTGATTATTACATTTCTATTTAAACATTGTTACGTTATTTATGATACGATGGAACGATCTCACACGCGGACAACGACGGATCAAACCGAATCACACCTCATTTGAAACTAGCCTACTTAAGTTAATATCTAAATTATATACTTAAATCAAATCACTAAATGTTGAATTAAAAACTAAATCTTAAATTTCATACGTACGAAATTGCATGCACATACAAATATTATAAACTATACCACTTACCCATATAATTCTATATATATACGAAAGATCATGCAAATTGAGATATCAACTTACAATTATTTTACAATATCTTCATTATCTGCAAATCTAATATCTCATTTCAAGTTGCATCATATAAAACTATATTTTCGAAATTCATTCGTATGATATCACACGTTGGTTATTGTTTTGGACCTTAAACTAGTATGTCGACATACATTTTGTGATCAAATCAAAACCAAATCACCCTAACACATAAGCCCTCCCTAAATGACCCTAATACTCCTCACAATATCTTCTTAAAATCCATGATTCTTACACAAATCTATGACAAGATCTTGTGATAAAATTCCCTTGATACTAAAAATTATATGTCGACATACACATCTATATGAAAATCGACACACCCAAAATCTCTTACAATCCCCACTAGTTCTTACACCATTGGACTTTCTTGGCTATAAACATTCTCTTGTCCCCCTCAAAATCACAGCCAAGATCGAATGAATCTCAAACCAATTCCATTTGTGTTATTTTATTTATATCGACATACATATATACTGTTAGGAAATTAAGCTTAAGCAGTTAAGACTGTTGGAGGTAACAGTTAGGACTGTTGAAGGTTGAAGTTAAGACGGCTGAAGAGAATTGAAGACATGAGCAGTTAAGACTACTGAGTGAAGAAGTTAAGACGGTTTATGATTTATTGTAAAGTAGATAAATATGGAAAATATATTGTGTATATCGTATAAGAATAGATTGATAGTTATCTTGTAAAGGAATCCTTAGTCTATAAAAGGATTGCCTAGGTTAAGGTTTTAGATACACAACACAATAGTATACGTATTATAGAGATTCAAGGTTGTAAACCCTAGTGATAAGAGATCACTCGTATTATTTTCTAATAATATTGAATCGTTGAAGGTTATTATTCTGTGTTCTTTGTTTCATTCTAATCATACAAAACACATAAGATCTTCTAAGTGCTAGCTAGTAAATTCCGCGTGCTAGACTACGTATAATTCTTAGTATCACATCTAACACAAGGAGTGTGTGTAGATCCGGTCAAGTGGTATCAGAGACAGGTTGCTGATACATAGATTTAGAAGATCCGAGAAGAACAAAGATGGACATGGAAACAACACCATCCACAACCAACATTGCTGCTAAGCTTCCTATGCTTAAACCTAATGAGTTCGACATGTGGAGACTTCGTATTGAGCAGTTTTTCCAAGTGCAAGACTATGCACTATGGGAGATCATTGAAGATGGAAACTCTTTTACCCCTGTAACAACAACAACTGTTGTTGATGGTAAATCTGAGAGTACAGTGCAGACAAAGCCAACCACTAATGAAGAGAAGGCAAGGTACAAGAATGATATTAAGGCTAGAAGTTTGCTTCTGATGACCATTCCCAATGATCAGTTGCTGAATTTTAGTAAGTTCAAGTGTGCTAAATCTTTTTTGAAGCTATTGTTGCAAGATATGGTAGGAATGAAGCCACAAAGAAAACCCAGAAGACCCTTCTCAAGCATCAGTTTGAGAACTTTACTGCAACAAGAAATGAGTCGTTGGATCATATGTTCAATAGGCTTCAAAAACTGGTGAGTCAATTGACTGTTTTAGGAATTGAGATGCCTCAGGAAGATCTCAACTCTAAGTTTCTGAGGAGTCTACCTTCTGAATGGGCTATGCATGTGGTAGTATGGAAAAACAAGCCTGATATAGATTCCATGAGCTTAATGGATCTATATAGCAACTTCAAAATAGTTGAACATGAGATTAAGAAGTCTGCTGGATCAAGCTCAAGCTCAGGGAATTTGGCCTTTGTATCAACTCCCAGTTCCTCAAGTCCAGATGAAGAAGTGCAAGTTGGTGGAGCAGATGGAACTGCTAGTACAAACTTTGGTACTGCTAGCACCTCAAGCAGTACTAGTGGACTTTTGAATGATGATACTTATTGTGCTTTCCTGACTACTCAGCACAATGGAAGTATGTTGACTCATTCAGATCTTCAAGAGATTGATGAAGATGATATTGAAGAGATGGATATTAAGTAGCAGCTCTCTCTTCTCAGTTTGAGAGCTAGGAGATTCTTGAAGAAGACTGGCAAGAAGATTGTCATAAACAGTAATGATGTTGCAGGGTATGACAAGTCCAAGATTGAGTGCTACAACTGCCACAAGAAAGGTCATTACTCAAGAGAGTGCAGATTGCCTAGTCAACAAGATGGAAAGAGTAGAGCATATGGAAACAAGTCAAGAGTTGTGGAGGTTACTGATTCAAGCTCAAAAGCCATGGTTGCTATTGATGGCTTAGGATTTGACTGGAGCTATATTGCAGAGGAGGAAGCAGAAGCATCTACAGAGGTTGCTCTCATGCATTTTCTGATTCTGAGGTACAAGTTTCAAAATGTTCTAAATCTTGTGAAGCTTTAAAAGAACTAGAAACACTTAAAACAAGATATGAGAGTCAGTGGAAAGAATTAAAAGAAACTGCTTTTAGCTTAGCAAATCATAAGAGAGCTTTAGCTGTGTTAGAAGAGAAAATTGTTCATTATCAAAACAATGAGTCTAAGTTTTCTGATGATATGATTATTGTTAAGAGAGACTTAATGTTTAGAGAGAATGAAATTACTGTTTTAAAACATGAGCTAGAACAGGTTAAGAAAGCTAAGGAGAACATACAGATGAGTGTAGACACACTAGAATACACATCAAAAGGTGTTCAAAAGATAATTGAGAGTCAGATCCAAAATAAAGCTAAGTCAGGCCTAGGATATAAGTCAGTTCCACCTCCTTATAGAGGAATTCCATCACCCAAAGGTATAGACTTAGAACATACAGGACTCCCTGAATTTCAATTACCTGAACTTAACTATGGTCCTCAACCAAGAAGGATGTAGTTGATAAACCTGTGTTTGTAAGTGCAAGTGATAAATCACTATCTGAGGACAAGGTGTCTTCTGATAGGTCCTCACCTAAGGACTCAGATGCTCCAACAATTGAGGAATGGACTTCTGATGATGAAGATAATCAGGATGTGGTTAAGCCTGTTAGTGCTAAAGTGGAGGAACCAAAAGTTCCAAAGATGGTTAAACCTGAGACTGTTAGGCCTAGATCAAATGCCAAACCTTTTAGACCAACAGTTAGGTATGTAGAGATGTATAGAACCACAAACAAGCCAAGAGGTAACCAGAGGAATTGGAATGACCTCAAATCCCACCAATTAGGAAAGGATTTTGTTTGCTATAGGAAAGCTTGTTACTCTTGTGGTAGTTTTGATCATCTTGCAGATTATTGTGATAAATGGGTATCTGGATATACAAATCATAGGTTGAGCATTGCAAGACCTCAATCTTTTCTTAGGAATGAGAAGATGATACCTAGATCAGTTCTTTTGAGGTCTGGACCTAGAGCAGTTCAAACTGCTAAACCAGCAGTTCCGACTGTCAGACCTATGAGACCAATTCACCCAAGGCCACCAGTTCAAAATCCAATAAATGTTTTTAAACCTTCATACAAAACTGGTAAAAGAACTTTTTATGAGAAAGCAGTGGTGAAAAACCAAGTTTGGAAACCTAAGGTAACAACTGCCAAGCCAGCAGTTCCAACTGCTAGCAGGGTAATTGGTACTGGTGTGAATAAAAACACTGCTAAGGGAAACATGGGTAATGGAGTGAATGCTTCAGCATGTTGGGTATGGAGACCAATTAAACCCAATGGTGCTAAGATTGTTTTGAAAAGAATGAATTATGTTGATGCTAGAGGAAAGCCTAAGTCTGTTTTGGCTTGGGTTCCACAAGGAAATTAATTTTTCTTGTTATATGCATTGTTAGTCATATGCTTGTATTTGGTTTCTTTGTTTTTGGACTAACAATTGCAGGATTGGAGAGAAAACACCAAGGGATTAAGAATGCTTGATATTTTGGACTAAATGGTGTTCTGGAGATTAGTATGTGATTCTTGCATACAACAAATGGTAATTGGTTCACCATGTCTTATCCACATAAGAACCAACTAGTCCAGAGCAAACGGTTTCTGGTAAAGACTAATCAAATCCGTTGATGGTTGAAAATTTACCAAAAATTGTATGGTTATCAGCTCACCATATCTAAATGTGAAGAGTTAGCTAGTCTAAAGCAAACGGCTATTGGTAAAGACATATCAAATCCGTTGATAGCTGATAGTGTAACGCCCCGTGACCACTTATACCAAAAATTTTGAACTTTATACGCGGAAACGATTGACTAAAACGGACTCATACAAATTCTTCATTTAATGACCAGAACCTATAACATTTAACCTTTTAAACATACTTGCAAGAAACTATACTCGAAGACCCTTCAAAACATTTCACACAATTTTCTAACACAACCAAACAACCCTTCTGAGACCAAGATACGCCGTATCCTTTTTAGGGATACGCCGTATCAAAACTGAGAGACAATATGCCGTATCAATCTGAAGTGATACGCCGTATTATCTTAAACTTCTGATACGCCGCATCGACCCATTGAGCCAGAAAATTACAAGAAAATGGGATGACTCAGTAATGTAGCTACGATGCGCCATATCCTAAAAAGGAGATGCGCCGTATCACCTGATACGCCATATCTCAGAAAGGAGATGCGCCGCATCACCCTGCAAAAACTAGAAATCCTGGACTGACCTACTGTCTTAATTATGCACTTTCAAAATCCTCGGCTGGAAACCCGACCTCCCGGACTCGAAACTTGACGAAACTTTCCAGAATCCTTTAGTATGTCCATAAGATTAATTTCATGCAAAAACATCACCCGTTTGACCACCCGAAATAGTACCTCAAAATTGGACGGGTTATACATAAAACCCTTTATGACCCGTTTGCACTCCAAACCATTAAAAACACATCTATTACCCATCATACCTGAACCACATACCTATTTTAACATACTAAATTTGTTCCAAGGGTACATATCCCATTTACATTCCAAAATAACGAGGGAGGCTATTTACCAAACACTCCCTTAAAACGTCTAGAACTACCAACATGTACCATAGAGACTTCATGACTTACACACATAGTTAAACCATAATTTAGACATCAAGACATGACCGTGAACTAACAAAATGACCATATAAAAAGAAGTGTACCCACGACACAAAAGAACACTTGGGGGCTTCCAACTTCAAAAGCGTTTGGTCCAAAAGAATTCCGATCTTCAAAACTATCTTCTTCAAGTACGAAGCTACTACTACATAATCACATAACCTTATCTTTACCTTTGCTCGATCCTTCGGTACCTATCAAGAAAACATTACAACTAAACACGTAAGCGAAACGCTTAGTAAGTACATGGCATAACAAGCTAAACATCATAAATCATACATAACCATAACTAGTCTAATCACTAGTTAAGCTAGCGATATAGGGGCACTTACCTCACGCCAACATAGTCGGCCTAAACACGATCAACCCGTAAGGTTGAACCTCATCCCATAGTTAGCCCAACGACTAACTAAGCTAAGCCTAGTGATGGATCCATAACTAGCTAACGCACCCAATACCCTATCTTTCACCATTACCATGTAAACAAACATGATAAAGCTAACACATAAACCATTATCATACAAAACATATGATAAAGCTAACAAGAACATGTTAATACCATATACTTACCTTGATTCTTAAATCACAACTTCACTAGCAACAACTTCCCACTTCTCACTTGCTTCCTATATCATAACCATCTCAAATTAGAGACTAATTAACTAGCTAATCATGAATTATCAACCTTTGATCAATATGATCAAATACTAAAACATGAACCCTAATTAACAAATTTAGGGATAACACTTACTGGAGATGGGAAATGCAAATTAAAGTTTCTTGGATGCTTGGCAACACTAAAAGATGATTGGAATGGCTTAATTTATGAAAATGGTGATTCCCTCCTTCTCTTCTTCTATTATACGACACCCACACACACACCTAACAATTTCTGGACTTCTCTCAAATATTCCTATAACTGGATATTTATTATTTAGACTCTTCTCATTTGACAAAACTAGCCCTCAAAGTGTCATCCTTTCTATATAAGCCACACTTATTAACCACTTGACACACAAAACATAATACATAACTTATTATATACTTATTTAATACCTTACCGGGATATGGGTGTAACAATTCTCCCCTCCTTAAAATAAGATTTCGTCCTCGAAATCTACTATTGAAATAAATGAGGATACTCATTCCTCATCTTCTCCTCTAGCTCCCATCTAATGCTTGTACCTTTACGATGTCTCCATTGCACCTTCACTAACGGAATTTCTTTGTTTCGAAGTTGCCTCACTTTTCTTCCTAAGATCGCTTCCGGTTCATCCTTTTGTGAAATCAATTCTGGATCAATTTCAATATCGTCTAACGTGACCACACTAGCCTCATCCGCTAAACATTTCCTCAAGTACGACACATGGAAAGTATTATGTATACCTCTCATTTCTTCGGGCAATTCCAACACATAAGCCACCTCGCCAACACGTTTCAAAATTTTAAACAGCCCTATAAACCGCGGACTTAATTTCCCTTTGTTTTTAAACATAAAAACGCCCTTCCACGGAGAAACTTTTAGCATAACCATATCACCTACCTCGAATTCTATTGGCCTTCTTCGATTATCGGCATAACTTTTCCACCTATCTTGTGCCACCTTAAGTCTTGTTCGAATCATCTCAACCTTTTCCGTCATTGCCAACACTATATCCGTGCTAGCCAATTCCCTCCTTCCCACTTCTTCCCAACATACGGGCGTCCTACACTTCCTGCCATAGAGCATCTCATAGGGTGGCATGCCTATACTAGCATGATAACTATTATTGTAGGCGAATTCAACTAGGGGTAAATGGTCGTCCCAATTACCTCCAAAGTCGATCATGCAAGCTCAAAGCATATCTTCTAAAGTTTGAATCGTCCTCTCGCTTTGCCCGTCGGTTTGAGGATGGAAAGCCGTGCTCATATGAAGTTTCGTACCTAACTCTTCTTGGAAATCTTGCCAAAAATTTGAAGTGAAACGCCCGTCTCTATCAGAAACTATGGAAATAGGTACTCCATGACGTGCGACTATCTCATTAACATAAATCTTTGCTAACTTATGAACAGGCATATTCTCCCTAATTGGAATAAAATGAGCACTCTTAGTTAAACGATCGACCACTACCCAAATTGAATCATTCTTCTTCTTCATCTTTGGCAATTTCGTAATGAAGTCCATAGTAATCTTCTCCCACTTCCAAACTGGAATATCTAAGGGCTGCACTTTTCCATACGGCTTTTGGTGTTCGGCTTTCACCTTCAAACAAGTTAAGCATCTTTCTACGTACTTCACGCAATCTCTTTTCATACCCGGCCACCAATAGTTTCTTTTCAAATCAAGGTACATTTTCGTAGCTCCTGGATGAATAGAGTACTTCGACTTATGGGCTTCTTCCATGAATAATTCTTTAATGTTGCTTCGAAAAGGAATGTAAACCCTTCCATACCGTGTCTTAATCCCTCGACTGTCTTCTTCGAGATGAGGAATGTGAGAAGTGATACGTTCTTTCTCTTGATTCTCTTCTTTTAACGCTTCCTCCTGAGCTAATTTAATTCTGTCGAAAAGATCAGATGTGATAATCATTCTCAAGGAGTGAATCCGAGTAACATCACTTCGGCCCTCACGACTTAGCGCATCCGCTACAACATTCGCCTTACCCGGATGGTAGCAAATTTCACAATCATAATCTTTCAGCAAATCTAACCACCTACGTTGCCTCATATTCGGATCTTTCTTATCAAGGAAATACTGAAGACTTCTATGGTCAGTGTAAATTATGAACTTCACACCATATAGATAATGCCTCCAAATCTTCAAGGCAAAGACTACGGCCACAAATTCAAGATCATGAGTCGGATATTTCTCTTCGTACTTCTTCAGTTGTCTTGAAGCGTAAGCAATCACTTTACCCCTTTGCATAAGAACACATCCAAGACCGGAATAAGATGCATCACAATATACCACCATGTCTTCGGTTCCCTCCGGTAACACTAAGATCGGTGCTTCACACAACCTCTTTCGTAAAGTACGGAAGGCTTATTCTTGCTTCTCGCCCCACAAAAAAGGAACATTCTTCTTGGTGAGTTCGGTTAACGAAGATGAAATTTTGGAGAAGTCTTGAATAAACCGTCGATAATAACCCGCTAGTCCTAGAAAACTTTGAATTTCACCAATGTTCTTCGGTGCTTGCCAATTCATCACGGCCTCAACCTTTGACGGATCAACTTTAATACCATCGGGATTAATAACATGACCAAGGAACTGAACTTCTTGCAACCAGAATTCGCACTTTGAGAACTTAGCATACAATCTTTCTTTTCTCAACGTTTCAAGTATTTCTCGAAGATGTAGTTCATGTTCTTCCTTACTCTTAGAATAGATAAGGATATCATCGATGAACACTATAATGAATTTATCCAACATCGGTCTACATACACGGTTCATGAGATCCATGAAAACCGCAGGCGCGTTCGTGAGACCAAAAGGCATAACCGTAAACTCGTAATGTCCATATCGGGTCCTAAAGGCCGTCTTGGGAATGTCTTCTTCCCGAACCTTCAATTGGTGATAACCCGAACGGAGATCGATCTTTGAAAACCATCGTGCACCTTGAAGTTGATCAAAGAGGTCATCGATTCTTGGTAATGGGTATACATTTTTCACCGTGACTTTGTTCAATTCACGGTAATCAATGCACATCCGCATACTACCGTCTTTCTTTTTAACGAATAGAATCGGAGCTCCCCATGGTGAGCTACTTGGGCGAATGAAACCCTTGTCAAGTAACTCTTGGAGTTGACTCATTAACTCCTTCATTTCGGATGGAGCAAGACGATAAGGAGTTTTGGCAATAGGAGTAGCACCCGGAACAAGATCAATACGGAACTCAACTTGTCTGTCAGGTGGAATACCCGGTAAATCTTCCGGAAATACATCACGGAATTCATTAACAATCGAAACATCGTCGATACTTCTCTTCTCAAAACTCGTATCTACCACGTGTACCATAAAGGCTAGACAACCACGTGATAGATATTTTCTAGCCTTCATTACGGAACAAAGTTTTAACTCGCCTTCCCTCTTATCACCATAAATCATCATTTCTCGACCACTAGGATTCACAACTCTAACGATCTTTTGTTTGCATAGAATGGCGGCATTGTGTTTGCTAAGCCAATCCATGCCAACAATAATATCAAACTCTCCAAGCATTATAGGGATTAAATCGATCCTAGAAACATTCTCATCGATCTCGATTTCTACATCACGATACACATTTGACACTACCACAACTTTACTATCGGCGATTTCAACTTCTACAGGTATTGGAAGCTTATCTAACGGGGTGGACAATTCTTTACTAAAGTTATAAGATACAAAGGACACGCTTGCACCAGAGTCATACAAAACACGAGCGGGTTTAGAATTAACGAGAATTATACCTGTGACAACATCTGAACCCGACTTCGCTTCTTTGGCACTCATCTGATAAACACGAGCTGTAGGCCTCGGAACCTCAACCTTTTCTCCTTTAATCGGTTTAAACGGCTTCGCTTGCTTAGGATTGGCCTTAGGATACTCACTTACCTTATGTCCTTCTTCGTTGCACCCATAACATATTACCAAAGGCTTGGTGCAATCCTTGCTAATATGGCCAGTATCCCCACATTTATAACATCCCTTCATCCCAGATTTACATTCTCCCATATGGTTCTTACCGCATCTATTACACTTAGGAGGTAACTTCCCTGTGTTGTCCTTCTTTGTGAAATCGAACCTGGCTCGCTTACCAAATGTTGATGGTTGATCTTGCTTCCTTTTTAAGTCCTTCTTCTCTTTGCCTTTCATTCTATCCAAGTCTGCTTCACGAGTACGTGCCCTGCTTAGAAGATCCTCCATGTTGGCGCACTTGAAAGGTGACACTATCGTACGAATTTCATCCTTGAGCATCCTTTGAAATTTTTAACTTTAAGCCTCTCGTTGTTAAGATACTCCGGGCAATATTGTACCATGTCACAAAACTTTCCCCACAACTCATTCACCGATTCATCAGTTTGTACAAGGGAATGGAAAACTTCTCTTATTTTATCAATTTCCTCCGCGGGAGCATACTCTTTCATGCACACTTCCTTAAATTGATCCCACGTGCACGATTCTCTCCAAGCACTACCTTTCTCGTTTGCCTTGCCTTCCCACCATACTTTAGCCCGTTCACGAAGGTAATTAGTAGCAAAGTTCACCTTATCCTCTTCTACACAACGACTCGTACGAAAAGCCCCTTCTATATCAGTAATCCATCTAGAACTCTTTAACGGATCAAGAGATCCCGTGAATGTAGGTGGAGCACAAGCGGTGAAGTCACGATAAGTGGATTTTTCCTTCCCTACACCGGGTCTAGCATTCGAGTCATTCACTAATTCCCCACTCTTCTTAAGCTTCTCAATCTCCTCTTGAAATATCTTTTGTAAATTCTCGGTTGTTTTGTCGACATAATAGGGCATAACTTTCTCAATAGCCCTTCCCACTCTATCAGTCACCAAGATATCCAATTCTTTCAATTCAGCTCTAGTAAAACTTTTAGGGTTAAGATTTTCCGGTAGTGGCATTGACTTGACACTACTAGAATTTCCCTCATCATTTGAATCATCATCATCATGGCGGGAGGAGGTCGTCCTTAACACCTCCTTATTTCGGATAGTCGCCATCTTTTCTACTAACTGAAATTTAACAATTCACATTATTAAGCAAAGTCACAATCATAGTCGATGCATGAATGACATATCTATCATTATACTAAACACCCTAGAGTTTATCATCCATGTATAGCCTAAATGATTTCAATCTCACATATGTGTCATATTTTTATCACTACGGTGGCCAGGCATAGTCATAAAAATACTTAACATATGTGTTCCCGAAATCACCCAAAGAAAACACAAATAAAAAACACCGATACTAAACGCGTCTACACAAGGCCTAAGTATAGGAAATCCAAAGGGGAAATCCTAAATCTCTTAGACCGAAGCTCTGATACCAAGTTGTAACGCCCCGTGACCACTTATACCAAAAATTTTGAACTTTATACGCGAAAACGATTGACTAAAACGGACTCATACAAATTCTTCATTTAATGACCAGAACCTATAACATTTAACCTTTTAAACATACTTGCAAGAAACTATACTCAAAGACCCTTCAAAACATTTCACACAATTTTCTAACACAACCAAACAACCCTTCTAAGACCAAGATACGCCGTATCCTTTTTAGGGATACGCCGTATCAAAACTGAGAGACAATACGCCGTATCAATCTGAAGTGATACGCCGTATTATCTTAAACTTCTGATACGCCGCATCTATTATATTAGATTCGCCGCATCGACCCACTGAGACAGAAAATTACAAGAAAATGGGATGACTCAGTAATGTAGCTACGATGCGCCATATCCTAAAAAGGAGATGCGCCGTATCACCTGATACGCCATATCTCAGAAAGGAGATGCGCCGCATCACCCTGCAAAAACTAGAAATCCTGGACTGACCTACTGTCTTAATTATGCACTTTCAAAATCCTCGGCTGGAAACCCGACCTCCCGGACTCGAAACTTGACGAAACTTTCCAGAATCCTTTAGTATGTCCATAAGATTAATTTCATGCAAAAACATCACCCGTTTGACCACCCGAAATAGTACCTCAAAATTGGACGGGTTATGCATAAAACCCGTTATGACCTGTTTGCACTCCAAACCATTAAAAACACATCTATTACCCATCATACCTGAACCACATACCTATTTTAACATACTAAATTTGTTCCAAGGGTAAATATCCCATTTACATTCCAAAATAACGAGGGAGGCTATTTACCAAACACTCCCTTAAAACGTCTAGAACTACCAACATGTACCATAGAGACTTCATGACTTACACACATAGTTAAACCATAATTTAGACATCAAGACATGACCGTGAACTAACAAAATGACCATATAAAACGAAGTGTACCCACAACACAAAAGAACACTTGGGGGCTTCCAACTTCAAAAGCGTTTGGTCCAAAAGAATTTCGATCTTCAAAACTATCTTCTTCAAGTACGAAGCTACTACTACATAATCACATAACCTTATCTTTACCTTTGCTCGATCCTTCGGTACCTATCAAGAAAACATTACAACTAAACACGTAAGCGAAACGCTTAGTAAGTACATGGCATAACAAGCTAAACATCATAAATCATACAAAACCATAATTAGTCTAACCACTAGTTAAGCTAGCGATATAGGGGCACTTACCTCACGCCAACATAGTCGGCCTAAACACGATCAACCCGTAAGGTTGAACCTCATCCCATAGTTAGCCCAACGACTAACTAAGCTAAGCCTAGTGATGGATCCATAACTAGCTAACGCACCCTATACCCTATCTTTCACCATTACCATGTAAACAAACATGATAAAGCTAACACATAGACCATTATCATACAAAACATATGATAAGGCTAACAAGAACATGTTAATACCATATACTTACCTTGATTCTTAAATCACAACTTCACTAGCAACAACTTCCCACTTCTCACTTGCTTCCTATATCATAACCATCTCAAATTAGAGACTAATTAACTAGCTAATCATGAATTATCAACCTTTGATCAATATGATCAAATACTAAAACATGAACCCTAATTAACAAATTTAGGGATAACACTTACTTGAGATGGGAAATGAAAATTAAAGTTTCTTGGATGCTTGGCAACACTAAAAGATGATTGGAATGGCTTAATTTATGAAAATGGTGATTCCCTCCTTCTCTTCTTCTATTATACGACACCCACACACACACCTAACAATTTCTGGACTTCTCTCAAATATTCCTATAATTGGATATTTATTATTTAGACTCTTCTCATTTGACAAAACTAGCCCTCAAGGTTTCATCCTTTCTATATAAGCCACACTCTTATTAACCACTTGACACACAAAACATAATACATAACTTATTATATACTTATTTAATACCTTACCAGGATATGGGTGTAACAGATAGTTTGCTAAAAACTGTGTTTGAGCCATGTTATTTTAAAATTTTATTTCAAAATGTTTGTACGGCTCAATAAAATTTTTTCAACAGTTGGGACGGTTAGTACAAAATATTGGTACGGTTCAACTAGCCGTTATGACTGACGTGTCAGTAATTAATTTTGGGGTAAAAACTAGCCTTAGGCGGTTTGTTGCGATTTTTACTGGTTTAATTACGGATTTCGAGGGATCCTCTTATAGATATTTTAACTTTTATTTTATTATATTCTTATACTAAAATAAATAGTTACCATATTCTTTAAGTCGGTCAACTTGAAACCCTACAACTCTCTCCATAAACTCTCAATATTGCTTTCATCTTCTATCTTTTCACTCAAAATTATTACTCTTCACGGCTGTTAACTAATATTTACTGCTAAGAATGGATGTTTTGAAGTTTGTTAAGCGTCACAACCAGGTTGCGTTTTTAGAGAAAACAGAGCAAGGAGATGGGCCAAAATTTTATGAGATTGTGGATTTTCTCAATCACTCTCACATAAGGTATGCTCTAACTGTTTCTCCTACTCTTTATGTTTCGCACATCACACAGTTCTGGCAGAATTCATCTATCTTGACAAGTGATGATGGAAACTTAGAAATTCCTACTAAAGTAGATGGCATTAAATTTGTTGTTACCGAGTCTATACTTAGGAGACATCTTAAATTAAATGACTCAGATGGTATCCACACTATGCTAAATACTGAAATTTGGGAAGAACTTACAAAAATGGGGTATGATACATCTGAACATAAATTGACTTTTCAAAAAGCATGTTTTTCACCCCAATGGAGATTTTTGATACATACTCTTCTATGCTGTTTAAGTAATAAAAAGACTGCTTTGGAACAATTCAGTAGCAATATTGCTATTGCTCTCATTTGTTTGTCTCCAAACAGAGTTTTTAACTTTTCAAAATATATTTTTGAGGGTATGGCATCAAATGTTGATAGTAAAACAAAGTTTTTAATGTATCCCAGGTTTGTTCAAACACTTTTAAATAAAAAGAATAACCTGCTTACAGAACCAACTGAAATTTTTACTACGCCTAGTCTACAATCAAAGGTTTTTCAAAATATGACTATGGCTAGTAGACTTTTTGAAGGGGAACCTGTTCCATTGTTTCCTCAAATGATTCAAACTGAGTTGGCTGAAGGTTCAGCAGTTCCAACTGATCCCCATCACACATCCACTCAAGTATTTGAAACAACCCAACAACCACCTATCACTTATAGGAGAAGGTCTAAATCTAGTCTAACTAGGGTTGTAACTGAATCCTTGCCCAAAGATTCACCTCTCATAGCAGGTAATACAGCTAGAAGTGATGAGGGTAGTTCTTCACAAACTGAATTGACGGCTTTATGTACCAAATTAGTAGCCAAGGTTGACACTTTGGAAAAGGAGCTAAAGCAAACTAAGGAGGAATTCAAAGCTCACAAGGAGACTTTTGCCAAAGTCTATACAAAGATAACAAAAAGGGTGAAGCAGCTTGAAGAACAGTTGAGGAAGAAGAGGGCAAGAGTGGTATTGGATGAAGATTCTGATGACGATGATTCAGATGGTTCAGACAGGGATGATGAAAATTCTTCCAAACAGGGGAGGAAATTTGATAAAGAGAGGAAATTTGGAGATAAGGATAGATCAGGATCTCAGGGGAGGTATGAAGAAGGTTCTGAACAAGAAGAAGGTTTTGATATTGTTCAGGTTCTGGTCATGTTCATGAAGAAACAGCTGAGACACATCAAGCAGTTCCAAATGAAGAAGAAGTTCAAACTGCTGAGACAGAGCAAGAGACAGAGCAAGAAATAGTTCAAACTGCTGAGAAAGAACAACAAGCAGTTACAACTGAAGAAACTTCTGCTGAAAAAGAATATGAAAGGAGAAGAGCAGATAAAGGAAATAAACCTATGACATCTGAAGAAGTGGTTGTTGTTCAAGAACTTGAAAGGCTTAAAAGGTTGAAACCAAAAACTCAAGAACAGATTGATCATGATGCAGAGGTTGCAAGGCAATTAGTAGATGAAGATTTGGCTGGAGAGGAAGCTAAACAAGCTCAGATTGCTCATGATGAAGAATTTGCAAGGAAAATGGCTGCTGATGATATAAGAAACATAGCTGAATTCATGGAAAGAAAAAGATCAAATGAAGTAGATCAAGAAGAATTCAATGAGCACTTGCAATATTTTTTGGATTCTGATGTGATTGTCAGAGCACAAGCTTCAATGGTTCTTAAAGATAAAGAATTGAATGAAGATGACAAGACAGAGGAGCTTAAAGAATTCATACTCAAGAAGAATGCAGTTGCAATATGGGAAGATCTGATTCATAGAATAAGAGAAAGACAGAAGTCAGGGTACAAAACAAAGTTACCAACAAAGAAGGAACTTGTTGAGGATATGAAGCATTATTTGAAGAACTCAGCAAATTACTTAATGAAAGATTTCAAGGGAAAGTCTTATGCTATAATTGAAAAAGAATTATGTGAAACTTATGCTATTTTGAATTCTCCAAGAAGAAGTGTCAAAACAGGTAAGAAGAGGGAAGCAGAATCTATGGAATCAAAAGTTGCTAAGAAACAAAAGTCTGATGAAGAAGAATTAACTAATGAAAAGATCAGAAGCATGATGGTGATTATTCCAGAGTCATTTTACATTAAACCTTTGCAGGTCAAACATCCAATCATTGACTGGGAAGTGTTTACTGATGGTAGAATGAAGGGATGGAAGATTATTAGACTTGGAGATATTTTTGAAAGATATAAGTTGTTTGAAGATTTACTTAAAGGCTTTGACAGAGAAGATCTAAATCAACTTTGGAGTTTAGTGAAAGAGAAGTTCAGAGATATTGATCCAGTTGAAGATAAAGATAAAGAACTATGGGTTCAATTGAAGAGAATATATGAACCAGATGGTGGAGAATCGATATGGAGGTTTCAAGCTCAAGTCAAGGACATTTCTTGGAAGTTATTTGGAGCATGTGGAGTACACAGAGTATCTACAAAGGATGAAATAGAGATATATATGCTGGTTGAAAAGAATTATCCACTCAGACCAGGTGTTTTGACAATGATGGCATGTGTTAGACTGGAAGCTACTAAAGAGTCTGAAATGGCTGATATGCTAGTGAAAAAGATATTCAACCTTGCACAAGAAGTAAAAGCTAGATCTAAGAGATTTGCTTGATGGGTGTTTGAAAGAATTTTCAGCATTAAGAAGAAGAAGCTTAATTTGAAGAAACTTAGTGATTTGGGAAGAAATCATAAGTTTAGGGGAGGATTGTTAGGAAATTAAGCTTAAGCAGTTAAGACTGTTGGAGGTAACAGTTAGGACTGTTGAAGGTTGAAGTTAAGACTGCTGAAGAGAATTGAAGACATGAGCAGTTAAGACTGCTGAGTGAAGAAGTTAAGACGGTTTATGATTTATTGTAAAGTAGATAAATATGGAAAATATATTGTGTATATCGTATAAGAATAGATTGATAGTTATCTTGTAAAGGAATCCTTAGTCTATAAAAGGATTGCCTAGGTTAAGGTTTTAGATACACAACACAATAGTATACGTATTATAGAGATTCAAGGTTGTAAACCCTAGTGATTAGAGATCACTCGTATTATTTTCTAATAATATTGAATCGTTGAAGGTTATTATTCTGTGTTCTTTGTTTCATTCTAATCATACAAAACACATAAGATCTTCTAAGTGCTAGCTAGTAAATTCCGCGTGCTAGACTACGTATAATTCTTAGCATTACATCTAACACAAGGAGTGTGTGTAGATCCGGTCATATACATCTATTTCCTTTGTACTAAATCCCATTCACACTAGTATCATTATATCACATTCTCTCAATTATTTCACATCACATTCGAGCACAACAGAAGGGCCAGGAGGATTTTCTAATTTATTCAAGTCCATCCCAAGTCGCAAGTTCCATTTCAAACCATGGTTTTAAGTTGTATAGAGTTATTTGGATTTCTAGCTCGCTTTTCACGTTAACTCTCACCATCCTTGGGTTGTAAGTCTCACAAACTCCTTTCTAATACTTTCCTATGATAAAAAATGTTCCATGCATCGTAATAATTTGATTCGAACGTGTACACAATTCTTTTGCATGCTACGTACTCGTTAATATATATTCGTAGCAAACCATGGATTGCCTCCTATTATGGAAGACTAGGAAACATGTTTTCATGCTCACACGACATCTATTTATTCATTTTATAGCCTAAATGAACACCCATTTAATTTTGTATCACACGTAAAACTTGAACTTGAAAAATATTACTAAGTCTTTTTAGTATATAAACATGCCTATGTCGACTAGAAAATGAACTTGTAGAAACAAATTCGAACACATAACGTGGTATTTTTATTACACAACTCGATTCTCTATAATCTCATTGACCGAATTTAAGTTTGGAGTTTCCCCTCATAAGCACATATAAGCTCTTAAAAATCATCAAAGTAAAAGCTACTCGAACAGATTTATAAACTCAAAATAAATCTAAGTCTTTTTAGTATATAAAAATGGCCACAGTCGACATAAAAGGGACGCATAAAAACTAAACCAAACACACGACATACCCATATTATTACATGACTCGATTCTTCATACACCCAACTAACAAGTTCGTGTTTGGAGTTTCCCAATTCGAGCCCTTGAACACCCTTAAAAATCGCCAAAGTAAACGTCCTTCAAAACTGCCAAAAACCTTTATAAATTGCGACATGGGCTTATTAGCCCAATAAGCAAATTTTTGGCTTATTCAATAAGCTGGTCATGCAAGCCCTTTTGATATGATTTTTTCACTTAAAAACAAGCCCAAGACCAAGCCCAACTTCCCCTAAAAACCCCCGGATCACAAAACGTTAACGGGCCTTTAATTTGGCTCGTTAAGCCCAATAATTGAAAAATAAGCCACACCAACAAATAAGTAGTTGAAATAAGCTTAGATAAGCTTTATAAAGTTACTAAAATTTTCAGAAATCTTTTCCCACTTTTTTTGTGATTTTGGACTAAATTTGCAAAACATTTCATCCTTAAGTACTAAAACTGCCAACTTCACCAAACTATGGCCAAAACTATAAAACCAGTAAACTAAGGGTATAAAATGATAAAAACAGTAAGTTGGAGGATTTGAATGTAAAGTTTGACCCTTTTTGGACTAAAAGTATAACCGAGGACTAACGGTGCAACGCTAACGCCGTTAGGGTGGAAATTGTAAAAAATGTAAAAGATCAAGGACCAACAGAAACTTTAACTCATTTTCATTACCATTTCATATTTTACACTTTCCAACTCGATCACGTGCATTCTTACGATTCGTCGATATATATAACTCGTTACGTTATATTTTTATATAACGAATATTAAACGATTTAACTTAACGTTTCGTTTCACCATTTTCAAGAAAATGATATAATTGGATTTAAATGACATAAAAACAAGATAATATTATATATAATATTATTTTGGAACTTTAAACATTTTAAGCATTTTAAAGCATATCAAACTCACGTCACCGATTAAATCGTCATCCGTTTTCTCACTTTCATACTCACTACTCATATAAGTCAAATTCTTAGACTTCCCTATTATTCAGGTCGTATGTTGGAGCCGTTTTCGTGATATTTTAGACATAACATTACCTTGACTTTTACAGCTAAGGTGAGTCGTAGCCCCTACTCTTTTAATGCTTGTTTTATACTCTTTGGGGGAGATACATGCTTAAATTACTTTACTCGTTTATCAAATACGTTTTGAATTGGTATGCAAGTCATCAATTATATTGTGCATTGGTATGCAAGTCATCTAATACATTGTGCATTGGTATGCAAATCATCTAATACATTGTGCATTTGTATGCAAATCATCTATTATATTGTGCATTGGTATGCAAGTCATCTGTCCTAGTCTTACTATGTTAGCAATGGGTTGTAAACACACAGGTTGCAAGTCTTGTATGGGCGGGGCTTGGGACTGAGTGGATTTACAATGCCCTTGTGGGGAAATCTTTATTCAAATACTTTACCATTAAACTAAACTCTATGAACTCACCAACCGTTGGTTGACACTTTTTAGCATGTTTATCTCAGGTTATAAGGCGATAGTGGATGCATGGATTCTAGTGTCATTTGCATACTTGAAGACTCATATCTTATCTTTATCATTCGATCTACTTTGAAAACTTCTATGTAACGTTATATTTTGAACCACTTGTTTAACTCTGATTTTAATAATTTGAATGATAATATTTCAAAACGTCTCATTTAGAGGTCGTTTTCTATACCTTGATCTATATTATGAAGTAATATCTCATTGACTCTACTGATCCGCTGTGGTAATTTGGGTGTGTTACAGTAAGAAATATCCGGTTTTCTTTCGTTCACTAGTTCATATGGTGTTTTATTGAATCTTGGATGGATTAAGGAACGGTTCTGAGTGAAACAAGCAGTGGCTACAGCATCAGCCCATAAAAATAACGGTGCACTAGAATAAATCAACATTATGCGAGCAGCTTCCACAAGAGTTCGATTTCTTCTTTCAACTACCCCATTCTGCTGTGGAGTTCTGACTACTGATGTTTGATGTGTGATTCCAACATCTTCATGGTAAGCTCTTAACTCCTGATTTGTAAATTCTGTGCCGTTGTCTGTCCTGATGATCCTTACTGGAGCTTGTAGAAGTACTTCAATATGCTTCAGAAAGGTTATGATGATGCCTGGTGCTTCGTCCTTTGACCTCAGAAACTTAACCCATGTATATCTTGAATAGTCATCAACAATAACAAGAATATACTTCTTTCCATTTATGTTTTCATCTCTCATTGGGCCACATAAGTCCATGTGCAACATATGTAACTTTGCTTCAGAACTGGGTATGGTTTTTGGTTTATATGATGCCCTTTTGCTTTTTCCTTGTTCGCATGATGGACATAGGTGTTCCTTGGTGTATTTGAACTTAGGAAGTCCGGTGACGATGTTGTCTTTGGCAAGTTTGTTGATGTTGTCGAAATTAAGATGGGATAATCTTCTATGCCACTGCCAGGACTTTGTTTCAGATGCTCTTGTCATAAGACAAATTGGTGATGAAGAGGCCATTTGGTTGAGGTCGATATCATACAAATTGGTACCACGATTCCCGGTTAAGAGATCATCGCCTTCCAAATTTCTTATGAAGCAAGTATTCCTCCTAAATGCAACCTCTAAATCTGTATCACAAAACTGACCGACTGAGAACAAATTGTGTCCCAACCCTTGACATAGTAAACTTGAGTGATCAAATAATTCCCAAACTGAAGATCTCCATAACCCAGAATAGCTGCTACATGATCATTTCCAAAGCGTACAGTTCCCATGAATTTCCAGATGAAATTGATCAGCAGCTTCAGATTCCCGGTCATGCGCTTGGAGCAACCCGAGTTGACGATCCAAAGACATATTTTGATAACCTGCGAAGAACAGAAGAGTTTGTTTTTGGAAACCGTTTTGAAGTTGGTTCCATGGGGTTAGGAGTAAAATCTGTATCACACTCATAGAAAGTTTCTACTGGTTCAATTTGAACAGCTTTCAATTTTCCATTTTGGAGTATGAACTCTCTACCCGTTGGTTTCCATACACAATACTTAAGATAGTTCCTAGGCATTTGACTACTAGTGGTTAACCTAAATCGCGCAACTAGTCTTCCTATTGATCTAGCACTAGGTCCTTTTGGAACGTTCTTATGTTCAGGTGTAGCATTCACATTATTAGAAACATAATCATCATGAATATCATTAGATAAGCATTTCTTGCGCATTAAACAAATTGTTAGGATCGCTCCTAATACGTAAATGGCACGACATTTAAGGGATTACATTAGTTATGATGTATGGCACATACACAGGTACTGAACCGGTCAATATTATAATCTAATGTGTATGTTGCCCTATATAAGCCCTCCTAGACTTCACTAGGAGGGTGAGATTTAGTGTGTAATTTTCTCTTTCATATTATTAATAAAACACACTTTACTTTCTCTCTCTACTCTATCTCTCTAACTATGGATATGATTTATTATCATCATCACTGACCTCCCGAATCACAATAATCAACCTTAAACATGATCCTACAAGTGGCATCAGAGCTAGGTTATTAGTTTTGGTTGATTTGTGGTATCATCATGTTAAAATCCGTCATTTTTTAAACTGTTTTAACAAGGACCTTTGACTTTTTTTACCAACTCTTGTTTTAACAAGTTTTAAAGTGATATTTATGGTCTGTTTGGTCTCGTTTCCAGTGGTGTCTGTTGGTCAATACGTCATTTGGTTCCATTTTTATTATCCAAACAGTCTATCAATAAACTTCTAGATGTCCTGGTTAAACAACTTTTATAACTAATAGAATGATATCAAGACAGTTTTGAAAAGAAAGAGCGAATCAAAAAGCTAAAATAATGGGTTTTTTAAGTCATTTTTCTGGGTTGTGCTTAAACGGTCGGAAAAGTGGTCAAAGGCTGGACAACCAACGCATCAAAGACTACTCGGTATTGTCTTGCTTGTATAAGCACGAGAAATACTTCGACTAACGGGAAATCTGATAGCTTGTATAAGCTAGATAGATACTATCAAAATTACCCAAGGGTTTATCAAAATTACCCAAGGGTTTATCGAAATTGCGGGGAGCTTATTAAAATTAAGGTCTATCGAAATTCCCAAGGGTCTATCGCAATTGCAATTGTCGCAATTAGACAAGTTAAACTACCAGTTATCGCAATTGCTTCAATACCAGTTATAGCAGTTGGTTCAATACTAGTTATCACAATTGGTCTAAATACCACTTATTGCAATTGGAAAAGTCAACTTATCGCAATTAGTCTAAAGACTAGTTATCGAATTTGTTAACATAAGAAGTAGATGAAGATAGAGTGAACATACCAATACCATTGACCACAACCATAATACCAAATGCTACCAACTGACTCTATTGACTTCAGTTTTCATATCCATCATAAGTCAATAAGCCTTTAACGAAAAGTAATTGAAATACACGAGGAGCAGAAGACAAGAAATGACATGTGCAACAACAACATCAATAGCTAACACATAAGTAACAACCTCACGTCTATAACAACAACAACCCATATCCAATCCAACAACAAACTTCAATACAACTTAACCTAAACCATCGCCTCACAATGTTATCATCGTAACAACAATCAACAAAACCAAGATCTTAGTGTGTTCACTCTTGTTTCAAATCGTTATATATTTTCGTGAGTGAACAATTAAACATCATAGATCTTTGTGAAGACTTAAAGTCTTTCTCAATATCCGAAAAATAAAGAACGACATATAACATTTGTGTTACACACGTTTCATTCGATCGGCTCAAACTTAAAACGAAAATAAAACCATCATCGATCTATAGAAGGTTATAGCTTCTCATCAATATTCGAACCCTTTAAAAGAAAGAACAAAGCCATTCAGTTTCATTCTCCTTTAGTGTTCGGTTACGTATAAATTGTAAAAAAAAAATAATATAAAAAAAAAAAAAAAAAAAAAAAAAAAAAAACCACAAGCGTAAACTAAACCTACCAGAGACCTTTGAATAAAGATCTTGATGATCAGAAGCCGAAACAAAGTGATTGAAAAAGGGAAAAGGTCTTTGTGATTTGGTTTGATGATTTTGTCTTTGTTGTCGTGTGATTTTGTTCGGGTAGAAGAATGGGAGCAGACTCGTTTTGGAGTGATAAGAGATGGAGCGTGTTCTTATTGTTTATGATAAGAGTTATGTGACTGCAAAGAAAAGGAGGGGGCGGATTATATGAGATTAGGGCTTACTAATGTGAGAATAATTAGGGTATGATTATATTTATAACCGTGTGAGGTGTGGATCGGGTATTGGATTTGGGCCCGGGTATTTCAATTCGTTTATTGGGCTGACATGATATATCAAACGAAAATGGACTGAGCATTATGATCCAAAATAGATAACACATTGGGTTGAATTTTAATTATACAAATGTATTGTCTTTAAATACAATGTGTTAATATTTGGTATAATTGTTGGTATGAATAGTGGTATTTTGGTTGTTTTAAATTTTTAACAAGATTAAAAAATAAAATAAAAAAAAAAAAAAAAAAAAAAAAAAAAAAAAAAAAAAAAAAAACCATTATCAAATTCACTAAACGTCAAAAGGCTAGTTTTGGGCATTTAACCGCAAGATGTGACTACAGCGTTAATTCATTGTTATTTATTGAGGTTGAAGTGGGATTTCACGAGTGCGTGTACTTAGTATCTTGAAGATATCAGGGTTGGTTGGATGCATGATTCTTCGAGATCCTTGTTCGAGCTTTTAACCGTTAAAATAATTAATACCTGAGTTGTCTAGTTATACCTAATGTAAGGAGTTACGTTGTTGTACTCACAGTATATAACTATCACTTTTAAGGAGTTATGTTGTAGTGCTCAAGTGTCACAAAAAACTGTGGATAATTCAAGAGAAGTTCACATACAGTTAGGGATGGTTGGATGGGTATATGATTCTACATTTATTGAAATTCTCAGTATTGGTTCTTAGTTAGACAATAGTGCAAGTTTAAGTCACAAGTTCGGGTTATTTTACATCAGTCTCAAGTTCATCATATTGGGTTTTCTCCATAAATAGTCACTACAAAGAGCCTATTAGCATTAAAGAAAAAGTGATGGTCATTCTCAATTAAGAACTTTGTAATGTGTTTTAGACAGGTTAGTTAAATAGACTATGGACTTGGTAAATATAATATTACATAGGTTATGTGTAAAAGCCTTTATTATTTCAATGAAAGCCATATCCATCACCAAGCCCATAGAAAGCCCATGAGGCCTTTAGGTTTCAAGTATAAAAGACACCACACACCTCATTTGTGTGGTGTGCTTGAGTATGTAAGTGTGTGTTTATTGTATGAAATTCTCTCTTCTTTATCTCTCTACTTTCTCTCTCTAGTTCGACACATACATCTCTTGCCACCAATCCATATATACGTGCTTAATATATTGTCTGATAAAGTTAATAGATCTAAGGTCCTACAAGTGGCATCAGAGCCTTGGTTATGTTATTTGATTGATTTTATGATGGTTCGAATGTTTGTTTAAGCTGTTTTCTACCTTTTTATATATCCGGAATTTTTTTCCGACTTTATTGGTAAAATAGTTTTTATGTACAATATTGTGTATTAAAAATGGTCAAAAAAAAAGAAGTCTTTTGCTTTATTCAGGTTTACAAAAACTGTTATGTGTCATCCTATCCAAACAGTTCTATGTACTCATGCATCATTTTAGTGACTTATTTTTGTACCATAACCGTGAATCTGTGGTCATTAACATGGTCAGAAAACGAGTCAAAACCGTGGTCGGAATCTGGTCGAAAAAGATGAACGGAAACTGGTCGGAAAACGTCTATGAGCTTCAACGAGAACTCAGTATTTCTTTGCTTGTATAAGCACGAGAAATACTTCGACTACTGTGAAATCTGCTAACTTGTACAAGTTATTTTGAGAGGGTTTGTCGAACTTTCAAGGGTTATCGAACTTTCAAGGGTTATCGAACTTTTGTCAAACTTTTGCCTCATCGAACTGTTGATAAGGGTTGATCGAACTTGAATCCATCGAACATGGATCCATCGAAGTTTTAACTTGTCGAACATTTGATCCATCGAACTTTTGTTGAACTTGGATTAAAATGCTTTATCGAACCTGGTCCAAAAACAAGTTATCGAACTTGTTTCATGACCAGTCATCGAACTTAAGACAGAAGAAAGATGAAGATGAAGACCTTTGACCACAATCTAAATTACCAGACTCAAAGTGACCCCAGTTTTTAAACATTATCCGTCGAAAGAATAAAAACGTGACAAGTAAAAGAATGACAGCCTAGAATCAATAAACATAACCAATTCTAACCCATCCCATATCTGAATTGACTATTACCGACAATAACAAATCCAACATCTCTTTCCTAATCCCACCACAACTACTACCATATAACAAATCCATCTCCAACATCAACATGACTCTAATTAAAACAAGACCACGAGATCTCAGACTTGTTCCATTTTTTATAATCGGTTATCGATTTTTTGTGGAACAAATATCATCATCAATCTACTTTGTGAAGCCTCGCTTCATTTTTATCCGAACACAATAAAGATGGATCTATAAAAAATGTGTTATAACCCTCTTTGGCTCGTTCAAAGATTCATAAAAAGGTAAACAAAAGTCTTACAACAACAAACCCTATCTGTTTTAAAGATCTTGAGCTTCGGTTGAGACTGCGCCTAAAGAAGACTTCACGGTTTAAGGTTTAAGGGTTGTGATAACGATAATGAGACGAGATGTGTTAGATGATGATGGAGGTCTGTTAAGTTTTGATGAAGAGGCTTTACTTTTTTTGAAGATCTGTTTAGGAGAGAGAGAGATAAGGTTGGTAGGTGTGAGTGTGACTGCAAGGATGAAATGAATTTGGGTTAAAAATAATACCGTGTGTTTAGGTATTATTATTATAACTGGTCATGTAGTGTGAGTGGATTGGGCTTTCTAATTTTGGGCTTTAGGTTCAGGCTTCTAAGATTTATCACACCTTGATTTGGGTTGCAATACATGATTGAGGATTGGACTGAATTATTGGACTTAAAAATTGTTATCCGAATGATTTTGTTTTCATACAAAAATACTGGATACAAAATTTTGATATTCGGTATAATGAGTGGTATTTTGGGTTACAAATTTCATGGGGATACATAATTTCAAGGCTAGAATTGATTTTTTTTATCAAAATGACTACGGAGTTTTTGTACGTTATTATTGATTTGAAGTTGAAGTGACGTTTCACGAGTGAACTTATTTATCTTTGAGACGTTGGTTGGTTGGTTGCATGTCTCAAGATAACTTATCTGGTCATTTTTCATAGAAATTAACACTTGACAATCTAGTTATAACTGATGCAAGGAGTTACGTTGTAGTGCTCACAGTGTATAGCTATCACTTTAAGGAGTTACGTTGTAGTATTCAGTGTCTCATGCAGTTGAGGATATGTCAAGAGGAACTGTGCACCTCATACTTTAAGGAGTTACATTGTAGTGCTCAGTATAGGTCTAAGTCACAATTATCTTTCGTACAAGCATTAAGTCACAAAGTTGGGATGTTTACTTCTTTTTCAAGTTGGTCATATCGGGTTGTCTCCATATGTGGTCATTACTATTAGCCGATGAATTAAAAGGAGGTTCGTTGAATTAAAAGGAGGTTCATTCATAGGTTGATTTGAGAGAAGTATTGAGAGTATTTTTTTCGATATATTCTCACAGAATTATGCTTCAACAAGCTGTTATGCCTTTAATATTGCATCAAGTACAAGGTGATTCTACGGCGTGTACACAAAATTATGATGATTCCGATAACTCGCAACCATCAGGAGGGAGAAGTACAAGAAGGAAAAAGTAGTGTTTCGTCTTCTGTGATTGGATTGATTGAGGGAACTGTGCTTAATATCAAAGAGGTACCAATAATGTGTACATCGGGGCTTTTTACCAACTTGGATGCCAAACTATGTGAGTTATATCCGCTGCGTGTTCCTTTGTGTGATTTGAAGACTAAAGAGATTTGATGAAAGAGAGTTGTTAGTTCAGGAGGGAGCAGATAAAAGAAAGAAAAAGGCTCACTAGTTAGGAGGGAGTAATAACCTAACTAGAACATTACAGTTGAAGTTAAGAGCTTAAAGTCTGCCTCATTATCTAGACTACAGAGACTCTACGCTTCAACAACATCAACATTGTTTATTATTATTGTAATTTACTTTGTTTATAGGTCTCATTGTAACCATTTACGTGTGACGATATCTTGGAGGGAGATTGTTAGCCTTGCTTTTTATAAAGATAACGTCTTACATGTGAATTGGACTAGATATGTAGTAAGTTGTGCCCGCAGGGACTACTATTGTACACTAGGAAAACTTATGTTGTAAAGAGCCAATAAATACCCCTCATGACTCTCCAAGAGGGGTGTGGGAAATCATTGTGTAACCTTCATTTGTTTTAATCTAATAAACATTGTTTTCTTCACCCTCTCTTTACTTTTTCTCTTTAGAATCATGAATATGTTATTTGATCAACCTCGACCTCCCGAACCACATAAATCATACATATGTTCGGTCCTACAAGTGGTATCAATCGCCTAACAATGATTTAGGAGAGTTTGTGTTTTGTTTTTTGGTTAAAGCTAAGATAAAGTTACGTTTTTCTACATAAAAATGTGTGCTTTTCTATAAAAAGCTTTGACTTTTACGTTTGTTAGGTTAAAAGTTGTTGTCTTTCTTATAGTTTTAGTGCTTATTAGTGAGATTTTTTTAAAAGATCGTATAAAATTCGTCTAAAAGGTTGGTTCGTATACGTATTGAACTTCTTCAAATCTTGTTATAATCATTAAAGGTCTAAACTTTCTTGAAAGTTAAGTGTGTTTGAAGTGTTTTGAACAAAAGAATCGCTTTGGAACTGAAAATCTGGTGAAAAAACGTGTTTTTTTGAAGATTTTGGTAATCCATCGAACTCG
The DNA here is from genome assembly GCA_021014915.2 of Artemisia tridentata subsp. tridentata. Lineage (NCBI taxonomy): Eukaryota > Viridiplantae > Streptophyta > Magnoliopsida > Asterales > Asteraceae > Artemisia > Artemisia tridentata. Next base: position 258,157,322 of record CP139503.1, read on the forward strand.
TCCTTAAGGGTTCATCGAACTTGTGTTGAGGGATCATCGAACTTGTAAAGTTTAGGGTCCATCAAACTTGTAAAGTTTAGGGTTCATCGAACTTGTAAAGTTTAAGGTCCATCGAACTTGTAAGTTTAGGGTCTCATCGAACTTCATCAACGACACTTCTTCAACACGATTTGGGGTTTACTTAGTACTTTCCTTGGTTGTGTAAGCTTGTGAAATACTTCGACTAAGGTAAAATCATCTAGCTTGTATAAGTTAGATAGATCTTATTGAACTTGCATTTTCATCGAACTTGCAATTTTCATCGAACTTGCATTTTCATCGAACTTGTAGTTTTCGTCGAACTTGAACTTTTCATCGAACTTGCAGTTTTCGTTCGAACTTGAAGTTTTCATCGAACTTGCAGCTTTCATTGAACTTGGAGTTTTCATCAACTAGCAGATTTCATCGAACTTGCTAAGTCAATCTCATCGAACTTGCAAGTCAAACTCATCGAACTTGGAATAGTGTTATCGAACTTGGCTGAAATTTGACTTTTTATGACGAAACTTCAAACGGCTATAACTTTTGAACCGTAATTCCGTTTTCAGCCCATAACCCATCAAAAAGACCGTGAGAACGAGAAGATTGACATGTTGAACAACCGAAAGTAGATAGAAACCAACCTTCGAGGCCTAAAATTGCTCCAAAAGGAAGTTATCGACGTTTTTAAGTTTTAAGACAAAATTTTGACTACAACAACTTGCATTAACTTACAACAAACTCAACTCCTATATCGTTGAACCGATCCAAGATCAACTTTATCATACATACATTCATCAATGGCAACTCAGCAAGACATCCAAGCAGCCGGTGCAGAGAACCGTCCTCCTATGCTTGAAAAAGGTAGGTATCTTCCATGTCAAGCCGCATGATTCGTTACATCAAAACCAAACCTAATGTTAAACTCATGCTCCAATCCATTAAGGAGGGTCCCTTCAAACCAAGACAAATCCAAGATCCCGGAGATCCAAATGGAACACCTCCTGTTCTACCATTCTTTCGTGAATAAACAGAAGCAAAATACACTGATGATGACAAGAAGCAGATCGAGGCTGATGATATGGCAATGCACTTAATCCAACTAGGATTACCTTGAGAGATCTTCGCTGCAGTCAACAGCTATGAAACTGCATATGCAATGTGGGAACGAGTTAGAAGGCTACGTCATGGAACAGAAATTGGGCAACAAGACGTTGAAAACAAGCTACTAACTGAATGGGAGAACTTTACATCCACTCTTGGAGAATCCATTGAATCCTACTATACCAGGTTCTGTACTTTAATGAATGAGCTAATCAGAAACAAGTTAACACCAAGAATAATCGCGAGCAACATCAAATTCATCAACAATCTTCAAGAACAATGGGGACGATATGCCACTATTGTCAACCAAACAAAGGATTTGCATCAGGTGAATTATGATCAGCTCTACGATTTTCTGAAGCAAAACCAAGCTGAGGCTAATGATGTAAGGAAAGAAAGACTGGCAAAGAATCATGATCCTCTCGCACTCATTGTCAACCAAACAAAGGATTTGCATCAGGTGAATTATGATCAGCTCTACGATTTTCTGAAGCAAAACCAAGCTGAGGCTAATGATGTAAGGAAAGAAAGACTGGCAAAGAATCATGATCCTCTCGCACTCATTGCTAACACACCGACACTCACAACAATAATTCTACCCACAACAACAACAAGTTATTCCACAACAACAATATCTACAATTTCAAGAACCAGAGTTCACTGACAATGATGAATTTACTGTTGCTCTGACACAAGTATTTGCTTATTTGACAAAGGCATTCCAAGGACGCTATTCTACACCAACCAACAACAACCAAAGGATTTCATCGAACACTCGCAACAGGTAGATCGCTCAGCCGAGTTTCAATATGGGTCAAGGAGGAAAAATGGTTAGAGTTATTGGGAATCAGCAAGGATATGCTACTGGTTTTCAGATGGGTAATCAGAATATGCAGAATGCAGAACAGTATGCAGGGAATCAGTTGGGTCAGTATGCAGGAAATCAGATGGGTTAGTTTGTTGGAAATCAGAGGGGTCAGAATGTTAGGAATCAGACAGTGGATAATTAGATTGGGAATGTTGCGGCTCCAGTTGTCGGGAATTATGGAAATGTGAATCAGGGTAACCCGATAAAGTGTTTCAACTGTCAGGTTGTAGGTCATATTGTAAGCCATTTTCAGTTGTCTGCTGAGGAAAATGATTTTATGGATCTTATGGATGACATGGAAGACCGAGAGGACATCGATGCGAACAACATATTTATGGAAAATCTTCAGGAGGCTAAGTATGACACGGATTCTGACACACCTCCTGTTTATGACACCAATACAGTATCTGAGGCACCATTATTTAATACATGCTAGAATAATGATATATTTGATATGTCTCCTTATGAGGAACAGCATCCTGAGACTCCAGCACCCACTTATGATACATATTTGGACAAGCCGAGTAGTAGCAATATTGATTTGGCAACTCCTGATATGAATCATAGTGGAGGCTCAGTTTTACAGCATGCTAAGATTGATGAGGAAACACGCGCTCTCTTTGAATCATTATTGAATAATTGTAGCATTGAAATTGAGAAAGTGAAAAAGGTCAATCGCGATGTTAAGGCCGCGAATGAGAAAATGACCGCTGAGCTTGAGCGGTATAAGGAAAATGAAAAAGCTTTTGAGTTTCATAAAAAACGACAGTTAGACTTAGAAACTGGTTATCAAAATTCCGTTTCAAGGGAAAAACAATTGCAAATCAAGTTTGACACACTAGATGTTAATTCACATGAAAATAAAATCCAATGCAGAAATTTCTGATTCGAAAAACCAACTTTCTAAACAAAAATCAACTTGTTCTGATCTTGAAAAAGAAAAGAAACAGTTGAAATCATATTTTTCCAGCAGTACTAACTTAGTACTAATAGTAGTAACTTGCTCCAGCAGTACTAACTTAGTATTAGCAGTAGTAACTCTGCTCCAACAGTACTAACTTAGTACTAACAGTAGTAACTCTGCTCCAGCAGTACTAACATAGTACTAGCAGTAGTAACTCTCTAAAGGATTGAACCTTATGATGAGTTACTCCCAACCACTATTAGAGTCAGGGTAATCAGGAACTTAATGGGTGTACACTCCGTACCTCCAAACCTATTTCCAAGTATGTTCATATCCCTCAATTGAACTAAATTTCCAACAATCCTCCCCAATTTAGTACAATTCCTTTTGCATGAAAATTAAACATTAAACAAAACAAGTGCATAAACGAAAATATCCTGAGGATTGAATTTCCATCTTAGTACATTACACGTTCAAGTATTCGAGAATTAGGGTGTTCTAAGAATTGAACCCTTCAACCCATTTGAATACCTGAAGATAAAATACACATAAGTTTTCAAACACTTAAACGCTGCTGACACTATACAAGCCATGTGTCCATATCCAATTCATAAATGTTGTAAGAGCCAAAAGTCCAAATTCCCTGAAGCGGCAAAACTTCAACATTCACATAGGTGGTTGATAACGCTCAAATTGTGCATATTTTAAGTAGCGTTATTCATGCTTTTGTATATGTTATTTGGTTATATTTATATGCTTTTGTTACTTAATCGTACCAAAGTATGTTTGCAAAGTATATGTAGCCAAGTACAAGAAAAAGGAAGAAAAAGTGAAAGAATGATGAAGAAAGAAAGATTTACGATCGTACGAAGATTCTTGTGTCAAGACCCACACCAAAAAGGCATTTCAAAGAATGAAGGTCCAAGTATTCATTATTCCAAGTTGACAAGTTCCAAGACAAAGAAAAGATCAAGTTTGGATGAAGAACAAAGAGCTATGAGGAAGATACAAGCCAAACACCAAAAGACCAAGATTTTGTCTACAGCAGTCCCCCATCCGATCAGATTCAACCCGTATCTGATTCGGATGGAGGTGGTTTTGAAGACCAACCGATCGGGATGGCCACAATACCGATCGGCTGGAGGAACCTGTTTTGCCCAAACTTCATTGCTAAGATTCCCAACTTTATGCCAACGATTCTAGGACCTTCTATTGAGTATTCTAGGCCATTCCATGCTGCTTGTTGGCCAAGTTGTAGCATTAAACACCCTAAGCATTGTGAGAAGTATAAATAGAGCTATTTTTGAAGTGATAATGCATCCCATTCTCATTCAATAATCTACCACTCTGCCAAAAAGCTTAAACACCTCTCTCAAAGTTCTAAATCCGTCCTTAGAATCCCAGGAAGCTTTAGAGGTCCAAGAAGTCAACATTTGAAGGTCAAAATATCAAGAAGACAACACCAATACTTTTGGTATCGTTACCTAATCATTTGTAATCTTATTCCAATCATTGTAAGACTTTTAATCATGATTTCTAATGTTCAAGATTCTGAGTTTATGTTCATGTTTGCTATGAGTGGCTAGTGCCTTTGTGAACTTGCTTAGATGATGTATATTACTTCATGATTTGCGTATGATTGTGATAACATGTTTTAATTTAATTTCATGTTAATTCTAAGATCCAATTGTGCTTAAGTTTCATAGTGACATTTGTTAATCAAGTTTGACTAGTTGTTAGTAATTCTAAAGGTCGAAAGGTTTATTGTTATTCAACTAGTTATAATCATTTGTTTATGAATGATTATTTTTACCCATTATTTTTGGTTAAACAAAGAAACTTAATTGTGGTTGTAATGAGAATGCTTTTGTCTATCAAATTGGATTGATTGAAAACCACCTCATAGGTCGAAAGATTAGTAGTTTACAATCAATTGTAACCTTTTTGTTTATGATCGGTTACCTTTTGTATTGACCATTTCCTAAGCTTATTTGATAAAACAAAAGATTATTTTTGTGTTTAAGTTTGTTAATCCAAACTTATGAAACTTGAATTGATCTTGAATCGATTGGTTAAACTTAATGCTTGTTTTTATAAACTAAAATCTTGACGAAGGTTTAACTTGTAAGAACATTAGATTAGTTCACCAACTAATTATCATAACCAACATGTTAACAAAAGTTATCACAATCATGCTTATCTAGAGTAGTATACTAGTCTAAGCAAGTGTAGTTTTAATCATTTGAATTATCATATTATCATTATTGCTTGTTTTAGAGATTTACTTTTAGTAGCTTTTATACTTACAACTCGATTCACTCACAAATCCCTGCGAACGATCCCGACTTACCATCATAATCTCTCTATAACGGACGAGTTCACTTGCTCGTATGTGTTATTTCTAGATTTGGTAATTCAACCCTTATAAATTTAAAACTTGTACACACACGTAACACATCAGTGGTTCCTCTTTATTCATGCTCCTGCTTAGCACTTTTTCAAAGAAATTAACCATTAAGAAGTAAAGACTTCATCCTCCTTTCCAGCAGGTTTCGAGCACAACCTTAGGATGATTGTAAAACATGTGCTCCAGTCCACTGAATATTCAGCTTTCCATATTGAACTCAGCTACCAAGTTTCCTCAGGAGGGAGTTGGGTGTCTTAGCATTCAGTGACTAAGTTGGACCTTAAACCCATCCATTTAGCAGAATTTATAACCAAGACTCTAGCCAATCCCTTTGTCAAGTGATCAGCTAAATTTTGTTGAGATCTAACAAACTATATAGATACCACCCCATTCATGATAAGCTCACGAATCATGCTATGCCTGACACCTAAGTTTCTAGACTTCCCATTGTACATCTGGCTATAAGCCTTTGCCAATGTAGCAGCACAATCACAACAGATAGAAATAGGTGCTATAGGTTTAGGCCACAATGGAATCTCAAGAAGCAAGTTTTTCAACCATTCAGCTTCTTTACCAGGAGCTGCTGGTGCGCGTGATGTGTCGTTGCGGTTTAGCAGTTTTAATGCCTACTCAAGTTTTAAATTTATATTTAGCCGACTTATCAATAACACACACACTTAACGAGCAGTGTACCCGGTCAGTATGAATATAATGGTAAGTAGAGTGTCGATCACTAAGAGTGGAACGTATTATCTCGTTATTCTAATCAGTATTTTAATATCCTAACGCAAGGGGGTTTCAGCCTGATAGACTGGCACGATTTGTTTGCAATTAAATAATAAAATAAACCAATAGGCACGAATCAGCAAGTAGCACACACGTACACAGATAAATACTCGAGACAATAAGAGGGTTGTCCTTATGATTAAGTAGATTGTCACTTGTTTTATTGATAACTTTATATGAAGTGTATGTAGTTAACCCTTTCTCGTTGGTCCTAATCTTATCGACGAGTAAACCCTTAATGATTACTTATGTCTAAAAGTTATTCCTAAGTGATCAATTTAGTAATAACCGTGGGAGCCACATTATTTTCCGCAGTCAAATGCCCGCAAGCCACTAATAAACACAGAGGTTATCAATGCACTAATAAGTAGTAACCAAAGACATCAACATATAAACTTTAATTGATGGGAAAGCAAGTATTAAAGGGAGTGCAATCTTTCGTTGTCACATTACACAAGCCACCAATCCTGATGAATTAAAGTTTGCTAACACAATAAAACAAAACTACTTAATGAATTAAACACATGCAGCACCTTCTTACAGCTCTTATATCTTTGATTTGGGTGTGTCTTGTGCTGCCTCCTTGACTGAATTCGTCCTAGGTTTCTCCTGTTTAGTCTTCGAATCTAATATAATGCGTACGAAATTCGTCTGGCCTTGGGGTATTTATAGTTTCTGTCTGAGGGAAGATGCGGCGCATCTAAGGAGTAGATGCGGCGCATGTACTTAACTTCGCGTGGGGTCCAAGATTATAATATTCAGGAATATTCGTACACCGCCAGAAGATGCGGCGTAACTCCATGATTAGATGCGGCGCATGTCCTCTTGTATCTTGGATCGTATCTGGTGATATCTTGATAGAGATGCGGCGCATGTCATGAGTGAGATGCGGCGCATCTGGAGCAGATTTAATTTGATCTTGTCCATTTCAGTAGACTCTTAACTTCTTGCATGTTTTGCTCCATAATCAGTCCAAAATCGCTAAGTTTCACCAAATGCTTGTTTTTACCTGAGAATTACAAAAGTAAATGATTAAGTATCAATCCTCATACATAATATAGTAAAACAAGTCAAATTAATAGGATAAATGATAGTAATAAAATGTACTTATTTGAGTTCATTAGCTGCTAAAGCCACAAATTTAGATTCCATTGTTGAACTGGTGATGCAAGTTTGCTTCTTGGATGCCCAAAAAATTGCACCTCCACCAAGTAGGAATACCCATCCACTAGTAGATGAATTGTTTTCAGTGTTACTGATCCAACTTGCATCAGTGTATCCTTCTAGTGTTAAAGAATAACCAGTATATGAGAGACTATAATCCATAGTTCTCTTCAAATACTTCAGTACCCACTGAATTGCTTGCCAGTGCTGAGCATTATGATTACTAGTATACCTGCTCAGTTTTCCCACTGCAAATATAATATCAGGTCTTGTACAAGTCATGGCATACATTAGGCAGCCAATCACCCTAGAATACTCAAGTTGAGATACAGCTTTGCCAGTATTAGGCATCAGTGTAACAACCGATAATTTTCCAAAACTTATTTTACGAGCCAAAATAATTATTTTGATTTCCATTAGCTTTTAAATCTCTTTGAACTTGTTTGGGATTGAAAAATAGTAGATATCTTGTTAAAACGAGAGCGTTATTCATTTATCGAGCCGGCACAACCTAAAACACGCGAAACGAATCGAATTTGCCAAATAAATTAATTTCAAGAAAGTTATGCATATTTATACTCGTTTTTATCAGAAAAACTATTTCGAGAACAATAGCGCAAGTTTCATGATTTTTCGAGTCCGTTTGGTACGTCGAATGGGTCCCACATTGATTATGGCAAAAGTTTTACCAGTTTGACAACTTATACCCCTGCCAAAAATATTACATCACGCCCCTTATACTTTAATTTGTCCATGTTTGGTCCCTGCCTGGGTATAAAAGGCATTTTTTTAGATTTTATTCATTTTATACACACACATAACACATATATCTCTCTCTCTCTCTTCTCTCCCACCTCATCCGGCCATCCCTCCAGCAACCACCACCGCCGCCGACAACGACCATCACCATAAAATTTTCCGGCGAACCATCTAACCACCCCAAAATGTAGATCAGGCTTCCCTGATCTTATCTAAAGCAGTTGAAGACCTACGGAGACCTTTTTTTTTTTTGAACTTCTACGAAGCCCTTTTGGTCGTAGTTTGAAGCACCACAGCCTCCACCCTTATCCTCCACCTCTCGGCAACCCACGCGCCTATATTTCTTTTCTATTTTTAAATCCGAATCCCTAAATCTTTTATTCGAACATTTTTTATTACAAAACATGTTAAAACCTTTTAAATCATATAAAAATCATGTGGATCTACTTTGTTTTCGCCGTGAAACCCTCAACTCAGTCCGAGTTGGGTGACTCACCAAGTCAACTCGCGTTGACTTAGGGTGAGTTGTTTATTCTTATTTATTTCTTTTATTTCTAATTTATTTTATTTATTGTAGCTTGGATGTGGATCCTTTGGTCTTGAGTTGGTCCATGGTGATTGCAGCCGAGAACCCCATGGCTCATGTGGTGTTTAACCGTGACTCAGTGAGTCACGGCATGTCTAGGGTTTGGATTGAGGCAGTGTTGGTTTTGATGTAATTGTTGGTGTTGTTGTGTTGCATTTGGATTATTGGATTAGAGTTAGGATGTGAGGCAGTGATGGAATTGTTGTGTATAGATTTGGATTTGTTGGATTTTTGATTTGGATTATGGTTGTAATTGTGTAACCAAGAGCCTTTAGCTCGAGTGGGTTCAAGCCGCGACTCAAATGAGTCACGGCATGGCCTAGTAGTCTTGACATGTCGAGACTTGGACTGGTTTGGTTTTGTTGATTTGGCTGAGAGACTTTTGGCTCAAGTTGACTTGAGCCGTGACTCAAATGAGTCACGGCATGGCATGGTTGTGTCGATTTGAAGTTTGGATTTGGTTTGGTTTGATGATTGGTCCGAGAGCTCCAAGGCTCGAGTAAAGTCGAGCCGTGACTCAATGAGTCACGGCCAAGGTTTGTTGAAATTTGGTCAAGTTTGGTTATAGCCGAGTGTTTGGCTAAGTGTGGTTAGTTTAGATGTCAAATGGTCAAGCCGTGACCCAAGAGGGCCACGACTAGTCGGGAATGAGTCTAGTCGAGACTCAAGTGAGTTTCGGCCATGTAAGACTTGAGGTTAGAAAACCTCGGGTTAGTGTCGAGTCGGTTTGGACTTGGATAAGTCCTAAATGGTTAAGTGTTAATAATTTTGGGCCCGAAAGCCCAAGGAAAGCCGAATAGAGTGTGAGTAGAGTATTGGGCCAAAGCCCAATACACATAGGCCATAATATTTTTTATTTATTTGTTTTGTTATTTATTTATTATTCGTTATTCAATATGGTGTTTCGGTTAATTATTTGGAAAACATGAAATATAATTTGGACATTGGACTTGGTTACTTATTATTTCCTATGCTTGGATGAAATTGGACGTTATTGGATTTACGATATTAGCCAATGAGCTTATGGAAAATTTTGGTAAATGAGACGGAAGAGTATGTTAGACTAAGAGCTTAACATATTTGGAACCGAACATACACAAAATGGTTGATAAATTTAATAACTAATATATACGCGAATGATAGTGTCCAATTATATATATTTAACTTGTAAAATGATGTTTCTATCTAATTATCACACAAGTTACCTAACTTAACCACTAATAAGCCCTAGATCTAGAGAGAGAAAGCTAGAGAGAGAGAGAGAGAAAGAGAGAGTGGAAGATTGACATAACATAATAATGAAAGTTTAGCATACAATCAACCAACCCTCTCCCTTGGTTGGGAGGGGGTATTTATAGTTTTTACATAGACATGGGCTTAAAGCCCTAATTAACATACTTAAACATAATTAAATAAATAAACGACACAGCCCATGGGCCTTCTACACAGGCTGGGCCATAAATCAAACATAAAGGCCTAAGCAACCTAATTTCAAAATGATCAATACTTGATAATACAAAACGTTTTACCAACAATCTCCCCCTAAGTATTGGTCATCAAGGTTGCTTGATGTCGTCTTTGCTTCTTGTGGCTTTGACGTCTTCTGAATCTTTGTTCTTTGTTCTTGATAGTGATGTGATATGATATGGTACTGATCTGCCGTTCTCCAATGGTCTTTGCTTCTGGTGTCTTCACGCCTTCTCCACCATGCTCATATGTCTTTTGACTTTGGTTCTTCAACTTGTTCTCACTTCTTCAATCTTTAACTTGTGAAAGGTTGTAGTGCTTGAACTTTGACTTTTCTTTAACATATTCTGAACTTTTGATATTTCTGAGTCTTTATGAGAACTTATCTTCAGGATATGAGCATGATGGAGTCTTGATGGTGGTTGAACTCCAGGTCTTCAAGCTCCTTCGCAGCAACAGCAGGAACCAACCGGCACTTACAGGCTCATACTTTGAGATCGTCAACAACATAGTGTGAAGACTTTCTCTAATCCTTACCCAGGCCATTCTGAACCGGATACCCCCAAAAGGGCTAACACGAACACACCGAAGTGCACCCACGATTCAGTGAGTCGCTGGAGATCACCCCACGACTGTAGACCGTTTTGGAACAAACACTAAGCGTAACCCACAAGGAGTTACCGAAGTGACCTGCTGTCAGGGTTGTTTGATGTTATCCTGGCAGGATTTCCATTCTATCACTGAGAATCACAATTGTGAATTCTCTCAAGAATGTTCTTGGCAGATTGCTAAGATCTGCGAAGGACTCTTCTTAATTTTACCACTGTTGCCCATGATGTAGGACAACAGAGTAATACTTAGTGTTCCTAAGAGATCTTTGATGAATCTCATGGCTCTAGACTCGATTAGTGCACATTTGTTTGGTCGTCGGAGGCGTGGAGCAGAGTGCCTCCTTTTCAATATCAACACATCTCGTAGTGAGAGGTCGATAGATGATGAAGGGTTCCCCGTGTGAAATGAAACAAGTGTCTTTTGAGAGACACCTGGGTGGCTTAGAAGGTTTAGTGCAGTGCGTTACTGGGTCTATGACGTCTTTTGTCTTCAATACCGGTGATGCTCAGTCAACCAGTAGATTATGTATTGAACCCGGTGTCTGCCCTAAGGTTGAACAAATGGAGGGCTATTTCTTTTCACCCTTTTCTTTGCTTTTCTTTTTAATTCTTCAACCCCTTCTTTCTCCTTACATTTCATATCTCCTTTTTCAATCATACCTAGGACTTTCTAGTTCTAAACTATTGGTATTGTCCTTGGGTAGATCCCTCCGGCTTTGGCGGATCATAGGATGGTTATTCCTAAGCTTAGTTACCTTATGACTCCATGACTATCCTATTGATGCCATAAACCAAACCTTTTGAAAAATCTCTCAAAGTGTTGATGATTGTGAAAACATTTTATTGACACCGTGAGAGTTTTGTGTTTTTTTGAAAGACTCCCCCTTAACATGTGCTCATATATAGTTAAAGTAAATTTGCACATGTCGGGTAGAGTTGGCACTTTTTGAATTGATTGATTTTCAATGAACATGATCGTCGCAAGACACGCTTACATCACTAGTAAACTAGCTTGAAATTATTACCCGTCCAGATCACATTCAAAGAAAATCGCTCAAAATCGGTATATTCTACTCAGACACGTCCGTTGAAAGACACATTTACATCACCAGATAAACTGGCTTGAAATTATTACCCGTCTGGGACATGACCTTTCGACTACTGACTTTTCCTATCGTCAATTCGAGGGTCAATTCTGAGTCGAGCACTCATGAGATTCCAACATAGCATTACCATATTTTGATCATATCGTTATTCTCCCCCTCAAAAATAGCATACTTATGATGTTTTTGATAAACGTTTGATAAAAATATGCCGTATGAGTTTTATGGGGAGAATTTCAAGAACTTTTGTATGTTGAACAAAGATTAATTTTTTTCAAATACTCCCCCTTGACAAGGGAATACTTGTCCTTATGAGCAGAATGTTTGAAAAAACTTAGAAAAACATTCCGGTTTAATTCTACTCATAAGAAAGAAGCTTTCGCTCCTTTGAACAGGATTAAGGCACTGATGCGTACCTCACGGTCCTTTCTTTACTGGTACGGGTTGTGCACTGTTATGTGTACACAAACCATTATGAATGATGAAAGATTATGAAAGTGATGAAATGATGAAATGGTACCAATGATTACTACTCAGGACGACGAAACGTGAGGATGTTAGGGATTTGTACACGTCCTCCAACGTAACTTTCCAGTCGTCGCATCTGCATCCGAAACTTGATCTTATTGTCAATCCTTTTCACGAACTTCATCGCTTGCTTAGCATCATTCTTGCTTCATTTTATGACTCGTAACCATCCTGTTAACAACCCCTTGCTCTGTTTTTCCAAAATATCCTCAAGTTCAGTTTTGACCATTAGAAGAGTTTCGTCACTGAACTTGCGGAGTTCTTCAAAACCCATGAATCTTGGTGACGATCTGTCCCTTGTATAATACACCCCAAACGGTCTATCCCCAAATGTGTACGGCTGCTTGTCAAGATGTCCTGGAGGTTTGAAATCTGGCTTGACAAGATTCAACAGTGTTTGGTAGATTTCTACCCCAAGATGGACATCCTCAACTCGCGTTCTGATTACTATGCTGCGGATGTAGATGAGAATCGAGTTGATGATATTGTACTGAAGGCGTCCAGGGAGATGTTCAAGTTTCCCCTGTACTTTCAGTAGATACATATCTTCGATATTATTGAGGTTCAGGTAGGGATATTCAGCTTCACTGAAGGTGTACTCTTGATCATCCGATCTTCTCACAGTAATCTTCTTCAGAAAGTTATACCCAAACATAGATTCAGTTTCTGCACTGGTGATTGACAGAATCCTATCCTTGCTCCAAACATCAGTTTTGGGTTTTCTGGAAAGCATATATTTGTAGAACAACCTTTGTAGATTCGGCCAATGGTAGACCCCAAGAGCAGCATCTTCATTGTATTCTTGAACTTTGTCGATCCATAGACTGCCAACTTGTTGTTCTAAACCTTCTATGTCATATGAGGCTGCTGGATATTTGGTAATTGACGTTGCATATCGTTTCTCAGGATTTGTGTTTCCATAGATGAGATAGGCTAAATCGTTGTTGAAGAAGTATGCTTTGGGTAACTTGGGATTGTTTGGATGACCAATGAGTGGTCAGGGATGGGTGTAATCATGGAGATGTAATTGTTCTTTTAGATTGGAGGCTTGTGCATTTTCCCAGTTGATGTTTTCTCCCAGAGCTCTTGCAACTTGTTCAATGTTGTATTCAAACTCCAGCTCTGTAGTTGTAACTGTCTTGAACTCTGTGAATCCACTCTTGTGAACTCGGATGATGTCAGGCAACCCCAACTTCTGGACTTTAATTGCCTTCTTCAATAGTTTTGTAAAGTCCACAATCGATCCTTCAACAGGTTCATCATTGTCATCTTCAGGATATGCATCAACCATCTTCTCAAACCAATCGAACTTTGGAGCTGATGGATTGACCCATTCAGGTAGTGGTACGGATTTTTCAGTAGCAGATGGAGCATTGACTTTTTGAACTTTTGTTGGAGCAATTGGAACTTCATGATCAGAACTTACATCATCATAAGATTCAGTTTCCTCGAATGCGCCGCCTTCAAGAGGGACGAATACCGGTTGACTTGATTGTTTAGTTGTGCCGGAAGAATGTGCCGTGGAAGCACGGCCAGTTAAAGAAGAATGTCTCCTCCTTTTCTTCCCTTGATCCTCTGGGTCTTCCCGATGGCGCTTGACTGGTTTGTCGGACTTGCACCCTTCTTTTGGAAAACTGACTTCCTTGTCATCCTCTTTCATGGATTTGAGTAGTACTTCTTGAAGTTCTCGTTCTTTTGGATCATCCATGATTTCTTCTAGTAATAGCCCTTTGAGATCGGATCTGGATGGTTTAGGTGGCACGGTTTGAATAGTGATTGGTGTTGTTTGCATCAAGTTTGCCACTGTCTGTTCCAGATTCCTTTGGACAAATGTGTTGAGAATTCCTTGAAGGTTGGCTTGAAGATATTGAATTACTTGAGAACTGACTGTCTGCGGGACATGAGTTTTCAAATATTCCTCTGCTGTCTTTTCCAAGTCGAAGTTATCAAACCGGGAAATTTGGTTATGCCACCTTTTTTCTACATTTTTGATCTGTTGTTTTATCTCTGTGTGCTCTTGTTCTTTGCTTTGAATTTCTCTGACACATGCTCTTGAAGTGTGGTAACCTTCTCCTTGAGTTCACTATATTCATTTGTGGATTGACCAACAGATGACGGTTGTGGTGATGGTGATTTGTCATCCTGTTTGTCATCTGACTTATCTTTACTTTCATCTCCTTCATTATTACTTTTATCTCCATCACTTTGACTTTCATCTTCATCACTTTTGCTTTCTCCTTCTCCTTCTTCATCATCTTCTTTATTTTTGTTGTTTTTAGATTCTTCAGACCCAGACCCAGATACTGATTCATTCTCAGACTTTCTAGATTCACTCTCTGATTCACCAAGTGTTTCAGACTTTGCAGGTTCAGACTCCTCCTGTTCTTCCTCAGGAAGTGATGTTGTACCTTTACCTCTTCTTATTTTCTCACGTCTTTTTCCATCTTGTTTATGTTTCAATAAGCTTTCTTTTGAGGCTTGCTTCATCTGTTCTCTTTCTTCCTTGTCAGTCAATGGTGGTTCAATTGGTGAAAATTGTATATCTGAAAACTTGATCTGCTTTCCTTTGCCTGGTTTCAATCCCTTGTCTGATTCTGACAATGTAGATTTGAACTTCTCAATATCTTTCTTATTCTTGCCTTTCCCGAGGTCTACATTTTCACCTTCCTCCTCCTCACTTGATTCATCATGAAGTTGCATTGCTGATGAGGCTTTGGGAACCACTTTTCTTTTCTCAAATGTAGTGGCTTTCTTTGAACGAGAAATAGTGGCTCGAGCTAGGATTGATTTACTCTTTCCTTTTGGTGATTTTTCCCCTTTGGGTACAATTCCCACATTTTTGGCTTTCACAGCTTCGTCATACTTCTAATATGCCTCAGTATCCATCAGTTCTTCAGATAACAAGTTTTGTGGAATTCTGGCACCTTGCTTTTCTGTGTGAGACTGCTGTGTTCTGATTCTGGTAAGAATGTGGTCTTTGTCTTCAGTGTGCATTTTCTCATTTACGGGTCGATTGAGTTCAGAATGTCTTTGCATGAAACGTGAGATCAGGAGTTTGGTGAAGCGGGGAAAAGGTATTTTGTAATCTTTATTTTGATGAAATTTGGTACTTAGAAAGACCATGTCTTTCCAGATGTATTTGGCGAAGTCTAGATGTTTTAGGTTGATAACATCATAGAAGAATTGAAGGTGCTCTTGTCGAGGGTGTTCCAGTCCAGTGGTTTTTCCAGTTATATAACAAATGATAATTGAGTACATGGTTTGCCATGGTTGTGGAAAGTACTTTCTTTCGACTTTTTAGAGTGACGTGAGTGGTTCTTCTGTTTCATCATATCCTAGAAGCTGAAGTGTTTTGGCCATATCTTTAAATGTTGGGTCATCGTGAAACTTCGTCAGTTTTCCTGTTACTTCTTTTGGAAGTTGCAATACATTCCTTAGAGTTTCAACCTTGAACGTGATCTCTGTATTATCCAAAGTGATGGTCATGCTCTTTTCATCTTCACTAATGATCAGAGAATGCCAGAACTGGTTCAGATATATTTCAGGTACACTCTCTGTGTTTGTCAAAGTAGGTCTGATGAAATGTCTGTCAAGGATTTCCACAATGATCTGGCAAGTTTCATGACATCGTAACTTCTTTAAGTCTACTCTTGAGTTAGAGTGGCCGATCTTTCGTTCATCCCCTTCTGGAATGATTGGTTTTCAGGTAACAGATGCTTGAGACATGGTTCACCTGATCATTATAAACACCAACAACAATACACAATGGACACAGTATATATATGTTAGTGAATGACAGTGGTTTCATAAAATTATCCTTCATAATATGATGCATCACATTGAACAGAAATCTCATGAGGGCATACACATATCATTCAATCAAATCATTTTCTAAACAAATCAGTTTTTATAAATAATTTTATTTCATGTTCAAGTTTGTAAAGATTTTAAGTTTGAAACAAGTTTTATAAGTTTGTTAAACTTGAAAAACATTGAAACAAACTTAGAAGTTTTAGAAACTTGATAACATGAGATCATCTTTATAAAAACTAGATAAGTTTAAGAAAAATGATTAGATCAGAAACTAGATCAGCATAGAACCTTAATTAACATAGTTACTCGATTAGCATAGAACCACGACTATCACAGTTACTCGATCATCTTATGCTTTTAGAAACTCGATCAGCTTAAGTCTAACTAGTGGAGATGCTCGACTAGAGGAGTTGCTCGACTAGAGGAGTTGCTCGACTAGACGAGTTACTCGACTAGTTTGACTGTTGTCTCCTAACTCGGAGACAAAGTCGATCATCTTGCACCAACTCGATCACCTTAACATACTTGAGTAAAATGCTCGATCATCTTAACAAACTTGATCAAGTTACAATCAGCAAGAAACTTGATATGAACCTCGATTAAACACTCAGATACATGGTATTCAAAATGTTATGCATATATGAGTATCTAACATTTATCTCATGATCTAGCATTGAAAAACATGCATACAACAACACTCAAATAATCACAACACATTACTGTTCTTCACAGTCTAATCAATGTGACTGCCATAAACCCTAAAACATTCAATCAGTCCTACTGGGGTTATGAATCTAATTAAACATGTGCAATATCTACTTAAACATATAGTAAATCGTTTACACATACACAATTAGATCAAATAACTTCCAACAAGAAATGCCCAAATCGGTTCTATAAACCCTAATTCGCAAATCTTAAAATTCAATCACAGAAGCAACCACAGAATGATTATAGTGCCTAAAGGATTAAATTAAAAACTTACAAATTATCAGAAACTAGAATTCTTTAATTCTTGAGACTTAGACGTTTTTGGCGGGCTGGAAGGATTTTAGAGTGAACGGGAATTGTGACTGTGTGTTTGTGTGTTTGACTGAGGTCTGACCATGACTTTTATTAAGTTAACTTTTGACATTTGTCATTTAGGGTCCTTTAACTTGCACACTAGATCACCTTAAGTCCTATTGTGACAATTTCAGTCCTTTGACTAGAGACTTTGTTTTCACATGGTCCTTTTGATACATCTTTAAGCAACATGACACTTTCAGTTCTTTGATATTTATGACTGTTAAGATCTTGATCCAATTTTGATATATGTTATTTCTCCCCCTTGAACTAAGAACAAATTGATATAATTTTAAAACAAGTAGTCCAAGAGATCATAGAAATATATTCTTGATGAAGATTTTGTTGAAGATTGGAGATTGGATAAATGTGCAAAAATTTCTCCCCCTCAAAATATGTTCGTGATTTGAAATTAATGAAAAATTTGAGATGACGATAACATATTTTGATTCGGTTTCACTTTTGCATACTTTTTTTTTTTTAATGTTTTTGAGTTTTTAATATGTTATTTACATGATAGTGGTGATGTTTGGTTTACCTAATTTTGAGTAAGGAATTTGTTCAAATCTTCTGGAGACAAACATCGCATCCCTATCTGATGAACCAAATTCACAAAGCGTTCGTGAGGTAAGGCTTTGGTGAATAGATCCGCCAGCTGGTGTTCTGTACCCACGAAGTACAATTCAACCGTACCCATTTCCACATGCTCCTTGATGAAATGATAGCGTAGAGCAATATGCTTGGACTTGGAATGCTGGACCGTGTTGTAGGAAATAGCGATGGCACTCTTGGAATCACAGTACATAGGAATCTTGTTGAAGACATATCCATAGTCCATTAGCTGAGATCGCATCCAAATGACTTGAGCGCAGCATGCTGACATGGCGACGTATTCTGATTCTGTTGACGATAGTGATGTGCAGTCTTGCTTATTTGATTGCCAAGAGACAAGCTTGTCACACAAAAACTGTACTCCCCCTGATGTACTTTTTCTCGTGTCTAAGCACCCTGCATGGTCAGCATCTGAAAATGAAACAAGTTCAAACCCAGAATCCTTTGGATACCATATCCCCAAATTAATGGTTCCCTTGATGTATCTAAGGATTCTTTTAATGGCTGACAAATTCCGCTCAGTCGGTCTTGACTGATGTCGGGAGCAAAGGTACGTGGCAAATACAACATCCGGTCTGCTAGCTGTGAGATACATGATCGACCCAATCATACTACGATATTTTGTAGGATCAATGGGTGTCCCATGTATGTCAGCATCTGGCTTCAGGGATGAGGAAGACATAGGGGTGTTATAGGTGTCACAGCTGGTCATACCATGCTTTTTCAGGATTTCCTGAGCATATTTGGACTTACTAAGGAATATACCACAGGGTGATTGATGAACTTGTAGTCCTAAGAAGAACTTGAGTTCACCCATCATGGACATCTCAAAGTTTTGTTTCATAAGTCTTGCAAAATCATTTGAGTACTTTTTATGTGTTGATCCAAAAATGATATCATCTACATAAATTTGTACGATGAGAATGTCCTCCCCGTGTTTTTGTATAAACAAAGTCGGGTCCACAGTTCCTTTAGTAAAATGGTTTGCAAGTAAGAAAGCAGATAACTTGTCGTACCAGGCCCTTGGGGCTTGTTTAAGGCCGTAAAGGGCTTTCTTTAGCCGATATACGTGATTCGGATGTTCTTGGTCCACGAAGCCTTCTGGTTGAGTAACGTACACTTCTTCCCGGAGTTGACCATTGAGAAATGCAGTCTTCACATCCATTTGGTAGACAGTGATGTTCTTATGAGCCGCGTAAGCCAGGAATATTCGAACTGCCTCAAGCCTTGCGATTTGAGCAAATGATTCTTCGAAGTCGATTCCCTCTTCTTGACTGAATCCTTTTGCGACTAGCCGGGACTTGTTACGAATCACAGTTCCATCTGCATCCAACTTTTTTTTCCAGATCTATTTCAATCCAACAACATAAACCCCATTTGGTCTCTCTACCAGTTCCCATACTTCTAACCGCTTGAATTGTTCCAATTCCTCTTGCATGGATTCAATCCAGTTGTCATAAGTGAGGGCTTCCTTACTGTTTTTGGGTTCGGCTTGACAAACGGTGAGTGCATAAATGCAGATTTCACCAACTGTATAGAGTATTTATCTTGTCATGACTGGGTTTTCTGGATTACCAATGATGTTTACTAAGGGATGGTCCTTTGTCCATTTATGAGTGGATGGATAGTGTTGATAATTATGGTGCAGGTTTGACGGCTCCAAGTTGCGTGTCGACGACTCTGCAATATCAGGAATGGTTGGAGGTGGCGCAAATGGATTAAAAAATGCATTGCCGTCATAACCTGCTGGAGTGAGTACTTTAGCAGAATTGTGGGGGGAATCTTCAGCTGTGGGTATAGAAGTGGAAGGTGTTTGATCTACTGACGATGATGGTTCTGGTTGAGGTGCATCGTCAGCAACTGCTGTGGAAGTAGTTGCTGGTGTATCAGGTGCTTGATTGTTTACAGTTTGAGCAGCGGAATTGGTGGATACATGATGCGTGGTTTTGCAACCTTACAACAGGTTTTACCTCTCGAGGGATCTCAAGAGGCTTACAACCCCACCAGGCAGTGTACCTGACCGATGTAGTATAGTGTAGTGGTAAGTACGGGGGATTGATCATTCTCCACAGGGAATAGTGTTCGTTAGGTATGAAAAACTACTCTAATAGGTCTAAGGGTGAGAGAAGATTCTTTTTTATGTTTTTATAATTTTATGAAAGCAAGTAAAATCTCGGGTTTGAAAGAGTGGGCGGAATTAGTTGCTAGTCAACTAACCCAAATAACTACGAATGCAAATAAAATAAAATAACTGAAAATGAAAAGGTGGTAAAACTTATATAGAGAGAAATGTGTTTACTTAGATTTCCTTACTCCCTAACTATCTTTTACCGGTTGATTAGTGTGTATTAGTTGCGTGGATGACGGGTGTATTCCTTAATACCATTTGTGGGGTGGCGTACGTACTTCCCCAACTCTACAAGCTCCTACTTCACTCCTATGTCGAGCCGGCTAGGAAGCTCCTAACATGGGATCACTAGAATTCGCTTGTGCATTAAATACAACCATAAAAACCTTTAGTACGCATTGGTTCATGTTTCTTAAGACATTCAAGCAAGTTACCGAATAGGAAGTCAGCCAGTTTTCTTAAGCCTAACATAGATGAACAATCATCCAATACAACTAACAACACACTAATAACCAATAATCAATAGCTAGGTTTCATTAGATCTAAGCAAACACAAGATAAATCTAGCCTAGCATGTTAAACAAAAGACAAGAACAAGATAGAATCAAACAACACATAGACATATTGAATGATTAATTGATAACTTATCTTCAATGTAACATGGAAGATCTCAAGGCAAAAAGCCTTGAAAAAGCTGCCAAATTCGTCTTAGGGTTTTCACACACAAAGTTCCTCAATAAGTTCCACCCTCAATGACAAAAAATTGCAAAACTATATATAGACTTTCAGATCTGACGGCGTCACGTTATGGAGTGTGACGCCGTCACCTCGCCGCTTTTTGGGTTCCCGGATGACCTTCTTGACGCCGTCCCTCTTTAGCTCTCCAAAATCCGTTCTGGCTTATCAAGGCTTGACGCTGTCAGATTTAGTCGTGACGCCGTCCCTCTTTAAATTAAGCCGTGACGACCTTGATCAGATTAAAGGGTGACGCCGTCAGAATTCCCATGCAAATTTCACTGGCTTATCATGAGCAATTTTCACATCCACCTTTTCTTGCCAAGCCATGACGCCGTCCAGGGGTAATCCTGACGCCATCAAAGGTAATTTCCAGCACAATTTTGAGACTTGGTCGTTTTCTTCACTTTTATGCTCCAAAAACGTCCAAAATGCCTCCTTTTCCAGATTTCTTCTCAAAAGTACCTAAAATGACAAAAAGGAACGATTTAGGGCAATATTTGATCAAATAAATACGATTTAGGGCTTAAATGACCCCTTAAAAGCGGTACACTTTTCGCTTCATCAAATACCCTTACACTTGAGATTTGCTTGTCCTCAAGCAAATGCGCTTTTATTCTAATCAAAATACAAGTTAGGGGTCATTTAATGCTAACATAAAAGTAATTACAACAAATAATTGTTCCACTTTAATCATAATAAGCACGGAGATTACAAACTAGCACCTCACAAGTAGTGTTTAGATACTCACATCTCTCAAGTGTCATCAAAATAAATCTCATAAATGAAAACGGATAATATCTCTCACTACCTGTCATAGCAAATAGATTACCATAGGCTTGGGAAAGGATCGAAAACCTCCTCCACTAGGCGTAAGCACCAAAGATAAACTATCAAAGAGGGCTTTTAAACGGGTTATAACGTTAGGTGTAGGGAAAAGGAAAACACGGTTTTGTTGGATAAAGGATATTTTACTGGTGGCGAGTTAAAGATCTTGATCAATTACATGTACTATACAATGTTGCTAAGCAAAGACTCGACTCAATCTTAAGGTAAAAGAAAAATAACAAAAACATAAAATAAACATAAAATAAAACGGGATGGTAGTCCGTATGTTTTTTCTACTTTTCTTTTTCTCATTTTTTTGTATTTTTCTTGATTTTTCGATTTTTTTTTTTTTTTTTTTTTTTTTTTTTTTTTTTTTTTTTGCATACACTTTTGCCCTACCATCCAAAATAATACATCATAGGGGCGTTGCATTCCCCTTACACTTGAACTTTTACATAACTTTACAAATAACTATTCTAATGACTCGAATTAAGATAATCGAAACACTTGGAGTACTTTTAAAATATTTAGCACATATGGGGGTAATAATGTTGTTCTTCCCCATTACTCCATTACACTAGTTACCTAAATTAACCACTAATAAGCCCTAGATCTAGAAAGAGAAAGAGAGAGTGGAAGATTGACATAACATAATAATGAAAGTTTAGCATACAATCAACCAACCCTCTCCCTTTGTAGGGAGGGGGTATTTATAGTTTTTACATAGACATGGGCTTAAAGCCCTAATTAACATACTTAAACATAATTAAATAAATAAACGACACAACCCATGGGCCTTCTACACAGGCTGGGCCATAAATCCAACATAAAGGCCTAAGCAACCTAATTACAAAATGATCAATACTTGATAATACAAAACGTGTTCCCAACATAAAATGAGGCAATAAAACTTTTATTCAAGAGTCGTAACGACTTGGAAAGGTTTTGTAAACAGGCGCATCATGCCCAAATTTTGATAAAACCTTTTATAATTTAATCAATTATGATTACTTAAATATCTTAAAAACCTTTTCGATACTTATATAATTTTTTCCAAAATTTCGATTTTTCATCAACTATTTGGGGAAATGGGTAAAACACCGAAACAACTTATTGATGTTTTCTTTCTTGTCATTCTTAATTATTCTTTTTTTAATTTTAGTTCTCCTTTTCTCTTCGTTATTCTTTATTTTTATCCGTTTGTGTTTGCTGACTTTTATTATTTTAACATCTCGTATCCACACGAGTCTTAAACTTTATTTCACTCAAACGCCATTGAAATAAAACATTTTCATTTCAAATACGAGTAATGTTTTATAAATCCCTTTAAGGTTATTGCTGAGACATATTATTCATATAATAGGTTGTGCCGATCCAGTACCGTTGTGCTCTACTTTTGATATCATTGTGCCTTTACTACTTGATGCCAGTTGTGATATTTGTGATATCTTGCATTGCTGCATACTCAGGTGAGTTCATAGCCCCACTTTTTACTTGCTTGAACTGTTTTATAAGCTACTTGGGGTGAGATACATGCTACTGTTTTGATTATGATCACAATTGTTTGAAAACTGTACTTTGAACTAAAAACTATGCTTTCTGATTTCTGAAACTTTATTTGGGCTGAAACAACACTTAAACTTTTCTGGTATTGTGAGTGAAGCAGTAGCCACTTTGTGAAACATCTGATAAGCACTAAGTACCGTCCTTGCCAAAAGCAAGTCCCTCGATCATGAACCATTAATCACTTGCGAGTGAGCGCAAATATGGTTTATAGGCCTATAGGATTTGACCATCCCATCCCTGTTAGGTATGCAACACGGGTGTGCTATATTTGAGTTACCTAGGTATTTGGAAAGATACCTAGCTTTGGGGGCAACTATTATATTATGAAATCCGCGGTTACTGCCGACTTGCGCCTGGGTTACTGGTGCCGGTTAACGGTTTGTGTGTCATGAGCTTAGTGCATTGGTAATATCTGGATTTATGGGTGCTAACAACTGGCCCACTGTTTCTGTTATGGGTGCAACAACGTGGCCCAATCTTGAGAATTGTGTTCAATTGATTTTATGCAAACGAACTTTTGGGCGTATAACAATGTAGCCCACTTTCTCTTAAACTTGAGATATTGCGATCAACTACTTTTCTTAAACCTATGAATTCACTCAACTTTTATGTTGACTTTTAGCATGTTTTATCTCAGGTGTTAAATCATTTTCGTTGCATATCTTACCTTTGGGGAGCTTGGCGAAGGGCATGGCATAGCATGGTCATAGAAGACTCTTAAAACTATTTGGGACCATTTTAAATCCTTTTATGGACCTAGATTTTCCGCACTATTTTAATTAATGTAAATTGAATGTTTTCAATTATGAAAATTTCTTCTAAAATGGTTTAAGTAAAACTGTTCTTTGTACCTTGTGTTGTGATAACTATTCAATAACACCCCCGACCCATATGCTTCCGCAAGATCCGATTTCGGGGTGTTACAGATGGTATTAGAGCCACAGGTTATAGAGAACTGGGTATTTTCAGGAACTGGGATTTTCGAAAACCTAGACTATAACTATTTTTACGAAAACTTAACCTATGACCGTCACGTGCCTGCCTGCCAAGGCGATGCCTCGCGTGTGGTTTATATTTCACCTTATTTTCACTATTCACTCTAAGTATTTTCATATACTTAGGTCGATGCACCGAACCTGTCACGGAGTTACGCTATTTCCTTCCGTAACCACATTACTTGATTCCCAGTTTGGACACCTGTTGTGGTTTTAAAACGATTCTAAAGTAAGGAACATAGTACTAGTGTAACTAAACTGAGTATCCCGAAATTCATTGATCCTCGGTTGAGGGTAGGCTGATCACCTATAATCAACCAGGGATAGTGGGGACATGGCCTGATCACCTATGTCTCAAAAATGAATTTTGCGATACTGGGAATAGTTATAACAGGATTATGTTTTGGGTTGACTTTCTATCTTTAAATTTTGGGAATGGTAAAAGTTTTGCATATGTGCACGAGCACCGAATATCATGAAGGTTTACCCACACACACGACATACTGGCATCACAACATCTCATGAACTGTAATACTTCTGGCACCGCTATACTTCTCCGTTTATGTGAAATTCCTGTTTGTCGCCGTCTGACCATGTTTTGCATAAGGCGGGCTAGATCCGATTGGTCGCTGTTTTGAATTCGAGCTGTTTATTTTAACTCGTCCGATATTATAATAAGCACATTTTGAGTTTATTTGAGTATTTGATTTGGCTTTAATTGAAATTGGATTGCTTGATTTCTTGATTTTTAGGTCTCGTTGTGGATTTGATTTTGCTTCTTTAGCCTCGTTTTGTTTCCGGTTATGATACAGTCATCGCTACCCCAAACCATACACTCAATGAATGAACTGGGTTAGATCACTAGTCATCTGAGAATGACCCTCCCATAGCATTTGTAAGATGAACCTATTGATGGAAGTAAACAACGAAGTAACCAATGAATCTTTGATAAGACTTGGAAAACATACAATTGGTCGATTTGTAACTCAATAGAAGCTTTAGGAACTTATGTAGCAACCCGAGCCCCTATTTTTGGAAAAGATACCTAACCTTTCACTTATCCCTCGGGAATACCAGTAGCCTACCTTAATACCCCTTTATAAAACAAGGAACTGCGATACGTTATTTTACGATATATATATATATATATATATATATATATATATATATATATATATATATATATATATATATATATATATATTGATACGATATCTTGAAAAACAATATTTTCAGAGAACTATTTTTTGGATGCGTTATTTTGAGTACGCTATTTCAACATACTGTTTTGAATACTATCTGGTACGGTCAACATTGGTACGGTCAACATTGGTTTTCGCTATTTTAAAAGACGTATTATATTGATGTACTATTTTGGGAACTGTTTTGGACACACCATTTCGAGATACGCTATTTATTTACGAAACATATGAATATGCTGATATGTTATTTTGAAAACGTTATTTCGGGAAAGACTATTTTGGGTACGTTATTTTGGGAACACTGTTTTGACAACGCTACTCTGACATACCATTTCGAATACTATTTTGGACGGTCAATATTAGTTACACTATTTTGAAGACGTGTCATATTGGTATAATATTTTGAGAACTGTTTTGGATACACTATTGGTATATTATACACTATTTTGAACACACCATTTTGAGACACACTATTTTGTAAGTATTATTTTGGAAACACTATTTAGCAATACTATTCCAAAGCCATTCTTGAAGACATTGCTACTCTAGTATTACCTTAGACCATTAGGTCACATATCACGTTTTCCCCTGCCCCTCAACTTGTGAGAAAGCTCGAGTACACCGCATTATAAGCCGATGAGTTGGACGACATCATTAGTTGCCTTAGGAAGTAACCCGCCAATTGAAATGGACACCTTAATGGTTTAGTCGTATGAATTGGACCTTGAAGATTGTAAAGGAGGTGATAGTACTCATGAGAAAGCATTAACCTTAGGTGGTAAGTAGAGTTATCTGTATTAACCATGATAATGAGGTTCGCCCTAGTATTCGTATTTCGGAGTTGATACTGGTTTAGATAATTCAAATTCTGTTGGTTAGAATTTTTTACACACCATGGATCATAAATCATTTACCTCGAAAGATCATTAACCATTTCACACCTTTACACTTTGACAGTAGGCCCATAACCCACAGGTCGTCAACTATAGCACTCTCATTAGAATTTTTTTTATTCTCTTTACACATCTTAAACATGTTTTACTTTACAAACACTTTTGTTATAATAATCACCACTAATGGGGCATAGTAGCCACAATATAAATAGTTTCAAATAATTACCTTAACTTCGTATATACTTATCTCATTCTCACATACATTCGTAACTTGCCGCGTTTTTACCCTCATATTTTGACTCGTCCTATTTTGGTTATTTACGCACTTAACCATCATACTTCAATTATATTCTATATTTTCGCTATTATTGAACATTTAATAATCAAAGTGTCAAATGCAACTATGATATTACTACATACTATAGCATACTTATCATCATATTATTTCACTTTTAATTCGGTATCTTAACAATTATTTAATCAAGCTTTTCTATAAGTAACCAACTCACTTACTACATCATTTCACATTCCATTATTATTACCACTACACACAAATTCACGCAAACCGTTTTCAATTATTTTACCGACAGTTTTGCGGTCATCCTACAAAATGTTTTACTACTATATTCTAAAAATAAATTTTGACCTTACCATTATTTTATAAACAATGAATTGATTTCTTAACATCATACCACCAGTTGTTTCATAAACCGATTTTTTTATTATTTTATATCACAAACTGTGATTTTTTTATTATTTTATAAACAATGAATGGTTTTCCTACTGCCATATAAATTGTTTTACAACTCATTATACAAGCTATCCTATTATTAAATAATAAACTGATTCGCTACTTTATTACTATTTCATAAACCAACGAACAATTTCAAAATTTTTTTATAAACTATGTTACAAATATTCTACCAGTTTTACTACAGCCTTATGGACCATTTTACTCCCCTATGAACTGATTTAGCTGCTGTTTGATCTAAAAACAATACAACTGTGTTACTATTATCTTACAGATTATTTCGCCATTACTTACCAAAACCATTTTACTGTCACCCGACGAACCGTTTTGCTATTAAATCAATAAGTTAACCACAACTTTGCTGATATTTTATAGATAACAAATGATTTTCTTGATAATCTATGCATTGTCTTACAAATCATCTTATAAGTTATTGTGTAACCCGATCTTTATCTTTCTAATATATCACAAACTTAATTATGATTTGTTTATTATTTTATAAATGATAAGTCGTTCTCTATCACTATATAAACTGTTCTACAAACTATTTTATAAAGTATTTTACAACCATCAGGTAAACAAATTACTTCCATGAAAAAGTGTTTTCATACTATTACCTCATAAACAGAATAACCAATATTTCCTTTTGAAAATAGATCAAACCTTAGAAGTGGATCCCACACTCTCGCCTGAGACTATAGATAACAACCTACCAAGCCTTGATACTGTTTTATCACTGAATAAGTCACCGCATTCGTTCCATGCGATTAGATTCCCTTACTAGTAGTGCATGCGTTGAACTAGGTTATCAATATGCCATCACTCTTAAGACATTTTACTCTCTAGGAGTTCTAGACAACACAGACTCAAAACACTTTTCTTTATGTGATCCGACTTCTGCACCGGAATGCCAAGAGATCTTGGCCTACCTAGCGACTATTAATACCCAACCTCACCTTGTAAATAGGAAGAACTTTTCTCAACATAGTATCGAGCTAATTCAGGCCTTTTAGGTCACTAGTGCAACTGTTTAAATCAAGATACCCCTTAACACCAAGTTATCCCTTTTAGACCGCCAGTACAACAAATTCGGTCAGGACACCTTTTAGTATCATTAAATGAGTTGGAATACTTACATCTATGAGCTTCGTCTGGTATTAAACATTGAACCCCGCTCAGCATTGGCAACTAGATCTTTCCCTTGGATATTTAGAACCATAGGTGGACGTACATGCTCAACTATCATTCCTTTTTGATATTCTTACTTTTAAGGATCTTTCTTAAAATGCTTTTAGGTCAACCTTGAAAACCATAGTTATATTTTTCTGTAATACCTATTTTGATGGTTAAATTCTTTTGGCCAAAATTTAACAAACTTTTATGGAGAAATGTCAAACGTAAATTTTTGCGAAAAATTACCTTATCCATACCATGATTAAAAACCCACTTTACAAAACTTTTGATCTTTTGAAACTGTATCTTATGTAACTATTAAATTTCCCCAACAAAGAAATTTCTAATACATGGAAAGTTATTTTGGTCAAACTCGTATAAACACCTACTCAAATAACATTTTCAAACAAATTTTTTATCCACTCCCCTGAAGAGGAAAACACACAACTTCGAAACAAAAATCTTGAATACCAGTCATCACACCATTTTTACCACCTTACATGTATCAAGTTGAACTTTTGTGTCACTAGAATATGGCCCATATATTGGATTAAGACCGTGAGGATTTGAGAAGAGACCACGATGACAAAATAGTGAAACATAGTGTAGTTAAGACTTAAAAACTGTTTCCTCCTGTTAAACTTACTTCAGGGTTCATTGTACCTCACCAAATCATCAGAAGGGAGACAACTTATGGTAGACCATCCAGGTACCCTCCCACAGGCAAGGAGAAACCCTTAAAGCAACCTAGTGAGACCCGAATATGGTACTAGTACCATCACCCTTAAAGATAACTTGAACTAAATCGCGAGGACGCAATTCCTTTTTAGGGGTATGTGATGTAACAACCGACAATTTTTCAAAACTTATTTTACGAGCCAAAATAATTATTTTGATTTCCCTTAGCTTTTAAATCTCTTTGAACTTGTTAGGGATTGAAAAACATTGGATATCTTGTTAAATCGTGAGCGTTATTCATTTATCGAGCCGGCACAACCTAAAACACGCGAAACGAATCAAATTTGCCAAATAAATTAATTTTGAGAAAGTTATGCATATTTATACTCGTTTTTATTAGAAAAATTATTTCGAGAACAATGGAGCAAGTTTCATGATTTTTCGAGTCTGTTTGGTACGTCGAATGGGTCCCACATTAATTATGGTAAAAGTTTTACAAGTTTGACAACTTATACCCCCTATTCTTTAATTTGTCCATGTTTGGTCCCTGCTTGGGTATAAAAAGCATTTTTTTAATATTTTATTCATTTTATACACACAAATAACACACACATATCTCTCTCTCATCTCTCCTACGTCGTCTGGCCATCCCTCCAGCAACCACCGCCACCGCCGGCAACCACCGTCACTAGAAAAATTTTCAGCGAACCATCTAACCACCCCAAAATGTAGATCAGGCTTCCCTGATCCTATCTGGAGCAGTTGAAGACCTACAGAGCCCTTTTGGCCGTAGTTTGAAGCACCACAACCTCCACCCTTATCCCCCACCTCTCGGTAACCCACGCGCCTATATTTCTTTTCTATTTTTAAATCTGAAACCCTTAATCTTTTATTCGAACATTTTTTATTATATAACATGTTAAAACCTTTTAAATCAAATTAAAATCATGTGGATCTACTTTGTTTTCGCCGTGAAACCCTCAACTCAGTCCGAGTTAGGTGACTCACCGAGTCAGCTCGCGTTGACTCAAGGTGAGTTGTTTATTCTTATTTATTTCTTTTATTTCTAATTTATTTTATTTGTTGTAGCTTGGATGTGGATTCTTTGGTCTCAAGTTGGTCCTTGGTGATTGTAGCCGAGAGCCCTATGGCTCATGTGATGTTTAACCGTGACTCAGTGAGTCACAACATGTCTAGGGTTAGGATTAGAGTAGGATTGAGGCAGTGTTGGTTCTGATGTAATTGTTGGTGTTGTTGTGTTGCGTTTGGGTTATTGGATTAGAGTTAGGATGTGAGGTAGTGATGGAATTGTTGTGTATAGATTTGGATTTGTTGGATTTTTGATTTGGATTATGGTTGTAATTGTGTAACCGAGAGCCTTTGGCTCGAGTGGGTTCGATCCGTGACTCAAATGAGTCACGGCATGGCCTAGTAGTCTTGACATGTCGAGACTTGGACTGGTTTGGTTTTGTTGATTTGGCCGAGAGCCTTTTGGCTCAAGTAGACTCGAGCCGTGACTCAAATGAGTCACAACATAGCATGGTTGAGTCGAGTTGACGTTTAGATTTGGTTTGGTTTGATGATTGGTCCGAGAGCTTCAAGGCTCGAGTAAAGTCGAGCCGTGACTCAATGAGTCACGGCCGAGGTTTGTAGAAATTTGGTCAAGTTTGGTTATAGCCGAGTGTTTGGCTAAGTGTGGATAGTTTTGATGTCAAATGGTCAAGCCGTGACCCAAGAGGGCCACGGCTAGTCGGGAATGAGTCTAGTCGAGTCTCAAGTGAGTCTCGGCCGTGTAAGACTCGAGGTTAGAAAACCTCGGGTTAGTGTCAAGTCGGTTTGGACTTGGATAAGTCCTAAATGGTTAAGTGTTAATAAATTTGGGCCTGAAAGCCCAAGGAAAGCCCAATAGAGTGTGAGTTGAGTATTGGGCCAAATCCCAATACACATGGGCCATAATATCTTTTATTTATTTGTTTTATCATTTATTTATTATTCGTTATTCAATATGGTGTTTCGGTTAATTATTTGAAAAACATGAAATATAATTTGGACATTGGACTTGGTTTCTTATTATTTCCTATGCTTGGATGAAATTGGACGTTATTGGATTTATGGTATTAGCCAATGAGCTTATGGACAATTTTGGTAAATGAGACGAAAGGGTACGTTTGACTCATAAGAGCTTAACATATTTGGACCCGAACATACACAAAATGGTCGATAAACTTAATAACTAATATATACGCAAACGATAGTGTCCAATTATGTATATTTAACTTGTAAAATGAGGCAATAAAACTTGTATTCAAGAGTCGTAACGACTTGGAAATGTTTTGTAAACGGGCGCATCATGCCCAAATTTTGATAAAACCTTTTATAATTTAATCAATTATGATTACTCAAATATCTTAAAAACCTTTTTGATACTTATATAATTTCTTCCAAAACAACCTATTGATGTTTTCTGTCTTGTCTTTCTTAATTATTCTTTTCTTAATTTTTTTCTCCTTTTCTCTTCGTTATTCTTTATTTGTATCCGTTTGTGTTTGCCGACTTTTATTATTTTAACATCTCGTATCCACACGAGTCTTAAACTTTATTTCACTCAAACGCCATTGAAATAAAACATTTTCATTTCAAATACGAGTATTGTTTTATAAATCCCTTTAAGGTTATTTGCTGAGACATATTATTCATATACTAGGTTGTGCCGATCCAGTACCATTGTGCTCTACTTTTGATATCATTGTGCCTTTACTACTTGATGCCAGTTGTGATATTTGTGATATCTTGCATTGCTGCATACTCAGGTGAGTTCATAGCCCCACTTTTTACTTGCTTCAACTGTTTTATAAGCTACTTGGGGTGAGATACATGCTACTGTTTTGTCTATAATCACAATTGTTTGAAAACTCTACTTTGAACTAAAAACTATGCTTTCTGATTTCTGAAACTTTATTTGGGCTGGAACAACACTTAAACTTTTCTGGTACTGTGAGTAAATCAGTAGCCACTTTGCGAAACATCTGATAAGCACTAAGTACCGCCCTTGCCAAAAGCAAGTCCCTCGATCATGAACCATTAATCACTTGCAAGTGAGTGCGAATACAGTTTATAGGCTTATAGGATTTGACCATCCCATCCCTGTTGCTGGGTAGGCAACACGGGTGTGCTATATTTGAGTTACCTAGGTATTTGGCAAGATACCTAGCTTTGGGGGCAACTATTATATTATGAAATCCGCGGTTACTGTCGACTTACGCCAGGGTTACTGGTGCCGTTTAATGCTTTGTGTGTCATGAGCTTAGTACAGTGGTAATATCTGGATTTATGGGTGCTAACAACTGGCTCATTGTTTCTGTTATGGGTGCAACAACGTGGCCCAATCTTGAGAATTGTGTTCAATTGATTTTATGCAAACGAACTTTCGGGCGTATAACAACATAGCCCACTTTCTCTTAAACTTGAAATATTGTGATCAACTACTTTTCTTAAACCTATGAATTCACTCAACCTTTGTGTTGACTTTTAGCATGTTTTATCTCATGTGTTAAATCATTTCCGCTGCATATCTTACCTTTGGAGGAGCTTGGCGAATGGCATGGCATGGTGATAGAAGACTCTTAAAACTATTTAGGACCATTTTAAATCCTTTTATGGACCTATATTTTCCACACTATTTTTATTAGTGTAAATTGAATGTTTTCAATTATGAAAATTTCTTCTAAAATGGTTTAAGTAAAACCGTTCTTTGTAACTTGCGTTGTGATAACTATTCAATAACACCCCCGACCCGTATGCTTCCGCAAGATCCGATTTCAGAGTGTTACAATCAGTTTCTCAGTTGTATCCCTAGGTGTACTCACTGGAGTACAATCAGAGTGGTTGAATTTCCTCAGTACCTTCTCAATATAATGAGACTGAGTGATAGAAATTCCCTTACTCTCATGTTTGATCCTTATACGAAGGATAACATCAACCTCCCCCATGTCCTTTATGGAGAACCTTGATGACAAAAATTCCTTTGTCAGGTAAACCTGATTTTGGTCAGTGCCAAAGATCAGTATGTCATCAACATATAGATAAATGATGACTCCTTTACCAGATTCATCAAATTTGCTATACACACATTTGTCATACTGGTTAAGTAAATAACCACTAGACAAAACCACTTCATCAAATTTTTGATGCCATTGCTTAGGTGCCTGCTTTAGTCCATATAAGGACTTAATCAGTTTACACACCTTGTAGGACCAAAAATATGTAATATTTTTGTGGTTCGGGAGGTCGAGGTTGATCAAAGAAAATGAAAGGCTTCATCTTTCTAGTGAGAGAAAGAGTAAAGAGAGGGTGAAAGAATACAAAATGTCTATTAGATTACAACAATGAAAGTAACACAATGATTTCCCACACCCCTCATGGAGAGTCATGAGGGGTAGTTATAGGCTCAATACAATATAAGTTTGCCTATTGTACAATAGTAGTCCCTGCGGGCACTACTTACTACAAATCTAGTCCAAATCACGTGTAAGACGTTATCTTCACAAACTAGCGAGGCTAACAATCTCCCTCCAAGATATCATCACACGTGAATAGTTACAATGAGACCTATAAACAAAGTAAATTACAATAATAATAAACTATGTTGACATTGTTAAAGCGCAGAGTCTCTGTAGTCTAGATACTGAGGCAGACTTAGAGTTCTCTCTTCCGAAGATCTCAGCATTTGATCTTTGTAGCTTTGAACTTCAACTATAATGATCTAGTTAGGTTATTACTCCCTCCTAACTAGTGAGCCTTTTTCTTTAATTTGCTCCCTCTTGAATTGGCAACTCTCTTTCATCAAATCTCTTTAGTCTTCTAACACGCAGCGGAGAAAGTAGACACTAGACTGTAGCACCGTGGTTGTCGTTCGGGGAGTAACATAATAACATAACTCACATAAATTTGCATCCAAGTTGGTAATAAGCACCGATTTACACATTAATGGTACCTCTTCGGTATTAAGCACAGTTCCCTCAATCAATCCAATCACAAAAGACAAAACACTACTTTTTCCTTCATGTACTTCTCCCTCCTGATGGTTGCGAGTTATCGGAAGCATCATAATGTTGTGTACATGCCGTAGAATTACCTTTTTACTTGATGCAATATTAAAGAGATAGCTTTTTTAAGCATAATTCCGTGAGAATATGTCGAAAAAATACTCTCAATATACTTCTCTCAAACCAACCTGTAATCGAACATGCTTTTAATTCATCGACAAATAGTAATGACCACATATGGAGATAACCCGATATGACCAACTTGAAAAAGAAGTAAACACCGAAACTTTGTGACTTAATGCTTGTACTAATTCTCCTCTTGAACAATCCACAACTTCATGTGACACTGAGTACTACAACGCAACTCCTTAAAGTGATAGCTATACACTGTGAGCACTACAACGTAACTCCTTGCATCAGTTATAACTAGATTTTCAAGTCTTAATCACTATGAAAATGCCCAGACAAGTTATCTTGAGACCTACAACATATCTCAAAGATAAATAAGTACGCCCTTGAAACGTCACTTCAATTCCAAATAAGAAATACCGTACAAAAACCCCGTAGTCATTTTGTTAAATAAATAACAAAGCTAGCCGTGAAATGAGCATCCCCGTGAAATTTGCAATACCAAAATACCACTCAATATACCACCTTATAACGATATTTTTCAAAAATATGTATCCAAAACAAAACATTTGGGTAACATTTGTCATTTAACCAATATGCAGCATCGTATGTCAGCCCAAAATCAATAGACAATAAGATGATATATCCTTTAAGTGCAACACATGATCCAGTCCATATTCATATTCACGTCAGCCCAACTTTCAAACATATCAAACCCAGTCCAATCCAAATGCTACTACCCGATCCAAACTTACCCATATTAATAACATGATACACGGTTTCATTTCCCTAACCCTAAAACACACATCTTTTTCATCCGCCTCTTTCTTATCTCCCACCTAAAAACTCTCTCGAACTCATCAAACCTCATCACTTCTCATCGATCTCATCTTCCATCACAGTTACCATCAACAATTATAATCACATTTTTTCTATTTCTTTTAAGCATGACACACTCATACCAAGTGATATCAAGTTTCTTTAGTTCGAAAGGGAACTTCACAGACGCGACTTCAAGAAGACGGGTAGGTGATTATATTTGATTTGTTTGTGGTCAATGAACGAACCAAAGTGAAGGATAAAACCTGTGGGTTTTGTTCTTTCTTTATAACGGTTCAGATATTAAATTGAAGCGAAGCTTCAAAACTGTAGATCGATGATGATATAGGTTCAACTCAAAAAAATCTGTTGGGAATTAAACTTAAGCAGTTAGTACGGTTGAAGTATACAAGAACAGTTAGGACTGCCGTTGGAAGAACAGTTAGGACTGCTGATGGAAGAACACTTAGGACTGCTTAAGAGATCAAGGTGAAACCGTGTGAAGATAAATATAGAAAAGATATGGTATATATCTTATTTGTATAGAATGATACGGTTAGATGTTTTACTTGTATAGGACTCTTTGCATTATAAAAATAGATCCTTAGATTAGGGTTTAGATATCGAATACATCTAATACCGAATACCTAATATCCTTCATACGAATTATCAAGTGTTCTTCACGTTCATATTGTAATCGTTTGATATATTGAAGTGATAGTTTGGTTGATATTGTTTGTTCTTAATGTTTTACTTGATCACTCACAAAACACAAACTCATATTCTTCTAAGTACTTAGTAGTAAATTCCGCGTGCTATCAAGTATATACTCAAAGTATCCCCAACACAACGTGTGTGTTTAGATCCGGTCAAGTGGTATCAGAGACAGGTTTTTGATACTTTGAGTTTAGAAGAACCAGAAGTATTTACTCACTAGCAATCTAAGAAGATGGACATGGAGACACCTCAAACCTCAATCCTTGCTAAACTCCCCATGCTGAAACAGAATGAATACGATTTATGGCGGCTCGGAATACAGCAATACTTCATGGTTCAAGACTATGCATTATGGGATATTATTATCAATGGTGATTCCTTCAAACCAGTTGCTGTTGAAGAAACACGTGCTGATGGTTCCAAGATCACAAAGCTTAACACTGAGCCAGTTACAAACGAGGAGAGAATCAAAAAGAAGAATGATCAGAAGGCTAGGAATTTGTTACTAATGGCAATTCATAATGATCAAGTGCTGAACTTTAGCCATTACGAGTCGGCTAAAACTCTTTTTGAAGCAGTGGTGGAAAGATTTGGTGGCAATGAAGCTACCAAGTAGGCACAGAAAACCCTACTTAAGCAAAGTTATGAGAACTTCACTGCATCAAGCAATGAAACTTTGGACCATATCTTTAATAGGCTTCAAAAGATCATCAGTCAACTTACTGTGTTGAAGATTGTGATACCTCAAGAAGACCTCAACATGAAGTTTCTAAATAGTTTACCTGCTGAATGGAATACTTATGTTGTGGTTTGGAGCAATAAACCAGAGCTGGAGAAAATGACAATGAATGAGCTTTACAATAATCTTAAGATTGTTGAGCAGAAGGTCAAGAAAAGTGGTAGCACCAGTTCCAGTTTAGGGAATATGGCTTTTGTATCTTCTTCAAATAGTCCGAATCATGAAGATGAAGAAGCAGTTGGTACTGCTATACCAACAGTTAGCACTGCTAGTGTAAAAACTAGTACTGCTGGCTTGACTGAAGAGACCATATATGCATTTGTGTCAGAACAGTCTGGTGGGTTAAAGATCTTTAATGAAGATCTTCTTCAAATTGCTGAAGATGATTTAGAAGCTATGGATTTAAAGTGGCAGTTGGCTTTGATAAGCATCAGGGCTAAGAAGTATTACCAAAGGACTGGGAATAAGATTACCTTCAATGGAAGAGATGTTGCTGGGTATGATAAGTCTAAGGTGGAATGCTTTAATTGTCACAAGATGGGGCACTTTGCCAGGGAATGTAGAGGTCCAAGACAACAAAGCAACCAGGGTCAAGGGTTTAAGAATCAGCAAGGGTCAAGGAGAACAGTTAATGTTGAAGAGCCTTCTTCCAAGGCTATGGTAGCTGTAGATGGAGCTGGATTTGATTGGAGGTTCATGGAGGAAGAAGAGGAACCAGCTAACTTGGGTTTGATGGCTTTCTCATACACTGAGGTATATACACCTGAAAAATGTTCAAACTCTTGTCGTGCTTTAAAAGATTATGAAAATGTTAAGAAACAGTATGATGATCTTAGAGTTGAATTTAATCAAATAAGTTTTAGTCTGTCAAATCATAAAAGAGGATTAGCTGTTTTGGATGAACAAATTGTGTTTTATAAACAGAATGAGTCAAACTTTTCTGATGAGATAGGTATTTTAAAGAGGGAATTGCAAATAAAAGATAATAAAATGAGTGGACTTGTATATGAACTAGAGAAGCTTAAAAAGGAGAAAGAAAACATCCAGTTAAGTGTAGACACTCTTGAATATACTTCAAACGGAGTTAAGAAGATTGTAGAGAGTCATATACTTAACAAAGCTAAATCTGATTTAGGTTATAAGTCAGTTGCACCCCCTTTTAGAGGAATGTTTGCTCCACCAGGAATTAATTTAGCTCATGCAGGTTTAGAAGAGTTTAAGGATATGGATTTTCCTGGATATGGTGTTAAGGTTAGTGAGAATCCTGTTAAATTTGTTAAGGCAGATGATTCTTTTGTGAGTGCTAGTGATAAATCTCTTTCTGAGGAAAAGGTGTCCTCTGATAGGAACTCAGATGCACCAACTATTGAGGAGTGGACATCTGATGATGAGAATGTAGAGGTTAAGGATAAACCTAATGTTGTTAAGGTAGAAGTTAAACATGCTCCTAAAGTGGTTAAGACTGAAAACATAAAACAAGTTAGGAAAAATGTTAGATATGCTGAGATGTATAGGACTAAGAACAGATCATCAAGTTCTGAGAGTAGTCATAGGAACTGGAATCACTCAAAATCTAAGAATATGGATGATAAGTTTGCTATGATTAGAAAAGTATGTTTTGTTTGCGGAAGTTCTGATCATATG
This sequence comes from Artemisia tridentata subsp. tridentata, assembly GCA_021014915.2. Classification (NCBI taxonomy): domain Eukaryota; kingdom Viridiplantae; phylum Streptophyta; class Magnoliopsida; order Asterales; family Asteraceae; genus Artemisia; species Artemisia tridentata. The sequence goes on from CP139503.1 coordinate 258,195,159, forward strand.
GCTGCTTATTGTGATTCTAACCCATGGAAAAAGAGGGTTACTGGGAATGCAAGGGTGAACAGGAATAACAATGCTAGGGTAACTCAAAATAGTCCAACTAGATTGACAAACCCTAATGCAAATCATAAGATGTCACCTAAAGCTGTTATGTTAAAGACTGGCATCAAAACAGTTTCAACTGATAGTCAAAATAAGTGGTTTAAAAACAAGCAAACTGTTTTAAGTGCAAAACAATTTTCAAATCATGCACAAACAGTTAAAAGGCATTTTTATCAGAAAACAGCAATGACTAATCAGAAGTGGGTGCCTAAGATTAAACAAGCAGTTCCAACTGCTAGGTCAGCAGTTCCAACTGCTAGACCAGCAAATCCTACTGCTATGCACTTAAATGTTAAGGGAAATAGGGGCAATGCTGTCAAGGCCTCAGCACATTGGGTTAAAAATTCTACCAAACCCAATGGTGCATCAAAGACCTCAAACAAGTTTTCTTATCTTGATGCACAAGGCAGATCCAAACCAGTGATGGTTTGGATCCCCAAAAGAAACTAACACCTTTATTTTATGTGCAGGAACATCCCTCAAATGGCAAAGATGATAGAGGATATTCAGACAGTGGATGTTCAAGGCACATGACAGGCAACATGTCATATCTTTCAGACTTTATTGCTCTGGATGGCGGACCAGTTGTCTTTGGTGGTGGTGTTGGAGGAAGAATTACTGGTAAAAGGGTAATTAAAACTGGTAACCTTGATTTTGAAAATGTGTATTATGTATCAGAACTTAAGTACAATCTTTTCAGTGTATCACAAATTTGTGATAAACAGAACAAAGTTTTATTTACTGATACTGATTGACTTATACTTTCTCCTGATTTCAAGCTACCTGATGAAAGTCAAGTATTGCTTAAAATCCCTAGAAAGGATAATCCATACAGTGTTGAGATGAATAAACTAGTTCCTAAGGTTGGACTTACTTGTCTTGTTGCAAAAGCCACATTGGAAGAATCAATGTTGTGGCACAGGAGGCTTGGTCATGTTAATTTTAAAACCATTAACAATATTGCTAAAAATGGGTTGGTAAGAGGTTTACCAAACAAAACTTTTCTCAATGACCAAACTTGTGTTTCTTGCCTTAAGGGTAAGCAACACAGAGCCTCATGTAAGCCAAAGACCCATAACTCTATTTCTCAAGCTTTATATATGTTGCATATGGACTTGTTTGGTCCTACTTCTGTGAATAGCTTGAACTTTAAGAGATGCTGCCTTGTTGTCACTGATGATTATAGTAGGTTTTCTTGGGTATTCTTTATGAAAACTAAGGATGAGACAAGTGAAATACTTAAGACCTTCATTGTTGAAGTAGAAAACCTAGTCGATAAGAAGGTTAAAATAATCAGATGTGACAATGGGACTGAATTTAAGAATAGAGTGATGGATGACTTTTGCAGAGAAAAAGGTATTAAGAGGGAGTTTAGTGTAGCTAGAACCCCACAGCAAAATGGTGTAGCTGAGAGAAAGAATAGGACTCTTATAGAGGCTGCTAGGACAATGTTAGCTGACTCTAAGCTACCAGTTTCATTTTGGGCTGAAGCAGTTAGCACTGCTTGTTATGTATTGAATAGGGTTTTAGTTGTACAACCTCACAATAAGACTGCTTATGAGCTTCTTAGAGGTAGAACCCCTGCTTTAAGCTTCATGAGACCTTTTGGTTGTCATGTTACTATCCTTAATACCAAATACCAACTAGGAAAGTTTGATGGAAAATCTGAGGAAGGTTTCTTTGTTGGTTATTCTCTGCACAGTAAGGCTTTTAGGGTGTACAATACAAGCACCAAGCATGTAGAAGAAAATCTGCACATAGAATTTTTGGAGAATAAACCAAATGTTGCAGGTGTAGGTCCAGATTGGATCTTTGATATTGACAGTCTTTCAGATTCCATGAATTATGTGCCTGTTACAGGTACAAATACTAACAATGATGCAGGTTCAGAGGAGGAAGATGATGATTGCATTTTCATACCTGTCATGGAAGAAAGTCCTGTGAATGAGTCTTCTACAAAGAAAGATGATATTCCTTCATCAAGTGGTGTAGACAAAGAGAAAGATGCTGCTGAAACAAGTGGTCAGAAACAAGTGCTCAACCACAAGTTCCAACTGCTGAGCAAAATAGTGATGCTGCTGGACCAAGTCAACCTCATCTTGATTCACCAGTTGATACTGCTTCTCAAGCTGATGAGTTTGATTTCTTTGGAGATGGTCTGCAAAACATGCCTACCAGCTATGCAGCTCCTTCTACTCCCCATACTATTGTACATAGGAATCATCCACTTACCAATATCATAGGAGATGTACAATCTGGAGTCAAGACCAGAAGGCAAATTCAAGACCCAGATCATCATGGATTTCTCAGTGTGGTTTATGAGGAGAAACATCATGAAGATGAGCATGAGTGTATGTTTGTATGTTTTCTATCTCAGGTTGAACCCAAGAATGTGTTAAAGGCTTTAGAATCATCAAGTTGGGTTGAAGCTATGCAAGAAGAGCTACTTCAATTCAAAATTCAAAATGTTTGGGTTCTGGTTGATCTACCAAAGGGAATGAGAGTGATTGGTACAAAGTGGGTATTCAGGAACAAGAAGGATGAGAGGGGCATTGTGATAAAGAACAAAGCAAGATTGGTTGCTCAAGGCTATACTCAGGAGGAGGGTATAGATTATGAGGAAGTTTTTGCTCCAGTTGCCAGGATTGAAGCAATAAGATTATTTCTTGCTTTTGCTTCATTTATGGGGTTTATGGTCTATCAAATGGATGTGAAAAGTGCATTTCTGTATGGTACTATTGATGAAGAGGTTTATGTTTCACAACCTCCAGGTTTTATAGACCAAGAGCATCCTGACAAGGTTTATAAGGTGGTGAAAGCTCTATATGGATTGCATCAGGCTCCAAGAGCTTGGTGTGAAACTCTTGCTAAATATCTTCTGAAGAATGGGTTTCATAGAGGGAAAATTGATCAAACTCTTTTTATTAAAAAAGATAAGGGTGATATTCTACTGGTACAAGTCTATGTAGATGACATCATTTTTGGTTCTACAAAGAAATAGATGTGTAAGGAGTTTGAAAAGCTGATGAAAGACCAATTTCAGATGAGTTCTATGGGAGAGCTTACCTTCTTCCTAGGTCTTCAAGTACAGCAAAAGTCAGATGGTATATTTATCTCTTAGGATAAATATGTTGGTGAAATTTTAAGGAAATTTCAATTCACAGATGCCAAGGTTGCTAGCACACCAATTGAAAAGGAGACACATTTATTATTAAAGGATCACAGTGGTGAAGATGTAGATGTGCACATGTATAGATCTATGATTGGGTCTCTGATGTACCTTACATCATCTAGGCCTAACATTATGTTTGCTGTTTGTGCCTGTGCAAGATTCCAAGTAAATCCTAAGGTGTCTCATCTCACAGTAGTAAAAAGAATCTTCAGATACCTTAAAGGTCAGCCTAACTTGGGGCTATGGTATCCTAAAGAGTCTGCATTTGATCTTGTTGCATTATCTGATTCTGATTATGCTGGTGCTAGCATGGATAGAAAGTCTACAACAGGTGGTTGTCAGTTCTTAGGTCAAAGATTAATCTCTTGGCAGTGTAAGAAGCAGACTATGGTGGCCACATCTACTACTGAAGCAGAATATGTGGCAGCTGCAAGTTGTTGTGCTCAAGTTCTATGGATTCAAAACCAGATGCTTGATTATGGGTACAATTTCTTAAACACAATTATACATATAGACAATAACAGTACAATGTGTATCATTAAGAATCCAGTTCAACATTCAAAAACTAAACATATTGAAATTAGACATCATTTTATAAGAGACTGTGCCGAAAAGAAGATAATACAAGTTGTTAAAATACACACTGATGACAACTTTGCTGATCTCTTAACAAAAGGTTTTGATGTAAGTAGATTTCAGTACTTGGTAACAGGTATTGGAATGCTTAATCCTTCAAAAGATTAATGTCTAAATGTTTTTGGATTTTGTACTGTTAGTTGTGCTATTTGTATAGTTGCGACTGCTTGAATATTTTTAGTACTGCTTGTGATTTTGTTAGTCAATTGTGATAACTGTTAAAAGAGAATATTGTGTATTGTGCTTTCTTTGGTTTTGGTCTAACATTTCAGGTTAAGAAAAGCTTTTTGCTTTGGATTGTGCTTTGAAAAGTATGGTGGTTTGGATTGTCAAGTGTGAATGCTTGTCACACAACAAATGGTAATTGATTCACCATGTCTAATCAACATAAGAATCAACTAGTCCAGATCAAACGGTTTCTGGTAAAGACTACTCAAATCCGTTTATGGTTGACAGTTTACCAAAAACTGGTTGGTTATCAACTCACCAAATCTAAGTGTGAAGAGTTGGCTAGTCCATAGCAAACGGCTATTGGTAAAGACAAGTCAAATCCGTTCATAGCTGATAGTTTGCTAAAAACTATAAGTGGACAAAATTGTTTTTGAATCCACATTAAAATTAAAAATTGATTTTATCTCTGAAAACTTTTTGCTAACAATTAGTACTGCTGGAGTTAACAGTCTGAACTACTGGCTTCACTAGTTTGTACTGATTGTTCAAAACTTAGTTCCTACTGAGTTTATGCTCTGTGATACACCTCTCTCAGAAGGTAATACATCTGGAAGTGTTGAGAGCAGTTTGAAACTACACAACTGAATTGATGGTAACTTGTACAAATGGTCATATTGGATGCTGAGCTTGGATAACATATGTTCTAGTTCATCTGATGGTGCGGATTCTTCCAAACAGGGGAGGATTAAAGTTTGTTCTAGTTGCTGTTAAAGATGATTGATGATTATGAAATTCAGGGGAGGAATTAAGAAGTCAGAGATGAATTATAAAGAAGTGCATACAGTCTATTCATTAAAGATGATTCATTACATAAAAGCTTCACACAAGAAAAACCAACAAAACCAACCAACTCCTAACATCATTAACTACCAACAAAACAAACACAACACAAACACAACACAACTACTCAAGCTTTCCTTTTCCTTTTCCTTGGATATCTGGCATGGTTTTGCTGCGGACTCCTCTGCTACCCATGACGTCAGACACCTTCTTGCAAGGAAGTGCCAGTACTACTGTTCTTGGAGATGGAACTTGCTTCTTCTCAGGCTTCTTCTTTGGAACAGGGATTCTTTTCATTGATGATGCGGCTTTTTCAAATTCTTTAGTTAATAAGACTGATAGTTTTTGAAGATCATCATCGTCAGATGAGTCAGAAGAGGAGGATGAATCATCCACATAAGGTGGAAGTTCATCTGTTGAAGGTTCATCGGACGTGGATATTTCAGTCTTTTTCTTTGAAAGTTTGTTTCTTGAAGTTGAAGAATAGTTTGGTGGAAAATAGTTTTTCCAACCTGAACTTTCAGAATCTGAAGAAGAGTCGGATGAGATTTCTATAATGTTTGGATTGGAAGAACTCATTGGGTTTGATGGTTGTAATTTGAAGCTTTGTGTTAAAGATTTTGTGTGGATATGTGAGTTTTTATAGAGTTAATGAAGGATTAATGACATTCAATGCGTGCTTGATATGAAGAATTAACTCTTGGGTTGGTATAAGGAATTAATTCCTTGATGGAATTAAATTAATTTTGGTAATTTTTGAAGAGTTGAACAAAAGAGTATGATATGTGAAGATAATTCCCAAAGTGTTTCGTGATTAATGACAAGTGTTTGAAAGAATCCACTCCATCAGCGTAATTAGAAGTTTAATTCAAGAAACTTATTGATTTGCATCGAAATCATAAGTTTAGGGGAGGATTGTTGGGAATTAAACTTAAGCAGTTAGTATGGTTGAAGTATACAAGAACAGTTAGGACTGCTGATGGAAGAACAGTTAGGACTGCTTAAGAGATCAAGGTGAAACCGTGTGAAGATAAATATAGAAAAGATATGGTATATATCTTATTTGTATAGAATGATACGGTTAGATGTTTTACTTGTATAGGACTCTTTGCATTATAAAAAGAGATCCTTAGATTAGGGTTTAGATATCGAATACATCTAATACCGAATACCTAATATCCTTCATACGAATTATCAAGTGTTCTTCACCTTCATATTGTAATCATTTGATATATTGAAGTGATAGTTTGGTTGATATTGTTTGTTCTTATTGTTTTACTTGATCACTCACAAAACACAAACTCATATTCTTCTAAGTACTTGGTAGTAAATGCCGCGTGCTATCAAGTATATACTCAAAGTATCCCCAACACAACGTGTGTGTTTAGATCTGGTCAAAATCTTTAAAAGATTGAAAGATTGAACCGATCTGAGATTATTTTTAATTTACTGTTTTGATTTAATTTGAGCCTTGTTGTTGATTGATGAGAGTTGGGGAGTGATGGTGGGGGTTATGGTTGTGTCTCGGTCTAGGATTAGATTATGGTTTGTGTTCTTGACGTAGCTGTGATAGTGGTCTTGTAAGTGGACTGATGATATTCAGCTTATTTTCATTTCTTATAACTCTTGGACTGATGATGTTATATGGCTGAGGTCAGAGTTGTTGGTATTTGGTTAGTAGTCATAGGTCTCTGCTTCATCTTCATTCTTTCACTTTTTGGTCACTTTTCGAGCATCTTGCTCAAAAGTTTGCACGAAATATTGCTCGAAAGTTTGCACGAAAGCTTGCTCGAATTTTGCATGAAAGCATGCTCGAAAGTTTGCACGAAAGCTTGCTCTAAAGTTTGTACTAAAGCTTGCTCGAAACTTTTAGAGCTTGTTCGAAATATCTTTACAAGATACTCGAAAACAGGTATGAAGCTTGCTCGAAAAGCTTGTTCGAAAATTTAGGGTTTAAGGCTTGTTCGAAAATTTCTTTACAAGAAATTCGAAACTTTAGGGTTTTGACTTGTTGACCATTTCTTCGGCTTCTTTTCCGACCATAAATTCCAACTAGTTTTCCAGACCAATATTCTGACCACTTTATGACCACTATTTTCACGGTTTTTGGAACAAAGGTCTGAAAAATATTAGTTGTACAAAAGCAGATAACTTGGGATCAAAACAGAACACAAGAGTCTGTTTAGGAGAACCAAAAAAGCATAGGACTTTTGACCAATATTTTGATACAATCAGATCTATAAAAAACTGTACCACTTTAAAGATAAGAAAAAAAAAATTCAGATCCACAAAAAGTGGGTAAAACAGCTCCAATAAAGGATACGAATCCACACAAATCAATGATATAACACAACCTGGCTCTGATACCAATTATAGGACCAAAAATATGTAATATTTGTGTGGTTCGGGAGGTCGAGGTTGATCAAAGAGGATGAAAGGCTTCATCTTTCTAGTGAGAGAAAGAGTAGAGAGAGGGTGAAAGAAAACACAATGTTTATTAGATTACAATAATGAAAGTTACACAATAATTTCCCACACCTCTCATGGAGAGTCATGAGGGGTATTTATAGGCTCAATACAATATAAGTTTTCCTATTGTATAATAGTAGTCCCTGCGGGCACTACTTACTACGAATCTAGTCCAAATCACGTGTAAGACGTTATCTTCACAAACTAGCAAGGCGAACACACCTTGTTTTCATTTCCTGGCAAGATGAAGCCCTGAGGTTGGTTCATATAAACCTCCTCATCCAATTCACCATTCAAGAAAGCTGTCTTCACATCCATATGATGAATAATCAGATTGTGAATTGATGCCAAAGCAATCAGCAATCTTATGGTACTGATACGAGCCATAGGGGCATAAGTATCAAAGTAGTCAATCCCTGAATTTTGTTTAAAACCCTGTATGACTAGTCTAGCCTTGAACTTTTCAGTAATTCCATCTACCTTCATTTTCTTTTTGAAAATCCATTTGCAACCCAAAGGTTTGCAAACAGGTGGTAGATCAGGCAACACCCAAGTGTTGTTGCCCATGATGGAGTCCATCTCATCATTTATTGCTTCTTTGCAGAAAGCAACGTCCTGGGAATTCATTGCTTCATCAAATGTTTTGGGATCATCCTCAACATTAAAGCAATAGGAGTGTTGGTCAGAGACCTCATCCCTTCAATTAGATATAATTGAAACTCAGATCCAAATGAATTTGGAGTCTTGATCTTTTTGCTCATTCTGAGCTCAGGTTCAGGTTGTTGTACCACAACCTTATCAGAAACCTCATCAGAGACCTCTGAAACACCAATGTCATTAGTGCCATTTGGAATCCTTTGACTTGGTCTAGGGACTGATGAGAACCGGTTCTCATCAAATATTGCATCATTTGATTCAATTATTGAGTTAATTGAAACAGACTCATTAGGTTCAATAACATAGAACCTATATGCCTTGGAATGCTCAGCATATCCAATAATGGTGCATTCAATGCCTCTTTCACCCAAACTTTTCTGCTTTGGATCAAGGAGTCTTACAACAGCCCTTCAACCTCAAACCATGAGAAAGTTCAGGTTGGGTTTTCTTTTAGTCTAGAGTTCATAAGGGGTAACCTTGTTCCTTTTATTGGGAATCCTATTTAATAAATAGCAAGCTGTTAACATAGCTTCACTCCATAACCCTTGACTCAGTCCTGAATAAGACAACATGGAATTAACCATCTCCTTCAGTACCCTATTTTTCCTTTCAGAGATACCATTTTGCTAAGGAGTGTAGGGAGCAGTCATTTCATGGATTATACCAACAGACTGAAAGAACAGAGTATCCATGTACTCACCTCCCCTATCAGTCCTTAACCTTTTGATCAGGGACCCTTGTTGCAATCCAACTTCAATTTTAAACACTTTAAATTTATCTAATGCTTCATCCTTAGTATGTAACAAATAAACTGCTGATGCAAATAATGTCCTAAAAACGTTATTTATATCTTTCGATAACTCCACGTTTTGATGATAACAAAATGTGAAAACACTTTACGTCAAAATTAACGTAAACAAGTTTTTAGTCGAAATATACTGTTTCTACGTAAATCACTCTAGGTAGGAACAAACAAATTTACAACTTGACAAATGATCAAAGAAGTGAATTTGTGTTTTAAACTTCACATTTTTAATGTGACAAAACATTTTTTCAAAAATACACTTTACAAATTATTTTTGAATTATAAAGAAATGTTTTAATTGGAAAACTAAGTTTAAAAATCATAACAACTATTTTTCCCCCCAAATCAGCACCAAACTTCCCCAAATAAACTTTCACCACTAAAAAAAATGAAGCGTCTCTTGTCTGGCACGGTACCACTAAATTTAGTGGTACCGTGTGGTATTTAATGGTACCGTCCCACTATAACGGGCAAATTTTTTCTGCCTATAAATACCAGTTCACTTCACAGTTTTTGGGCATCATTTTTCACACAAAACTTTCTGAGTTTAATCCTCCATTCACACTTACATTTCATTGATCATAGTTAGTTTTCTTTTGTTTAAAGAGTGATCCTTTCATCTAACCAAAGATCACCTTCATTCCTCTATTACTCAAGAGAAGAACACAAATTATCAAGAAGATACAAGGTGTTAGAGTCTTTGTGTAGTGCACTTGCATTACTTGTAGTTTACTTGTTGTATCTTGATATACATCAAGTGTCATAGTCTTGTTTAGTCATCTTGTGTGGATCATTGTGATCTTATTGAGATCTTGGAGATCTCTTGTTATTTGTATGTTAGTGTGTTGATCGAGAGTAGAGTGTGAGGATCGTGTTGATTGTGAGATTAGTAAGGATCGTGTAGATCGTGTGAGAAGTTAGGATCGTGTGGATCGTGAGGTAGATTGGTACTAGCTAAGATTAGTACTCGATATTTTGCTTAGTGTCGAAAATTGTGATAAGCGACGTTGTACGGTTTTCTCCGCCTGAAAGGAGCTTTGTTGACATAGTGCTTAGAACTCTTGAGTTGGGTACTCGGGGAGTGGAGTAGGGCGAAGAAGAGCTTCGTGACCGAACCACTATAAATCTCGTTGTCTCGGTTTGATCTTTCCATCTCATTTTTTTATACTTATTGTTTATGTTAGATAGTATTGCTTAGTGTTCATATTGGTGTTGATTGATTTCACAAAAGAATTGAATCAAAGTTTTTCACAAGTAAACTTTTATAACTAACAAAAAACTGGTAAAACTATTCAACCCCCCCCCCCCCTTCTAGTTTTCCACAATTGGTACCAGAGCCACGTTAGGCAAGATTTTAAAATAGATTGTATTTTAAAACTTGAATCGATTAATGGATTTCGACAAATATCAAGAAGGGCAATCTATGCAAAGACCACCACTTTTTGAAACCGATTGTTTTATATATTGGAAAACAAGATTCGAAACGTATGTGAAATCAAAAGACATTGATCTTTGGCATGTTATTACCGAGGGTGACTTTAACTAATTGAAAAGAATCCGAAAACAAAAAGGGATGAAATAGTTCCCTATAATAAATAAAGTGATAACCTTAAAAGAAAACTAGTCAAAAATGATGAGGCTAAAATGATGATTTACAATGCTTTGCCGAAAAAGGAATTTGAAATAATTTTTATGTGTAACACGGCGAAAGAAATTAACTTTGGAAAACTTTGTTAGTCACTCATCAAGGTAATAATCAAGTCAAAGAGAACAAGGTAGATCTTCTTGTGCAACAATATGAACAATTTTCCATTACGGAAGATGAATCTATTGATAATGCCTTTGCTAGATTTAATACTATTATTACTAGTCTTAAAGCTCTTGATGAAGGTTATTCTAGCAAGAACTATGTTAGGAAGTTTCTTAGGGCTCTACATCCCAAATGGAGAGCAAAGCTCACCGCCATTGAAGAGTCAAAGAACTTGGCGATACTATCACTTGATGAACTTATAGGAAACTTGAAAGTTCATAAAATGATAATCAAGAAAGACTCCGACATAGTCAAAGGCAAAAGTGAAAAAGTTAGATCTCTAGCATTGAAAGACAAGAAGGAGTCTAGTGATGAGGAAAGTTCGAATTCCGTTAGTGAAGACGAAGAGTATGCATTAGCGGTTAGAGACTTTAAGAAGTTCTTCAGAAGAAGAGGTAGATTTGTAAGACAACCTCATGATGAAAAGAAGTCGTTCCAAAAGAACCGGAACGACAAGAAAGAAAAGAGTGATAGAAAATGATTTAGATGCGGAGATCCAAATCATCTCATCGGAGAATCCCCTAAACCACCGAGAACCAAGAACCAACGAGCATTCTTAGGAGGTTCTTGGAGTGATAGCGGTGAGGAAGAAGGGGAGAAGCCAAATGTCAAAACATGTCTTATGGCTCAAGCTTCAAATGAGGTACATTCTGACTCTTCTTACTATAGTGATGATAACTCGTTAATAGATGATAATATACTATATGATGAATATAATAAATTATGTGAGGTAAGTTCTAAAATCATAACTAGAAATAAAGCACTGAAAGTAACATTGCATGAACTCGAAGTACAAATTTTAGAACTAAAAGACCAAGTAAAAAGACTTGAGAAAAATAAAGAAATAGATATTAAATGTACGTCATGCATATGGCTTCGAGTAGAGAATGAAAAACTCAAAGAAAATGCCGTTAAAATCATTAAGTTTGAAAAAGGAACATAGGTACTTAATGACATGCTTGAAAATGTTACGTATAGTGAACATACCGGAGCAGGTTAGGATTTGACCCAAATAAAGCTTCTACAAGTGAAATTAAACAAGTAAAATTTGTAAAATCTGGAGAATCTGAAATAGCAGAGGACGGCACCATTAATGATGGGAACGACACCACTAAATTTAGTGGTACCGTTGTACCGTCAGCTGCTAAAGTCAGAACAGGGTCAATTCTAAAAAATAACTTAAGTCCTAAACCGAGTCGCATAGTAGTTAATAATGTTGAAGTACCTAGAACTGATAAAAAGAAGGTCAAAAGCCTTTATGAACCTTTGTCAACCCCTGGGCTTGGATTTGTAAAACCTGATGCTAGGTCAAAAACTCCTCCACCTAGACAGACAAATGTTCCAAAACCTCGGTCAAGAACTCCTCTACCGAGAGGTAACTTTAGAAGACAAAGTCATCCAAGTAACTATCCCGTGACATAGAATAACCGTCAACAACGAAGTTACTTACCATGGGAAATTTGTTCCCCATTCCAACATCGAAACCAAATGCAAGAAATGCATGGGATGTTTAACACTGACAACTTTGGACCCATGAGATATTGGGGACCAAATGTTTGAGTTTTTGTCTTGCTAGATAGATATGCTTGAGAATCGACTTGGAGTCCGACGAATGGGTTATGATTAGTGAGTGCACTAATCTCATGACTATTAATCAAAGTCTAGTCTCATCTTACTTAGCATACATCGAAGGTAAAGTCACGTTTACTAGTTAAAAGGCAACATCTCAGGCTAAGGTACGCTTTCTCAAAACTTCCTTACTATTAGATATATTGAGAATGCTGAGTTCTTAGAATCTAACTTAGTGAGCACTAACATAATGGACGTGAAAAGTGTATTCCTAAATGGTTCTATCAACAAGGAGGTATATGTAGTACAACTTTCGGGATTTGTTGATCTATAAAAACCATATCATGTTTATAAACTCAAGAAAGCACTCTATGATCTTAAACAAGCCTCTAGAGCTTGGTACGACATATTAAAGGCTTTCTTACTTAAACATGAATATACCATGTGAATGGTTGATAACACACTTTTCATGAAGAAACGAAATTCACATCCCATCATTGCTCAAATATTTGTCGACGACAATTATATTAGGCTCAACTTGTCCAGAAATGTACGATGATCATTCAAAGATCATGCGTGACGAGTTTGAGATGAGCATGATGGGCGAATTAAATTTCTTCCTTGGTCTACAAATAAAACAAATGGAAGATGGTATCTTCTTTAATCAATCTAAGTATATTAAAGAGATACTTAAGAAATTTAGTTTAGAAGAGTCTAAGCCCATGAAAAATCCCATGTCCACAGAAACGAAACTCACGAAAGATGAAGAAGGTGAGTCTGTGGATAGCACTAAGTATAGGGGTATGATAGGTAGTTTATTATACCTAACGGCAAGTAGGCCCGATATCATGTTTAGTGTCTACCTTTGTGCCCGCTTCCAAAAGGATCCCAAAACCTCTCATCCTGAAGCGGTTAAGCGTATCTTCCGATACATTAAAGGCACTATACACTTGGGATTGTATTATCCCAAGGGGGCTGGTGTAGAAACTATTTTCTATGCTGACTCTGATCATGCGGGAGATTATGTGGATCGAAAAATTACGAGTGACGTTTGTACCTTTATGGGTTGTTGTCTAACTTCTTGGTTCTCTAAGAAACAAATGGCTCTTGCTATCTCCACAACCGAAGCCGAATACGTAAGCGCCGGAAAGGCATGTCAACAAGTACTATGGATGAAACAAGCTCTAATTGACTACGACATCCATCTCGACGACATTCCTATTATGTGCGATAAAAAAAGGTGCTATTGACTTGAGCAAAAACCCCAATCAACACTCTCGTACTAAACACATCGAAATTCGTCACCACTTCCTTCGCGATAACGTCCAAAAAGGAAACATTTCTATTGAGAAAGTTCCCTCTCAAGACAATATCGCTGACATCTTGACCAAACCTCTCAAACGAGAATCTTTCAACTATCTTCGTCTAGGTCTAGGAATGATGGAACATATCCCGTAAATCTTATGACTATCTAAATATTTCATTGGAAATATTAAAGTCACCCCTCATATTCCTCTAATGACTACTTACGTATTTCCTTATAAATATTAAAGTCATCTCTTATCATCTAGTCTAGTTCTTCTCGTTAAAAAGTCTCACTAAATCAGCGAGACTTTTTCGTCAAAAATCAAAATGGGACAAAAACTCATCCCAGCAGATCACGGCACCACTAAAGTGGCACGACACCACTAAATTTAGTGGTACCGTCGTATCGTTGATCTGATACAGTCCGTATTTTAGTCTTCTTTTCCCTCACTATTCACCTTTAAACTTTCCCAATTTCTGCCATTGCTGTCAAAACCGAACCTCACAACCCAAAACTCAATTACACCCTTTCAAAATCAAATTCAAGGCATTAATTTTCAAGATTATCAACTACTACTACATTTTCGACATAAATTGTAAGTCATTTGACTCTAATTTCTTTAATTTTGAGTCTAGGGTTTGATCATACATAAAAATTAAATTGGGGCTTTTCAATTTTGATTGAGTCTTTATGAAATTAGGACTAGGATTAGACAATATATAACAATCATGATTCCCTCAACATAGGGTTTGCATAAACCCACTTAAATCACATATTTTGGTCCAAACTTTGTTTTTATAATTAGATTAAGAGGAATCATGTCTAGGATATTTGAAATTGGATTAGGAGTCATTAACATTAAAATTTTTCAAACTTAAAACTGTTGGCGCCAAAACATTGAAATCGCCAAACACCCCAATTCCACTATTTTCGAAAAAGTTCACGAAACTAAGATCATGAAACATTTTTCGTGCATTGTTGATACAAACTAAAAACGTTTTCTTATGCATACATGATCTCACGAATATTGATCAAATTACATAACTAATATGTATTTTTTGACATATTCGTTTGAGCAAAAGTAAAGTTAGGAGCGTTTGGGTAGTCTCATCATTTTTATTTTAGAGTCGAGATTACCGCACCTCCACATGGTTTGCATATAGGCACACACTAGGCACATATGTTCAAAACAAGTATTCTCAATCTTAATTTTTCTTAAATTTTCTTATAGGTAACAAAAATGTCTCATGAGTATGATTTTCATCATCTTTTAACCGACACCTATACTCCCGAAATCTCTCGTGAACCTACAACACCCGAGAGTCACATTCGTGCCAATGTTAATCTTGAAACCCATCGGTTTCATGAAGGTCGAGTCATTGATCCATCTTTAGTTTATCATAGGGATATCAGCACCTCATTTAGAGCTATAGGCTTCGATTGCTTGTTTCACATCAACGAGCACATTTGTCCTCGTTTTGTGTTAGAATTCTTTCGACAAGTTGAACTCGTACGTAATGAGGATCAATCTTTGTCACTTTGGTTTTGGATCCAAAATTTCAAATTTGTCTTAACTCTTGAGCAATTTGCTCAAATTCTCCGAATCCCCAATCATGGGCAATGTGCCTATACTGAATATTGGTGTCTTGAGTCTCTCTTTAACTATCGAGAAGAGAATAGTCTGTATTGTTCCTACATACCCTCTCCAACTGAACTTACCAAACTCATCCGTACTCATAAGTACTTTCCTTACCTAGATCCAACGAAAATTCGTTTCGAAGAGGTTCGTTATGAACTAATCTCTTGGGCAGTCATCCTACGAGAAAATGTTCTCAGTCTAAAAGGAAATCGTGAGCAACTTCCGGTGTCTTATGCTCATATAATTTACTTTCTTCATACTCAACAACCGTATAATCTTGCCTACTTCTTCGCTAAGTGAACTGTACATCTTAAGGGTAAAAAAATAAATTGATACCCTATGGGATGTTCCTGACTCGCCTTTATCACCACTTCATGAACTTTCACCTATACCTTCGTGGTCCTCAATACTTACTCTTCAATCCCGTCATGGAACCCCTTAATGAGTCATATATCTCATCCATCCTCATTTATGAATCTACCTCCAACTATGCACCCTTTGATGATCCGAATCATGAGGAAGAGGTGCAAACTCAAGTCGAGAGTGTGATGAAACGGGAGCAAGTTCAAATCATTCTTAAGAAGCCACATCATGAGTAATTAGGGAGGAATTAGTACTTCTATCTTATGTTAGGATTTATCTATGGTAAATTATATTAGGGCTTAATACTCCTAACTATCTTGCATGCTTGACTTTTATTCTATCACCTTGCATGATTTTAAATTATGTAATTCTTGGATGATAGCTTATTTTGTCCTTTTTGATTGCATGCTTATGGCTTATTTTAGATAGTTGTATGTTAATCTTTAATTGCTAGGAGTAGCTAAATATGGGATATATTTGGCAAATTAATCTTTAGTGGTTTGAGGCACTAACATTTTCTGCAAATAGTCCCCCTAGAAAACTCCTTTTAGCTGCCTAGAACTAGGCAGCACAGGAAAATTCATGACTCGCAGGTCACAGTACCCTTAAATAGGCCACGGTATCGTTAAATTTAATGTATTTAGTGGTATCGTGCCCTTGTTTGACAAATTTTCACTGTTTCCTCTAGATTCCTGCATCCCTAACCTTAAACCTGCAATATTTTGCAAACTCTCATGCACCCTAAGATTCCCTCACTACACCATATGACACTTCCACCAACTTTAATTCAAATCCCACAACTCTTGCCTATTTAAAGCATCACCATTGCAAGCATCTCTTGCATATCTTCTTTAACCTTTCATTACACATTCACCATGTCTTCCACTCAAGCTTCACCAACTCACATCTCCAAGAAACCTAGGATCACCGTTAGACCACCAAACAAAATAACCTTTAAACCACCACAACCACAAGCCGCCATGTTCATTGACTTAACCAATGATAATGATGATGAGGAAGTCACCACACCACCTTCCCAAAGCACTCCTTGCTCTCCCACACCACCAAATGCTCCATCAAAGACTTGCTCCAATGGAACTTCTTCATCTTCATCATCATCCTTTGGTACTCGTCTATCCTCTATGGATATGTGATTCACTCTATCACCCATTACCCCGTTGGATTATGTTATGCCAACTCCATCACCACCATACTCACCACCACCTCCATCTCCAATCATGGGCCAACCTATCCAACTTCATCCGGTTGACATACATAGTGCAAATTGTCTATGTTGTCTTCATAACCGCAACCTCATCTTCTCTTTGAGAGATGAACTACACTTCATGTTCTCCTATGTTGAACATCTCTTGACACCCCCACAACCTCCAATCATGTCATCATCTCCACCACCCAATAGCCCATTCAACTAAACATATTGATGTTTAGTGTTCAAAAATAAATGATTAGGATCCCTTTTGGACTAGAAACAAATCTTAGGGCCTCTCAAGTCACTAAAGATTAATGCGTGCTTCTTGTAGTTTAAATTCTCTTATATGTGATGTAGTCATAGTTTATGTATGATATTTTCATTATGAATGCATGGGCTTATTGTATGGTTGTTTTATCTTTTGTAGTTTTTGGCTTCTTAACCCTTTCTTAGTTTATAGTTGGATATTTGTCTTGGTTGCTATACGTTAGATATTGTATATGTGTCATCTAACCTTGTTTTGTAGCAAGTACCATTGCTCGATTCCTTGGTGTCCTCCAAACGAGAGGGAGTATACATAAAGGGGGAGCCTTAACGATCTTAGCCATATATTTGGCATCCAAGGAATCCCATAGTTCTTTGGAAGATTCAACATTCTGATAAATATCAAAGAGAGAATCAGACATACCATTGAGGATTAAACCTCTGCAAATGTAATCATCATTCTCCTATTTTCTCATCTTCCTCATTTGTTCCACAGTAGCATCATCACCATCATCAGGAATAGGTGTGCTCAGAACATACACCACACTCATGCTTGAAAGCAAGAAGTGCATCTTCTTCTTCCATCTTCTGAAATCCACCCCTTCAAGCTTATCAAGCTTGGAAAAGTTTGAAGCCATGTGTTTCATAGCAGCAACAGCCATTGATTATCACAAAATAGTTTACTTTGATTGTTAGATGTGGTATGCCTAGAACAGGGTGAAGATAATCAATGACCTAACTACGTACCAATGAATGGTTACCGGATATCACTTGGAATCATGTTATCACTTTCCAAAGTAAACTATTCGACCCTATTGCTTGGGTATCACGAATATCTACTTGGGATAAGACCAAATGTTCGTTATTGAATTAGGCACAAATCAATAACCATTGCGCATCCAAGTGTTTATGTTTTCTTTTTTTTTCTCTCATGCATAATTGATTTCCAATATATAGGAGAATACACATAGCTAGTCAAATGGAATTATGAGGATTAATCGGCCCATTAATCGCCTCATAATTATCCCCATTATTGCCATTAGTGGTTACATGACCAATTAAACGTGGTCATAAAGGCAGTTTTAACTGCCACTTGAATAGGTCAAAGTAGTTACATATTCATTCCAGCAGTACTAACTTAGTACTAACAGTAGCAACTTACTCCAGCAGTACTAACTTAGTACTAGCAGTAGTAACTCTGCTCCAGCAGTACTAACATAGTACTACCAGTAGTAACTCTGTGAAGGATTGAACCTTCTGATGAGTTACTCCCAACCACTATTAGAGTCAGGGTAATCAAGGACTTAATGGGTGTACACTCCGTACCTCCAAACCTATTTCCAAGTTTGATCATATCCCTCAATTGAACTAAATTTCCAACAAGATTATAAATTTGCTTCGTGAACGCGTTTAATAAATTATTACAATCATATACCTTAGAGCATGTGGTATGGTAACTCACAAGTTGAGTTATACCTTAACTCAATCGCGTTAACGGGCAAGTTACCACACCGTGCAGTTGAGTTAAGGGGTTGCGTTAAGGTGAAAGTTATGGTGGTAACGCAGAGTTATGGCTTAACTTGGCTGAGTTAAGGTGCAAGTTACCACACCATGTGTTGAGTTATCGCTTAACTCGATTTTTTTTGGTTAAGTTATGATAAAAGTGGGGCCCAAAATGTTGAGTTACGGTTGAGTTATGATAAGGGGTGTTTTTTTTTAGTTAAGGTTAAAATGTTAAAGCTGATGTGGCACTGACATGGCGCAGAGTTAAGCCTTAACTCGAGTTATCATACCGCACGCTCTTACTGGCAATCACCAACTACTCTTTGACTTTACTAAAGAACATCTTTGGCTAATTAGTTATTTCTTCATCACAAAGATGAAGAACACCGAGTGTGGAACCATCAATCTAGTGTTATAAAAATAATATGACAACCTGTTATTTGTATTTAAAATTCTAAACGAATGGTATAAAAAGGTTTCTATGCAAACCATTCTAACAGACACAAAAAGAAAGTCTTGGTATTGTTAAGGCAGATCAGGGTGTAAGATATGAGAAGCCTTGGGGTTTGGAGGCATTGGCCTCAACTTGTTTATGCGTATATTTTCTTCTTGTTAGTAACTATCATCATTATCGATAAATCATACGGTTATAGTTCTCTAAAGCCTAATGGTTGGAAATTACCAACCGTGAAGCATATATTGCCCAAGTCATCTTACGTTTACAAGTCACCACAACCACCCGTCAAATACACATTGCCAAGTCTATCTTATCTTCACAAGTCTCTTCCTCGTTCGTATATCTACAAGTCCCCACTGCCACCTGCGTACATCTATAATTCTCCCCCTCCACCCACACGATCTCCAACTCCTCCTTATGTATACAAATCTCCGCCACCTCCATCACCATCACCCCCACCTCTACATGTTTATAAGTCTCCACCACCACCATCACCATCCCCTCCACCTCCATATGTTTACAAATCCCCACCTCCTCCATCACCATCCCCTCCACCTCTGTATGTCTACAAATCCCCACCTCCACCATCATCATCCCCTCCACCTCCATACGTCTACAAGTCTCCACCTCCTCCTTCACCATCTCCACCACCTCCATATGTCTACAAGTCGCCACCTCCACCATCACCATCTCCACCACCTCCATATGTTTACAAGTCTCCACCTCCTCCTTTACCATCTCCAACACCTCCATATGTCTACAAGTCGCCACCTCCACCATCACAATCTCCACCACCTCCATATGTTTACAAGTCTCCACCTCCTCCTTCACCATCTCCACCACTTCCATATGTCTATAAGTCTCCACCTCTTCCATCACCATCTCCACCACCTCCATATGTCTATAAGTCGCCACCTCCACCATCACCATCTCCACCACCTCCATATGTCTATAAGTCACCACCTCCACCATCACCATCTCCACCACCTCCATATGTCTACAAGTCTCCACCTCCTCCTTCACCATCTCCACCACCTCCATATGTCTACAAGTCACCACCTCCCCCATCACCATCTCCACCACCTCCATATGTCTACAAGTCGCCACCTCCACCATCACCATCTCCACCACCTCCACCACCTCCATATGTCTACAAGTCTCGACCTCCTCCTCCACCATCTCCACCACCTCCATATGTCTACAAGTCTCCACCTCCTTATGTTTACAAGTCACCACCTCCCCCGTCACCATCTCCGCCACCTCCTTATGTTTACAAGTCTCCCCCTCCACCTTCTCCTTTACCTAAGCATCCATATTACCCCAAATTACCCCATCTACCATCAAAGTTACGAACTCCAACTTACTACTATAAGTCTCCCCCACCAGCAAGACATTATTAAAGCATAAACTTCTTCAAGGAGCAAAAATATGACATATTTGGCTTATTTTTCATTAGAATTGCTTTACAATACAATTATTTGCTTGTGGTATTCTTAATCAAGTGTACTCATGTGTTGATAAGGTCTAAACGTTCAATGACCTTACATTTTTTTTTAATTATACGTATGTTATTCTTTTTATACATCCATGAAAACAAACCATTCATAATAATCACTTTTATTTTATTTTTTTTGGTTATATCACTAGCTTGTTCACTTGTTGTAGCTTTCCCAATGCAAGTATATATGGAGCATATTATCAACACCACAAATTAAGTCACCATTAATTGCATATTATTCTCTATTAAGTCACCATTAATTGCATATTATTTCCATTTCCTTAGTCAACATGATTTGTAATAATGAGAATAGTATCCTTGATTTAATTCACATAATCATCTTATTTTATATGGTATCAGAGAGCCTAAAGCTCCTCTGAGCAACCATCATCGATCCCACTGCTTCTGTCCAAATTTTTTTCTGACCAACCATGGCAGCCCACTTGATTGTTCACATCACAGCAACCACCCACTTTCCTATCAAACTAACCTCCCAAAACTTCCCCTCATGGCGCACCCAAGTAACCGCCACCCTCATTGGCCTTGAACTTGACCATCATATCATTGGTCCCGAAAATATCCCTGCTGAAACTCTTGTGGACGGCCAAAGCACCAAACCAAACCCGGAATACCTTTGTTGGTTTCGTCAAGATCAAATGATCATAAGTTCCCTCCTTGGTAGTTGCTCCGACCAAATTCAACCCATTGTTTCCTCAGCCAAAACAGCCCGCAAAGCTTGGGAGCTCCTAAACTCAAGCTATACAAGCCGCTCGCGCTCCCGCATCATTTCTCTCAAATCTCGGTTAGCCAAAAACCCAAGAGGAAATCGTTTCATTTCCGACTACTTACATGAAATGAAATCTCTATTTGATGAGCTTGCCATTGCTCAAAGCCCTATGTCCGAAGAAGACCTTGTCATCCACATCATTAACCAACTAGGAGACGACTACTCCAACTTAGTCGCCTCCTTTCGAACCCGTGACACCACAATCTCCTTTGCCGACCTATTTGAAAAACTCCTTGACCACGAACGTACCCTAAAAGAAACTCTCACGGAACCTTTCCTCACCACCGTGAACTACACTCACCGAAATTCCCCTCGCAACAACCAAAACCGCCAACCACCTACCTATGATAATCGCCCAAACCGAAACCCAAACCCACCTACAAACCGAAACCAAGGGAAATTTCGCAACACCAATAACAACACTCATCCAACACGTAACAACAACACCCAGTGTCACTATTGCAACTTTCTCGGGCATGAAACAAAAGATTGTCGCAAACTTAGTCGCTTCTTATGCGAACACAATGTTTCTCCTCACAGCAACAATGCCCCGGTGGTTAACTACACAACCCCTCACCCTACGGCCCCAACCCCATCTTGGATGTGGGATACCGGTGCTTCCAACAACACCGCAAACAACCAACAACAGTTTCCTGTTCTTTCCGAATACGGAGGACCCGATGAGATCGTGCTAGGCGATGGTAAAACTCTTCCTATAACTCATATTGCTCATACAACTATTCCTACAAACTCACGTCCACTTCGTTTAAATAACATTTTAATTGTTCCTCACCTTCGAAATAATCTTATCTCTGTTGCCAAAGTCTGTCGTACTAATCGTGTTTCTGTTGAATTTTTTCCATATCATTTTTACGTCAAGGATCTACGCACAGGGGCGCGTCTCATGCGGGGAGTGAACGTCAATGATGTCTACTATGGACCAATCTCCTTATCTCCTCAAGTCAACAACACCCAAGCAAACTCTCTTCTCATGTGGCACCACATACTTGGACATCCATCGCTTCAAGTATTTAAGTCTTTAATTTCTAGATTAGGACTTCGTTGTAATAAGGTGATCCATGAGTCTTTTCATTGTATTTCGTGTTCCTTGAATAAAAGCCACAAACAGCCGTTTGGCAAAAATTCTTTTGTTGCAAATCAACCACTACAACTTATCTACTCGGACGTATAGGGACCCGTAAAAACATCAATCGATGGTTTTAAATACTATGTTATTTTTATTGACTACTACTCCAAATACATTTGGTTATACCCAATCAAACGAAAATCCGATGTCAAAATTCTTTTTCCACAATTTAAATCTCTTGTTGAAATTGTTTTTAAGACCAACATAGTTGCGTTATTCACTGATAATGGGGGTGAATATGTGGGCCTTTCACCGTATCTTGCTGCTCAAGGCATTTCCCATTACACGACACCACCCCACACACCGGAACAAAATGGTTTTGCCGAACGACGTCATCGATACGTTGTTGAAACCGGCCTTGCATTACTTCACTATTCTCACTTACCACAACATTTTTGCTCCCATGCTTTTCAAACCGCTACCCACCTCATAAATCGTTTGCCTACACCCATCCTTCACAACAAATCACCCTATGATATGTTGTTCAAAACCGCTCCTAGTTATTCCAAACTCAAACCGTTTGGTTGCCTTTGCTACCCGTGGTTACGACCGTATGCCACTTCTAAATTACATTCACGTTCCATGGCGTGCATTTTTCTTGGGTACTCCTCCTCTAAGTCGGCATTCAAGTGCTATGACCCCCTTAATCACAAACTCTATCACTCTCGCCATGTCCAATTCGTTTCCCACATCTTTCCGTCTCAAGCCCCAAACCCCAATCCCACACATGTGTCATTCGACACCTTCTTACCCACAACACCCTCGGCTCCCACTCCCTCACCACCGCCTCCCTCACCCAACGACACCCACACTTCACCACCACAACCTAACCAAACTCCTCTAAAACCCAACACTCAACAGCCTCCCCATATTCAACCCACCTCATACCATCCACACTCTACCCAATCGCTTACCTTATCCGAGGCCCAATCCGCTGCCACCCCATCTACCCACGGCCCAATGCCTACTGTTTTACAACCCACCAGCCCAACTCCCCCTCCACCACTCCTGTTTCCAACAGTCCAACTATCGAATCCCATAATCAACCTTCTGCTTCAACAAACGGTCAACCCAATATTCCACCCACTCCCTCAATCACTTCCAACTCCTCTACTGCTCCCACCTCACCCAACTCTCAAACCATCCAACCCGGTTCCATTACGGACCCTCCCACCAACCACCCGCAATCAACGCGCAGACAACCCAAACCCAACCCCAAATACTACAACTCAAATTTTGTTAATTCTACCACTCTTCATCCATTAAAAGTCTCTTTTGAACCGTCCACCTATACTCAAGCCATGAAAGATCCGGATTGGCGTCACGCCATGGATCTTGAGTATAATGCTCTCATCCAAAACCACACATGGGAGCTTGTACCTCACACCACCCAAACTCCCATTGGTTGCAAATGGGTGTTCCGAATTAAACGCAAACCCGATGGCACTATTGACAAATACAAAGCACGTCTCGTTGCTAAAGGTTTTCATCAACAACATGGAAAAGACTACCATGACACATTCAGCCCTGTTACTAAACCAGTCACCATTCGCACTGTCCTTTCCATTGCTCTTTCAAAACGATGGTCTTTACGCCAACTTGACGTAAACAATGGATTTCTTCATGGGACCCTACATGAAGATGTTTTTATGATACAACCTCCTGGTTTCACAAATTCGAAATTCCCACGTCACATTTGCAAACTCAAAAAATCTCTTTACGGCCTTAAACAAGCACCGCGTGCTTGGTACATTGAATTAACCACCTTCCTCATTGGATTTGGTTTCAAAAAATGTCTTTCTGATACCTCCCTTTTTGTATACAATTCAAATGGTATCACGTGCTACATTCTTGTCTACGTTTATGACATTGTACTTACAGGAAATCATAATCCTTTCATGGATTCTTTTGTTCAATCCCTAAGCAAAAAATTCTCTATCAAAGACCTAGGCCCTCTCCATCATTTTCTAGGAATCGAAGTCATCCCTACACCCCATGGTCTATTTCTTTCTCAACATCGCCATATTCAAGATGTTCTCACCACCTTTAAAATGGATGGTGTAAAAGAGGTTCTCACTCCTTTAAGCATTACTGATCCGCTTTCTTCTAATGATTCCTCTCCTTCAGTCGACCCAAGACCTTACCGAAAACTGGTAGGTACTCTACAGTACCTTGCCTTCACCCGTCCAGACATATCTTTTTCCATCAATAAATTATCACAATTCATGCATTCACCAAAAAAATCACACTGGGAAGCTCTCAAACGGGTACTCGGATATTTGAAAGGAATGGTACATCACGGGTTGTTCTTGAAGCGTAACACCAACCTTACCTTACAAGCCTTCTCGGACTCGGACTGAGGGGGCATTAATGATGGAGGACGGTCAACCACAACATACCTCTTATACCTTGGGTGAAACATTATCTCTTGGAAATCTGCAAAACAAAAAAACAGTCTCTAGATCCTCCACCGAAGCTGAGTACAAAGCTCTTGCTAATGCCGCCGCTGAAATATTATGGATAAAAAATTTACTCACTGAACTTGGTTTACCGACTGTGAGCACTCCCTCACTTTACTGCGACAACACCGGGGCCACCTATGTATGTGCCAATCCAGTCTACCACTCCCGCATGAAACACATTGCTTTGGATTATCACTTTGTAAGGGAACAAGTCAACTCCGGGCAGCTTAAAGTTCTTCACGTCAGCTCAAAGGACCAACTTGCGGATGTTCTCACCAAACCCCTTTCGTGGGCAGCTTTCCTGTCTTTTCGGTCCAAGATTGGAGTCTCCAATGGATCCTCCATCTTGCGGGGGCGTATCAACACCACAAATTAAGTCACCATTAATTGCATATTATTCTCCATTAAGTCACCATTAATTGCATATTATTTCCATTTCCTTAGTCAACATGATTTGTAATCTTTGCATAATTATCTCCCTAGAATCAAGCTCCTGTATTTACTGTATTCATTCTTGTACCTCTATATATTGATTTGTAAATAATGAGAATAGTATCCTTGATTTAATTCACATAATCATCTTATTTTATACATATGTTATGTTTATTTTTGAGTCAAATTAAAACTTTTAAAATGTATTTCTGATAAGAGATTGAGAGCGATAGATTATTATTTAGTACAAGCATATAAACATTTTAATCATATTGTAGCCACACGGTATGCAGGGAGATAGTAATTTATTGATAGCACCACAACATTGATCTATGGTTACCAAAAACGGCTATGCGATGTTGCTCCTCAATTGATAGTTATAGAGGGTTAATAAATCCGCCATTCGAAACAAAAAATTAGTAACCACGTTTTCTCTTTTAAAGTTATACCGTGTATAAAAAATAACACTCGATATATTATCCATAAAAAGCTCATATAAAGAAAAAAAATGCATGTAACTCATTACGAGTATAACTCACCTTAAAATTCCTTATAACTTTTGTGAAGGGGGTAATGATCACTTGTACGTGTGTGCAACTCACGATGTAATAATAAGAGTGCTCGGTGCACTGGTGCTATGCACGTTATAGGGGTGGTGTTTTTTTTTTTTTTTTTTTTTTTTTTTTTCTATGGCGCTGCTATAACATGCCAAACTGCACCCGTGGGTTTGGTGTTATAGGGTTTTTGCCATGGACATGGAGATAGTTTTTTATTTATTTATTTTATTATTATTATTATTATTATTATTTTTTTTTTGGGGGTGAGTAACTGGGGTATTTTTTGTGGTGTGTTATAGAAATTTTATTAATGATGGTGTTTATGTTATAGTGATATTATAGGGTATATGTCGAGGTGACGTACCCTTTAAAATTTATATAGCACGACTACACCTAGGTCTCCAAAAATAAATGTGCAAATTACTTGCAAGTAGACAGAAAGAAGAAAATGAACCACATCCATTTTAATTGGAAGATACTCTGAAAATACGTGGGTTGTGTCAACCTCGACAATTATCTATGTTAATCATGGGCCATTATTATTAGCATGATTAATTTTTATTATCCATATCAAACTAAGAATTGATCATGCTATAACCGGAAAAACAGTTCCATATGTACTGTACATGAGAGTATGGCCTTTTCGGGTATCTCATGCTGAACCAATTCTGTGTTCATCAACTGAAAACATATAACATCACGACATTTCTAATAAGTCCTTTGGTCATTCCCTAGGAAAAATTACCGGTTTAATGAAATTCTTAATGCTATAACCGGTAATTTTTCCATATGTACTGTACATGAGAGTATGGCCTTTTCGGGTATCTCATGTTGAACCAATTCTGTGTTCATCAACTGAAAACATATAAAATCACGACATTTCTAATAAGTCCTTTGGTCATTCCCTAGGAAAAATTACCGGTTTAATGAAATTCTTAATGCTATAACCGGAAAAACAGTTCCATATGTACTGTACATGAGAGTATGGCCTTTTCGGGTATCTCATGCTGAACCAATTCTGTGTTCATCAACTGAAAACATATAAAATCACGACATTTCTAATAAGTCCTTTGGTCATTCCCTAGGAAAAATTACCGGTTTAATGAAATTCTTAATGCTATAACCGGAAAAACAGTTCCATATGTACTGTACATGAGAGTATGGCCTTTTCGGGTATCTCATGCTGAACCAATTCTGTGTTCATCAACTGAAAACATATAAAATCACGACATTTCTAATAAGTCCTTTGGTCATTCCCTAGGAAAAATTACCGGTTTAATGAAATTCTTAATGCTATAACCGGTAATTTTTCCATATGTACTGTACATGAGAGTATGGCCTTTTCGGGTATCTCATGCTGAACCAATTCTGTGTTCATCAACTGAAAACATATAAAATCACGACATTTCTAATAAGTCCTTTGGTCATTCCCTAGGAAAAATTACCGGTTTAATGAAATTCTTAATGCTATAACCGGAAAAAACAGTTCCATATGTACTGTACATGAGAGTATGGCCTTTTCGGGTATCTCATGCTGAACCAATTCTGTGTTCATCAACTGAAAACATATAAAATCACGACATTTCTAATAAGTCCTTTGGTCATTCCCTAGGAAAAATTACCGGTTTAATGAAATTCTTAATGCTATAACCGGAAAAACAGTTCCATATGTACTGTACATGAGAGTATGGCCTTTTCGGGTATCTCATGCTGAACCAATTCTGTGTTCATCAACTGAAAACATATAAAATCACGACATTTCTAATAAGTCCTTTGGTCATTCCCTAGGAAAAATTACCGGTTTAATGAAATTCTTAATGCTATAACCGGAAATAGTTCCATATGTACTGTACATGAGAGTATGGCCTTTTCGGGTATCTCATGCTGAACCAATTCTGTGTTCATCAACTGAAAACATATAAAATCACGACATTTCTAATAAGTCTTTTGGTCATTCCCTAGTAAAAATTACCGGTTTAATGAAATTCTGTTAATGTACATTCACAAAAGAACAGTTTTTCTATTCCTTAAATGCAATTGGGCTGATTATTCCCTTTCTATATCTAAATGCAGCACCGTATCCTACATTTCAGAACTAGCTAGCCGGAGAGTTACTACCGGATTAAAATGCATCGTCGTTTGAATATAAGGAGTGTGGAATATCTTAAAATTGTACTAATACCATTAAAAATATGTTACTATATGTATATCTTATATATGGGATTACCCTTTTGCGGTTTTGCCTAATAAACACGATTAATGCATATAAACACCCTATCACAATCACCAACTAATCTGACTTTTCTAAAGAGACATCTTTGACTTATTAGTTTATTCATTACAAAGTGAAGAATATCTGAGTGGGAAGCCATTAATCAATGGCTAGCAAAAAATAATATGCCAACCTGCAACCTGTATTAGAAAAATGTAGAGAATTGCTATAAATAGGTCTTGAACTGAACCACTTAAACACACATTAACAATTCTTAGTATGGGAAACATTGGGGTGTTGAGGCATTGGCCTCAACTTGTGTATGCTTTTGCTTTTTTCTTGTTAGCCACTATTGTCATTGCTGATAAACCATATGGTTATAGTTCTCCAAAGCCTAATGGCTGGAAATTGCCAAAGGTGAAGCATACCTTACCCAAATCACCTTACGTCTACAAGTCTCCGCCACCACCAGTGAAACATGAATTGCCATACGTGAAGCCATATCTTCATAAATCACCTCCTCGTTCTTATGTCTACAAGTCTCCACCACCACCAGTTAAACACGAATTGCCATACGTGAAGCCATATCTTCACAAATCTCTTCCTCGTTCTTACGTTTACAAGTCTCCACCACCACCTGTGAAACATGAATTGCCATATGTGAAGCCATATCTTCATAAATCTCCTCCTCATTCTTACATCTACAAGTCTCCACCACCACCATCACCTTACGTTTACAAGTCTCCATCACCACCACCCAAACACAAACTGCCATATCTACCTTATATTCACAAATCCCCTCCTCGTTCTTATACGTACAAGTCACCACCACCACCTCCGTATGTTTACAAGTCTCCACCACCACCGTCACACTTTGTTTACAAGTCTCCACCACCACCTCTATATGTTTATAAGTCTCCACCACCACCGTCACATTACGTTTACAAGTCTCCACCACCACCTCCATATGTTTACAAGTCTCCACCACCACCTTCACATTACATTTACAAGTCCCCACCACCACCTCCGTATGTTTATAACTCTCCACCACCACCGTCACATTACGTCTACAAGTCTCCACCACCACCTCCATATGTTTACAAGTCTCCACCACCACCTTCACATTACGTTTACAAGTCTCCACCACCACCTCCATATGTATACAAGTCTCCACCTCCCCCGTCGCCATCACCACCACCACCACATGTTTACAAGTCTCCCCCTCCACCATCACCATCCCCGCCACCTCCATATGTGTACAAGTCTCCACCTCCCCCGTCACCATCACCACCACCACCATACGTTTACAAGTCTCCCCCTCCCCCGTCACCATCACCACCACCTCCATATGTTTACAACTCTCCTCCCCCGCCATCTCCTTCACCCCACCATCCATATTACTCTAAGTCACCACTTCCGTTATTAAAGCCTTCTATTCCAGCTTACTACTACAAGTCTCCCCCTCCACCCAAACGTTATTAAAGCACAAGTTTCTTAATGAGACAAGGTTGACTTGTTACATTATCTTAAAGTTGCCGAGAGTTCTTCCAATACAACTTTTTATTTTCTTTGTTTTTTTTCTTTTCCATAAGCAAATGTGTTCATGTGTTTAGAAGGCCTCAATGTTCATGACCTTCATTTAAGTATGCTGTACTAACTATTTATATATTCATTTATTTCTTTCTATAAGTGAGAACTTTAAAGTATGCTTGCTTCTCTTCAATGCATAATGCATAATGTACCTTCCTTTCTTTTTGCCTACTAATATAGTGTAGAAAAAATTGTCAAAAAAAGATATTCCACTTATCATTAAACATTTAACCACTCAGGTTGGCCTAGCAGTAGCAAAATTATTGTCACTAACATCACTAAAATGTGTGAGGTCCCATGTTTAGTTCAATTCCTGCTACATGCAAATAAATCCGGAGTGGCCACGCCAACCTCCTGAAAAAGGTGGGCTTTACCCGGTTTGAATCCGTGTGGCGGTGGGTTCAAACCCTGTGAATTAGTTGGCCAAAAGGTCGGAAACACTGGTTATCCAAAAACAAATTTATCATTAAACATTAAAATCAAATTCTTAAATTTATTTTGGGATGATGAGAGACTAGTACAAGTATATGAGTTATCAAACCCATATATAAATTTGCTATTACGATGAGTCCACTGTGACCATCAACTTACGTCAGAGAACTTCAAGGTTTCAAGAGTAGAAAACTGCAGGTCTGAAACCGGTAATGCAGTCCTAGCTATAATCAACTCCCCACCAGATTGTTAAATCAGACCAAAATCTCTCACCGCCTTACAATTCAAGAAAGTGTGATCTGCATCTTCAGGAAAAATCGAGGCACACACGTACATAGAACTTGCTAAAATCAGTCTGGGTTTATAACTTGGATTTGGAAATAGTGATGAAAACTCCTCAACACAAGCTATTAATATCATTCAGGAGTTGTCGTATCATCTAGAGGAATCAGCCACTGTAATTCAGATATATATTACAGCTTGCTTTAATGGCATTGATCTTATATGCCATGTTTCTCTTTATTGGCCTACATATATTGTACGATAAAGTATGTCAAAAACATAATTGGTTTTGACAATAAAATCAAATCCTTGAATTCTTTTTGGGATGATGATAGTACTAAACATTAAACTAATATATACGGGTTTATAAATGAATTATACAACCCGTATAGCAATTTTCTTATCAGAGTTTATGATAAAATCTGGCAAGAAGCTAGATGGAAAATACAATAAATTACACGAATGCTCAGTGGAACTACAACTCTTAAACAATGTTAGAATATCTACATCAATCATATAACAAGCTAAAAATAGTGATTCAACAGTTTTAATTTTACTGCCGAATATATAGAACCATTATGCAACTATGATGAACGACGACCCCATACATGTATTTGCTATTACAATGAGTCCACAAAAATAAAATAAAAAAATTACACGAAGTTCCACACACATCCCTATTTTAGGAATATCAGAAAGCTTTAACGTTTCAGGAGCAGAGAACTGCTGAAACCGATAATGCAGCCATGTATAACATACTCCCCACCAGCTGCTGAAGTGACCAGTAGAAAATCAAGGCACACAGAGAGAACTTGCTTACAACTGAGTTTGGATTAAGAAATCGGATTTGACTAATATATAGTGAAGAAAATTCATCAGCATAAGTCATTCATGGGTGCAGCTCATACTTAAGCACATGTGTTTGGAACCCATTGCTGATGTCTAATCTTTATGGCAAGTAATTCTAGGTGCATTTCTGCAGATTTAATCTCGGTGACGAGGATGGTAAATAGATTTCAGGCTATGTTATTTTTCCATGGGAGTATGTTTTTTCTAGGATACAAGCGGATCTGTTCTATCTTCTATTTGCTTACATGTATCCTAAACTGGGCACTATACATAACACAGCTAGTCAAAGCCACTGTTGTAGATGCATTATGAACCACATGACTGTAAATTACTGTCAATAATTCAATATATTTTTCTAATACAATTCAAATAATATTTTCAATCAGCCGGGCTAGCATTTTTTCATAAACAAACCAATTAACTCGATCAACTTGTACGTACCAACTACTCTGACTTTTTGAAGAGACATGTCTGACTGATTAGTTTATTAACCACAAAGTGAAGAACACCATAATGGGAAACCATTAATCCATTTGAATTAAAGAAAACAACATGACATCCTATAATATGTATTAAAAAATGTAGATGATTACTATAAAACAAGTCTAACCAAACAGTTTAAGCACACAAAAACAAATCTTAGCCTTGCAAAGGAAAAGGGTCTCTCTTAATATGGTAAACAATGGGGTATTGAGGCACTGGCCTCAAGTTGTGTTTGTTTTTGCATTCTTTCTTTTAGCTACTATTGTGCTTGCTGATAAACCGTATGGTTATAATTCTCCAAAGCCTAATGGTCGGAAATATCCAAAAGTTAAACATACAATCCAAAAATCACCTTACGTTTACAAGTCTCCACTTGTGAAAAACCAGTCACCACATTTACCATATCTTCATAAATCTCCCCCTCATTCTTATGCACACAAGTCTCCGCCACCGTCAGTGAGACACCAACTGCCGCATCTGCCATATCATCATAAATCTCCTCAACATTCTTATAAGTACAAGTCTCCGCCACCACCCTCACGTTACGTTTACAAGTCTCCACCACCACCCACACGTTACGTTTACAAGTCTCCACCACCACCCACACGTTACGTTTACAAGTCTCCCCACCACTTCACATTACTTTACAAGTCTCCACCACCACCATCACGTTATGTTTATAAGTCCCCACCACCTCCTCCATATGGTTACAAGTCTCCACCACCACCACCATCACATTACGTTTACAAGTCTCCACCACCACCTCCATATGTTTACAAGTCTCCACCACCACCATCACATTACGTTTACAAGTCTCCACCACCACCTCCATATGTTTACAAGTCTCCACCACCACCATCACATTACGTTTACAAGTCTCCACCACCACCTCCATTATGTTTACAAGTCTCCACCACCACCATCACATATGTTTACAAGTCTCCACCACCACCATCACATTACGTTTACAAGTCTCCACCACCACCTCCATATGTTTACAAGTCCCCAAACCACCACCATCACAATATGTTACAATCTCCACACACCTCTTGTTTACAAGTCTCAACCACCACCATCACATTAGTTTACAAGTCTCCACCACCACCTCCATATGTTTACAAGTCTACACCACCACCATCACATTATGTTTACAAGTCTCCACCACCGCCCTCACGTTATGTTTACAAGTCCCCACCACCACCTCAATATGTTTACAAGTCTCCACCACCACCATCACATTATGTTTACAAGTCTCCACCACCACCATCACAATACGTTTACAAGTCTCCACCACCACCTCCATATGTTTACAAGTCTCCACCGCCACCTTCACATTACATTTACACGTCTCCACCACCACCTCCATACGTTTACAAGTCTCCACCACCACCATCGCCTTCTCCCCCACCTGCTTATGTGTACAAGTCTCCACCACCACCATCGCCTTCCCCACCACCCCCATATGTTTACAACTCTCCCCCTCCGCCAGAACATTATTAAAGCACAAGCTTTTTCAGCATAACCGAATGAGACAAGGTTAACATGTTACATCATCGTAAAGGTTCCTTGATGCTTTTAACCTTTTGCTTTTCTATTTCCATTTTTAACAAGTGTATTCTCGTGTTAATAAGGCCTCAATGTGTAACGAGCTTGATTTATCCATGTTGCAGTCATCATTTATGCATGTGATTCTTTCTTTCTATTTTATAAGATCTTCTTAAGTAATCCTGAGTTTCTTCCCTGCATAATATCAATGTATATAATGCTACGCTTCTTTCTATTTGTCTACATACTGCCGATAAATTATGTCAAAAAACGTCATTGATTTCGACGATAAAATCAAATTCTAGAACTCTTTTTGGGATGATCATGATGGTACTGCAGAATATACTAATTAAACAGTTTTATAAGTATTTATAAAATAGATCCTAGCTTTACCTGCCAAGTTTTCTTTTCTTCCACATAGTTTATGACAAAAATCCGGCAAGCTAACAAGCTAGATGAAAAGTACACTAAAATACACTAATGCTCGAGGCAGGGGTGGAACTAGGGGGCTTTGGCTAGTGTAATGACAAAATAGTGTTAATGTTCCGTGAGTTTTATATTGTTGAGAGAAGAGAACGAGCAGGGAAGTAAATTATGCTAAATTCTCTCTAACTCTCAATTGGGAGATTTGGCAGCAAGTATTCAATTTTTGTCATAATTTTATAAAATTGATCTCTTTCGTTCTTCTCCACTGGGTAACACAACTAAAAACAACTATTTTGAGTGTACCTATCCTATTTTTCTCTCATGAACTGGCCTTTATCAATATTTATTTCCGATTTTTTTTAGCGGGAAAAAGGGGAACGAAATTATGTAATTTTCTTCTTAAATGCTAAATTTTTCGAAAAATGATCAATAATTTTTTAGATGCTACCTCTTCCTCCAATTTGTGACTACATCAATATTTTTTACTTCCTTTATTTTCTCTAATTTTAACCATCTTTTTATTTTTCCGTTTTATATTGAAACGGACTTTTTTTAGTTATTTTCTAAAAAATCTTTTTATAGTTTACAAGTTTCTAAATATTAATAGTGCAACCTCCCAGATCAGATTTTAAATTAGTACCTAGGTCTTGGTTCCGCTACATGCTCAACAGCTCAAGGGGAACCAAAACTCTTAAACAATGTTAGAATTACCTCACCAATCATTTAACAAACTAAAAATATTGCTTCGACACTAATAATTTTACTGTATAATACGTAGCTTCTTGCTAAGTCATTCTTTTATATACACAATGCCGTTCAAAAATTTCTTTTTACTGTAGAATAGAACCATTATGCAACTATGACGGACTACACCAGCCCATACATGTATTTGCTATTAGGATGAGTCCACAACAATCAGCAACTCACACGAATGACACATCCCACTTTTAGGAATATGAGAAAGCTTTATGGTTTGAGGAGAAGAAAACTGCAGGTCTTAGAGACTGAAATCCATAATGCAGCCATATAATAAACTCCCCACCAGCTACTGATGTGACCACTAGTGACCGCCTTAAATTAGCGATAAATATTTTTGGGGTGAGGATAATTGTTAGCATTAAAGAAAAGTGATGTCATTCTCGTCTTAGGAACTTTGTAAACGTGTCTTATTTTATGTTACAGTTTTGTTAATGGGCTCGTGGACTTGAGTAATCTAATATGTTACTAGTTTATCATGTAAACTTAAGAATATTGTAAACCCAAGTCCACCAACTAAAGCCCACGATAAAGCCCATGAAAAGCCTTATGAACTAAGTATATAAGACACCACACACCTCATTTGTGTGGTGTGCTTCAAGGTGTATTTGTGTGTTTTTTAGTAATAATATCTCTTTCTTTCTCTACTTTCTCTCTCTAAGTTCACATACATATCTATCTTATTGTCACCATAATACGAGCTTAATATTGTTATAGAGTTGATAAATATAAGGTCCTACAAGTGGTATAAATCGGCTAACAATGATTTAGGAGAGTTTGTGTTTCGTTTTTTGGTTAAAGCTAAGATAAAGTTACGTTTTTCTACATAAAAACGTGTGCTTTTCTATAAAAAGCTTTGATTTTTACGTTTGTTAGGTTAAAAGTTGTTGTCTTTCTTATAGTTTTAGTGCTTATTAGTGAGATTTGGCAAAATGATCGTATAAAATTCGTCTAAAAGGTTGGTTCGTACCATTTTGAAAGTTTGGCTACGTATTGAACTTCTTCAAATCTTGTTATAATCGTTAAAGGTCTAAACTTTCTTGAAAGTTAAGTGTGTTTGAAGTGTTTTGAACAAAAGAATCGCTTTGGAACTGAAAATCTGGTGAAAAAACGTGTTTTTTTGAAGATTTTGGTAATCCATCGAACTTGTCCTTAAGGGTTCATCGAACTTGTGTTGAGGGATCATCGAACTTGTAAAGTTTAGGGTTCATCGAACTTGTAAAGTTTAGGGTCCATCGAACATGTAAAGTTTAGGGTCCATCAAACTTGTAAGTTTAGGGTCTCATCGAACTTCATCAACGTCACTTCTTCAACAAGATTTGGGGTTTACTCAGTACTTTCCTTGCTTGTATAAGCTTGTGAAATACTTCGACTAAGGGAAAATCTTCTAGCTTGTATAAGTTAGATAGATCTTATTGAACTTGCATTTTCGTCGAACTTGCAATTTTCATCGAACTTGCATTTTCATCGAACTTGCAGTTTTCGTCGAACTTGAAGTTTTCATCGAACTTGATGTTTTCGTCGAACTTGAAGTTTTCATCGAACTTGCAGCTTTCATCGAACTTGGAGTTTTCATCGAACTAGCAGATTTCATCGAACTTGCAATTCTCATCGAACTTGCTAAGTCAATCTCATCGAACTTACAAAGTCAAACTCATCGAACTTGGAATTGTGTTATCGAACTTGGCTGAAATTTGACTTTTTACGGTGAAACTTCAAACGGCTATAACTTTTGAACCGTAACTCCATTTTCAGCCCATAACCAATCAAAACGACCGTGAGAATGAGAAGATCAACACGTTGAATCAATTAAAGTTTATTCAACCAAACCTTCGAGGCCTAAAATCGCTCCGAAAGGAAGTTATCGACGTTTTTAAATTTTAAGACCAAATTTTGACTACAACAACTTGCATTAACTTACAACAAACTCAACTCCTATATCGTTGAACTGATCCAAGATCAACTTTATCATATATACATTCATCAATGGCAACTCAACAAGACATCCATGCAGCCGGTGCAGAGAACCGTCCTCCTATGCTTGAAAAAGGTGGGTATCTTCCATGGATAAGCCGCATGCTTCGTTACATCAAAACCAAACCTAATGGTAAACTCATGCTCCAATCCATTAAGGAGGGTCCCTTCAAACCAAGACAAATCCAAGATCCCGGAGATCCAAATGGAACACCTCCTGTTCTACCATTCTTTCATGAACAAACAGAAGCAGAATACATAGATGATGACAAGAAACAGATCGAAGCTGATGATATGGCAATGCTCTTAATCCAACTAGGATTACCTCGAGAGATCTTCGCTGCAATTGACAGCTGTGAAAATGCATTGCAATTTGGGAACGATTTAGAAGGCTATGTCATGGAACAGAAATTGGGCAACAAGATGTTGAAAACAAGCTACTAACTGAATGGGAGAAGTTTACATCCACTCCTGGAGAATCCATTGAATCCTACTATACCAGGTTCTGCACTTTAATGAATGAGCTAATCAGAAACAAGTTGACACCAAGAACAATCGCGAGCAACATCAAGTTCATCAACAATCTTCAAGAAGAATGGGGACGATATGTCACTATTGTCAACCAAACAAAGGATTTGCATCAGGTGAATTATGATCAGCTCTACGATTTTCTGAAGCAAAACCAAGCTGAGGCTAATGAAGTAAGGAAAGAAAGACTGGCAAAGAATCATGATCCTCTCGCACTCATTGCTAACACACCGACACCTTTACCAGTATACACACCACATCAACCATCTTCATCTTCAACTCACAACTACATGCAACAACAAACTGCTGTCATCCCACCACAACAATTCTACCCACAACAACAAGTTATTCCACAACAACAATATCCACAATTCCAAGAACCAGAGCTCACTGACAATGATGAATCTACTGCTGCTTTGACACAAGCATTTGCTTATTTGACAAATGCATTCCAAGGACGCTATTCTACACCAACCAACAACAAACAAAGGATTGCATCGAACACTCGCAACAGGTAGATTGCTTAGTTGAGTTTCAATATGGGTCAAGGAGGACAAATGGTTGGGAATCAGCAAGGATATGCTACTGGATTTTAGATGGGTAATCAGAACATGCAGAATGCAGGACAGTATGCAGGGAATCAGTTGGGTCAGTATGCAGGGAATCAGATGGGTCAGTTTGTTGGAAATCAGAGGGGTCAAAATGTTGGAAATTAAACAGTGGGTAATCAGATTGGGAATGTTGCAGCTCTAGTTGTCGGAAATTATGGAAATGTAAATCAGGGTAATCCGATAAAGTGTTTCAACTGTCAGGGTGTAGTTCATATTACAAGGAACTGTCCTACTAAGCCGGCACAAAAGGAACAAGCAGGGTTTCAGTTGTCTGGTGAGGAAAATGATTTTATGGCTCTTATGGATAACAAGGAAGACCGAGAGGACATCGATGCGAACTGCATATTTATGGCAAATCTTCAGGAGGCTAAGTACGACACGGATTCTGACACACCTCCTGTTTATGACACCAATGCAGTATCTGAGGTATCATTATTCAATACATGCCACAATAATGATATATTGGATATGTCTCCTCATGAGGAACAACATTCTGAGGCTCCAGCACCCACTTATGATACATACCTGGACACGCCGAGTAGTAACAATACTGATTTGGCAACCCCATATATGAATCATAGTGGAGGCTCAGTTTCACAGCATGCTGAGAATGATGAGGAAACACGCGCTCTTTTTGAATCATTATTGAATAATTGTAGCATTGAAATTGAGAAAGTGAAAAAGGTCAATCGCGATGTTAAGGCCGCAAATGAGAAAATGACCGCTGAGCTTGAGAGGTATAAGAAAAACGAAAAAGCTTTTGAGTTTCATAAAAAACGACAGTCAGACTTAGAAATTGGTTATCAAAATTCCGTTTCAAGGGAAAAACAATTACAAATCAAGTTTGACACACTTAATGTTAATTCACAAATGAAAATAAAATCCTTAAATGCGGAAATTTCTGATTTGAAAAACCAACTTTCTAAACAAAAATCAACTTGTTCTGATATTGAAAAAGAAAAGAAACAGTTGAAATCAGATTTTTCAAAATGAGAAAATGATCTTCTTGATGAATCATTGAGAAGCAAGAAACAATCAAAAGGTTGGAAGATTTGCTTTTGAAAACGGGTCATTCTAGTCAAACCATTCATATGCTTATTAAAGATCCAAATCCGTTTTTACATACAATGAAGAAAATGGCTATCGGTTGTGAAAGTCCTTATACTCTCAAGAAAGCTCAGAAAGAAGAGAATGTTTTGTACAATGGAAATATAATATATGCTAAACATGATCCTCCCGTTGTTCGTGATTCTGAGGAAACAATATAACTTGCTGAAGAGAGTCTAACCAAAATGAAACAAAAGAATCCAAACCAGAAATCAATTGATTATGATAAACTAAACAAACTCTCTGGAGTTACTATTGTCCAACAAAAAAAAATACCAAATTTTTCCAAAAAACCAGTTGATGATGTACCCTCCGAACGGGTCGAAGGACTCCCCTTCGAGCCTGTGCAAAGCCCTCTCTTCGGAGACCCAGGTTAATCTCTTAACACGTTTCATTGGCGTAAAACCATTCATCTATGAAGTGGTTACCATGTGGGAATCCGCCAATCGAAGCCTTAAGCCCTTCGGGGTATCTCCTGCGAAGGAACAACAACGGAGAGCTACCTTGACTTGGTCATACCCACGTCTCCTCTTCCTTTAGGCTTTCCCGCTAAAACAGATATCGTGGGCTACAAAGCCCTAGCGGTTACCACAAATCATGGGACGCCCCCATGATCTCCGAACAAAGTGCAACCGCCCTCTAAAGCCTATTTCTCCCCTATAAATAGCATTAGACGGGCCATAACCATGGTATGTTAACTGAATCTCAACCGTACTCTCGCAACTTACCTCAAACTTACCATTACACATACTTACTCGCACGTCAGAGGTGGTTCGCAGGGTCCATCCCCTGCGCAATCACTTAACGTAGTGTTTTAGTATTTCTTATTTCAGGTTAAAGACAAGCTTGGCGCAACCTCAACATCCCATAAATCCTTTGATCATTATCGAAGGCCTGGTCGTGCAATTTATTGTACAATCAGTGGCGCCATCCGTGGGACCGCTACAATTGGTCTTGTTATTTCCAAGCTTATAACCAACCAACTACTTTCACTATTATTCCGGCATGGATCAAGGGAGAGAAGATACTCCCCCACCGGGTTTCTCGACCTTGGCGCCAATACCAATCAATGACTCCAACAACCTTCCCCCAATAACCGCCTCCACATTCACAACACGTTCTCACCCATAAACAACACCCAACCATCATGCTTCAACATCAGCCAATTCGGAGCCTATTATTAGCCCAGCCTTTGTCAAAGCCAACCACGAAGTGTTGGAATCTCTCTTAAGGGCTCGCAAAAGGCAAGTTAGGAATGCTAAGATGCGAAGAGAGTTGGAATACTCAAGTGACGAGTATGACGAAGAAATGGAAATGGAGCCTAGGCCTCCGGCTCATGGACCAACACTCTCAACCCTAAGGATTGGGTCACCAGTTGGTCGAAGGCTAGGCTGAAGGTCTGTTAGGTTTGAAGGAGTCCCGGAGAGGGCTCTGACAAGAAGAGAAGGGGTGGTTACGGAAGGCTCCAATGGTAGGAGACAACGAAGGGAAGAAGTGGGGGTGAATCTACCTCCGTTGTTAGCAGCTCATCTTGGAAGGAATGAAGCTGCGGTTCCGTTGCAGCCTTCTCATGCATTAGGCGTAGAAGGCAATCCATCTACAATTAATATGGGAGGAATCTTCCTCCCAATGGTATGTACCCTTCGTTTCAAACTCATTCTTATCCTCAAAGTTTATATCCTCCAGTAAATGGACAGCCTAATAACCCAAGTCTCCCTCAACCTTATGGGAATATGCCCTTCGGGCATCCTATGGCGTACCCTCCGTATGCATGGGAAACGGTTATCCGTTTGCCATGAACACGCCTTATCAGTCCTACCCAAGCCAAACTCCTATGGGAATGCCCCCAAACAACAATCCTTACAATACTGTCCCCATGTATGCACCACCTTATAATTGTCTATACTCGGACCCCATGGGTTCGGCTACGCCCTTTGTTAGGTGGATAGAAGATTACCCTTTGCCTGATGGGTTGAAAATGCCTTCGCATATTGGGACTTATGATGGGAAGGGGGATCCGGACAATTTATTACATTTGTTCGAAGGGGCTATTAAGATGCAAAAGTGGGTTATGCCTGTGGCCTGTCACATGTTTACTTATACCCTGCGGGATTCTGCCCATATTTGGTGGAATGGGCAAAAGCCTGGCAGCATTGTCAATCTTGATGATCTCAAGGCTAAGTTTCGATCACACTTCAGTCAGCAAAAGAAGTTTACTAGGACCCATCTAACGGTGCACAACATCAAACAAAAAGAAAATGAAAGCACAAGGGCCTTCGTTACTAGGTACACCGATGAAACTTTACAGATCTTGGGTCTTCATGAAGATCAGCGCATTTCGGGTTTCGTACATGGTCTTCGAAATCGGAGTTTGGTGGAATTCTTATCCACTGACCTACTGACAACTTACAAGGGGTTAATGGAAAAGACGTATACTTGGATTGAAGCAAAAGAAGTATCTACTAATGGTGCTCCGGTTGACAGAGACAACAACAACAAGTTCTCATAGCATTCTGTGTGGGAAGGGTCCAAGAACAAGAACAAAGGCAGAGACAGGTTTTCTCCATATAAAGATCCTAATCACGGTTTGCTGGGAAGTTTAACTAAGTCTTCGAAAGAAATACTTGCTACGGAAAGGGCTGCTAAAGCCTTCGAAGCACCCCCTCGCATGACAAGCAAGGGTAAAAATAGGGATACAAGCAAGTATTGTCATTTTCATGAAGATTATGGCCATGATACGAACAGTTGCAGGGAGCTAAAGAAACAGATAGAAGAGGCTATAAAGTTCGGGCAACTGGCACATCTGGTGAAGGGCATCAAGAAGGGAAAGGAAAAAATGTCTGACACTCAATTGGCTAAAGATACTACTCCTCTCGAAGCCCCAATACTCATGGTTCGTTGGGGCGAAGCCGGCTTAAAAAGAAAGGTAACGGAGCAGGGGGTAAGCGAAGTAGGGGAGGTAACATTTCCTCCTATTACAGGCCAAGTCCCTTCGAATGATCCAGTGGTTATCAAAGTTTTAGTCTTCAACTGAGAAGTAAACAGGGCCTACATGGACTGCGGAAGGTCCTGCGAAATCATATACGAGCATTGTTTTCTTAAGCTCAAGCCTTCAATCAGATCGCAACGGGTTGATTCGAAGATACCTTTGGTAGGGTTCTCCGGTGAGCATTCTTGGCCTCTGGGAGAAGTACCATTGGACATTACAATAGGAGAAGGCAAGCTCGCAAGGACAGAAACCCTCACATTTGCTATCGTAAGGTCCGATTCTCCTTACAAACTATTGATAGGAAGGACCGCCATGCAAAAGATGGGAATCGTAGTCTCCACCATACATGTAGCGGTCAAATTCCATACACCTTATGGGATAGGTACCGTGTTCTCCAGTTACAATCAGGGGAAGATCGGAGATATTGGTAAAAAGATCAAGGAAAGTCCCGAAGAGTCTCCGAAGGCCATTCTAAGTTGTACAGATGCCGAAGAACGTATTGTGGTAAATGTGCTCTATCCAGAGCAAACGATGGTAATCGGGAAACAACTCCCTGCTAACTTTAAAGCAGACTTGGAGAAGCTACTCAAAGCCAACAAAGATGTCTTCGCATGGACGTACTCAGATATGACGGGGGTTCCTCGAACTCTTATGATCGACGGCAAGCCCTTCGGCACAGAACACAAGCTTAATGAGTTCATGCACATTGAACCAATTAAGCAAAAGCGACGAAGTCTGGCACCTGAAAGGAGCGCAGCCGCTTGCAAAGTGGTGGATGAACTTGTACGAGCAGGAATTCTCAGGAAAGTGAAATACCAAACCCGGGTAGCCAATCCAGTTATGGTAAAGAAGAGTGACGAAGGGTGGCGAATGTGTGTTGACTTCACCGACATCAACAAAGCTTGCCCGAAGGACTGCTACCCTCTACCATAAATTGATTGGAAGGTCGAATCCCTCTCGGGTTTCCGTTTGAAATGTTTTCTTGATGCCTACAAGGGGTATCACCAAATGCAAATGCCGGAGGAAGATGAGGAGAAGACAGCCTTCTACACAGGAAAGGGTTTCTATTGCTACAAGAAAATGCCCTTCGGTCTAAAGAACGCAGGGGCAACTTATCAACGTTTGGTAGACAAAGCCTTCCACAAGCAAATAGGAAGGAACTTGGAAGCCTACGTTGATGATATGGTAATAAAAAGTAGGACTGAGGGAGACCTACTCTCCGACATTCAAGAAATCTTCGATCAATTAAGGGCAATCAACATGAAGCTTAACCCAAAGAAATGCTCCTTCGGCGTAAAAGAAGGAAAATTCTTGGGCATCTGATTACAAAGCAAGGGATCAAAGCTAACCCTTAGAAAGTCAAAGCCATCACTGATCTATAAGCTCCAAAGTCATTGAAAGAAGTACAGAGCCTGAATGGGAAGCTTGCAGCACTCAGCAGATTCCTGTCGAAAGGGGCAGATCATTCTTTACCATTTTTCAAAACACTCAAGGAGTGTACGGATAAAAATACTTTCCAATGGTGTTGGGATGCAGAAGCCGCTTTCCAAAAGCTGAAGGAATTTAGGGAAATCCTACCAACACTTACAGCCCCAATCAAAGGCGAAGTGTTGTTCATGTACATTGCGGCATCCTTCGAAAGCATCAGTGTTGTTCTTTTGGCAGAAAGGGATAAGAAACAAGTCCCAATTTACTTTGTTAGCAGGGTCCTACAAGGGGCCGAATTGAACTATCCGGAGTTAGAAAAGCTGATCTTAGCTTTGGTTTATGTTGCAAGGCTTCTTCGAAGGTACTTCCAAGCTCATCCCATCACAGTATTGACCGACAAGCCAATTAAATAGATATTGGCGAAGCCGGAGAAATCGGGTAGAGTGGCTAAATGGGCCATCGAACTGGGGGAGCATGAAATAGAGTACAAGGGTCGAAACTCCGTCAAAGGCCAGATACTGGCAGACTTTCTTGCTGAAACACCCTCCGGACCTAGACAAGACAAGGAAATCCCAAAATAAAATCCCCCAAAGATGAAGGAGGGGTGGAAACTATACACAGATGGAGCCTCAAGCTCCGACGGTTTGGGAGCAGGTCTAATGCTGGTTAGTCAGGAGGGGAAGGAATATACTTATGCATTACGTTTTGAGTTTGAAGCCACCAATATTGAAGCTGAGTACGAGGCTTTGTTAGCCGGTCTTCGACTTGCAAAGGAGATGGAGGTTCGAAACCTCACCATTTTTGTGGACTCGCAGCTAGTCGCCAACCAAATCAAGGGCTCTTACAAAGCAAGGCAGCCCACCATCAAACAATATTTGGATAAAGCTAAAGAGCTTCTTTAGGGATTTGATTCCTATGAGATAGCACATGTTCGCAGAAATCAAGACAAGAAAGCAGACGCCTTGAGCAAGCTAGCTTCGATGGCATTTGCTCATCTGACGAAGGAAATTTTGGTAGAAGTATTGGCTAACAGGTCAATAAAAAAAGGCGGAGTATCTGATATCATACCTGAAGAAGGCCCAAATTGGATGACC
Organism: Artemisia tridentata subsp. tridentata; assembly: GCA_021014915.2. NCBI lineage: Eukaryota > Viridiplantae > Streptophyta > Magnoliopsida > Asterales > Asteraceae > Artemisia > Artemisia tridentata. The sequence goes on from CP139503.1 coordinate 258,239,318, forward strand.
CCAATAAGGGAATACTTGATCAGTGGTATCCTTCCTGAAGACCCAAAGTTAGCACAAAGGGTCAGGGTCAAAGCACCCCAATATAGATTTATTGGGGATAATCTCTACAGGAGATCCTTCTTATCTCCATGGCTTCGTTGTGTGGGACTAAAGTAGGCTGCGAGCATCATCTATGATGCTCATGATGAATTTTGTGGAATGCACACAAATCCTCCGGTCATCGCCTCGAAAATAGAGAAGTTGGGGTATTACTAGCCATCAATGCTGGAGGACGCAACTAAAATACCACAAATGTGTGAAGCATGTCCGGCACACTCAAAAGTTCCAAGTCCACCAGAGCATTACGAAAACCCTATCAAATCAACAAGGCCTTTCGGCCAATGGGGATTCGACATAATCGGACCTCTGCCAGTATCTCTTGGAGGGGTACAATTCTTGTTAATAGCCATAGACTACTTCACCAAATGGGTCGAAGCCAAACCTTTAGCATCAATAACAGGAAAGCATGTGAAAAAGTTTGCGTGGGAGCACATAATTTGCCGATTTGGAGTCCCACAAATTATCACCTCCTACAAAGGGAAGCAATTCGTCGAAGGGGTATTCCCATCTTTCTGCGAAGGCCTAAACATAAAGCAAATGTTCACTTGTGTTGACAAGGACATTGTCATGGAAATCGAGGTAAGGTTAGTGCAACACCAGCATGAGTGGGTAGAAGAACTACCCCAAGTCCTGTGGACATATAGGAATATGTCCTTTGAATAAAACAACACAAGCAAAGCCAAGGCCAACATTCGAAGGGCCCAACGACAGGTCCGAAGGCTGCGGCAACAAAGGACAAGAAATGTCATGGACAAGAATGGAAATGATACTAACTTTCGTAAGTTTTACATATAAGACTTACTCTTTTTAAGCACTTAGCTTGTTTTTCAATTTCATGTAACGCATTCTTCTCACTTGGGAAAGAAGCATTAATGGTAGGTGTCTTAGTGTTCATTTCTTAAAATGATGTAATCCTCCCTACCCACTTAATGATATAACGCATTTCCCTCAAAATCTCTTGTTTCGTTCTATACAACAAAGATTTGATCACCCAAGTACTTTACAAGTTTCAATGTCAAAGGATGAAGCAAGACACATGTCTTGTATGAAAATAAAATCCATTACAATTCACATTAACTTTCCTATAAAGTCTTAGGGTATTCTAAGCCCTTCGCAACTTAAGGATAAAAGACGGAGTGGGTCACGACCCTCTGTCGCAGTCAAACTATACGATTGCTGAAAATCTTGGTCCAAAATACACACAATAAGGTCATAACCTTAGGTTGTATATTTACGTTTGTATATAAGCGTAAGAGAAGATAAGCATGATATCAAAAGCGGGACATAGTCCCCTAAACTGGCATTAAAAAGGATACATATAGTCATAAGCCAACATTAAAGCATCAAAACAAATTGTCTAAAAACTGGGTCGAAGCCCAGAAGCATAAAGATAAATTGTTCAAACAACTAGGCACAGGCCTAGCAAACCATCAAAAGAAATTGTTCAACAGGTTACATGCCACCCTTAAAGACCAAATTATTGCCAGCATGGCAACCTTCAAACATTCTTTGAGGAATTCGGATCCTCTTGCTGAGATGGGGACGGAGGCTTCACAGATAGGGTTTTTTTGGTAGGAGAGGGAGGCTGTATTTTCCTTGGCTTCTTGGATAGGAGATCTTCAATTGAGGCTGAGGGGTCTCTGGTTGCTTCGGCAAGGAACGGGTACTCCGATGTTGTGTATGCATTACCAGCTTCATTATATTCATGCTCGGAATTCGGACGGTAATAAGGCACCTCTGACAACACCACTGGTTTCTTGGTTTCGGCGATTTCCTCCAGAGTCGTGCATTTAACGTAGAATATGGTTGCATTCACAAGCTTTCCCACAACAACTCCCACCTCATCGCTATGGTACAAGTCCATAGCAACGTAAGGGAAAACCTTCGACACCACCTCAGCCCTATCATTCTTTAAACTCTTGCACTCGAGTTTTAATCCATCCATCTCCTGGCAAAGCTTGACCTCCTTTCCACTAACCGAACTCTCTCAGCCTCAAGACCAGTACATTTAGACTCAAGTATTGTAACCTGTGTCTCATATCCTGAAATCTTGGCCTCCTCCATCTTAAGCTTACCCTGCGACTCCTTAAGCTGTCCTTCAAGACTGTCCATCTTGGCACGAAGGGCCTCATACCTGGGATGCTTCTCAAAGTCCGCAATAGCCTCATCACACCTGGACTCTAACTCAGCATACTTCTTCTCCCTGTCTTTCTCCCTGGCAACGATAACAGCTACCTCCTCCTTTGCATCCTTCACCATATTAATCAACTCCCTTGTGCGGGTGTTCAAGTGGTTGTCCAGCATGGCTTGCCTGGTGTAGCTCTTATCATGTAGATCACAAAGCTTTTCAATAGGCATGTCACTCAAAGACTTTCTCCAGGGAGGAGGAGTGACATTCTTAACCATTAGGTGGCAAGTGATAGCATTTGGTAGTTCCTTGGTGTTCGGCAGCCCTACACAAAAAATATCAATCAGATACGAAGTACATTGGGAAAAGGGGAATTGAAGAAACTTGTGCTTACCATGGATGTCATCATCATCAGCCATCTCTTCTAGTGAATACATAATTGCTTTACCAGGAGACTTCTCTGTCTTCTGCTTGGTAGTTCTGGATGTAGGAGTGGGGATGTTCAATTTCATTTTGGGGGCAGCCTTTGCAGCCTTCGCACTTGTTCCTTTCCTGGTTCGAACCCTATCAGCAATGCCGGAAGACCCTACGATCTTCAGCTGGTCACTCTCGGAGGGAGGATCATCAGAGTCAGCAATATTCTCTACAAACTGGGGGGCTTCCTCAGTATTCACAGGATTGACAGGAGGAAGCACAGCCAGAGGCTTAACGGGGGAAGCATCAATGTCATTGTTGTTCACGGACATAGATGGGGAACCGACTCCATAACTAATATCTTTGGGATCTTTTGGCATAAAGCTCACTTCTTTGGCACCTCCAGATTCCACAAAGTTCCTGAAAGCCATTTCTGCACCAACAAAAGAAAAAGAGATGAATATCAGCAGGTAAGTTATTTATTTTATGTAAATAGGAAATGTACATACTTTTTCCTTCACAAATAATTTCAGGCTTTGATGGAGACCCATCCCAATGGTCCACAATGCCAGCCATAAACAAGATGGGCTCAGGAAAAATTTATACGTCCACTGGATAGCGTGCAAGACGTTGTTACATAGGATCACTTCTTATCTCATAAGGTAGGGGGTCATTGTATCTTTTCTCATCAAACATGTACGCTTCATCTAACAAAGCTGGATACTCAGAAGGTATGATTGTGCTCTCAACATAAGAAAATTGACCTTTCCAATTTTGAATGTTCGAGAAGGGTTTAGTCAATAGGTGTGGCACATCATGCTCACCCCTCTTAGCAATGGTTATCCAATCCCCACCAGGATATAAGTTGACAAAGCCTCTAAGCACAGTCAATGTAGGCTCAAAACCGTATGCTTTGCACATTACGATATAGGTGGTTAACTTGGCTAGACCAAATGGATTAAACCTAGAGATATGAACTTTGTAATATTGCAGAAACTCCAAAATCAAAGGATGTATGGGAATCCTAAAGTTTGATTGAGTAAATACATGCACATATAAACCTACATATCCAGAGGGAGCATCAAAAATATTTTGCTTCTTGCTTGGAAGCATGATTTTGAACTCTGTTGGTATGGGGTAATCACAAAGGAAATCGGATAATGCTTCTTTTGACAAAGTACATGTTTGTTGCTTAATTATTCTTTGGGCTAAATATAGGCCTAGCCCGGTCGCTCGAGCTGCATGCCTTTTTTGGCCCCAAATTTGGCGATTACCCAAACTAGCCCAACCCAGAATCGACTAAAGGTGAGGGTGACATGTGTCCTTGTACCTCTGCAATCGACCTTCTGAAGCGACTTCTAGTTACCTAAGCGACATTCGAATTTGTCCTGTTTCAAACCAAAAAGTCAAACATCGAAAAATGTGATTTTATGCTTTTTGCTCCTTCCACACCTTGGGCGACTTTGTCTAACATTAAGCGACTGACAAGATTACTTTAAGCGCCAATTTCACCTGACAATATTTTTTACTATTGCCAGTTCAATTTGTGCTATCCAATTTTCTTCACTTCTTTGAATACCTTTTGTATACTTTCATACTTTTATTTTCAAAAAGTGTATGAAACACTCTTCGTGTAAGGGGTATTCTAGCAAATTAGAGAGGCACAAAATAACTCTGAAACAAATGTTTTTTAATCTAGAATGTTTTTTAAAACACTTTTCCATTCCCCCCTCCCCTTCCTCCTACACACACACATATTCAAATTCCCCAAAAACACCTACTGTATATCCAATTTAAAAATAAAATCAAAATCAAGGTAGAAACCGTAACGCCATTATCAAAATCAAGGTAAAATCAATAGAGGTATCAACTTCAATATCCCCTAAACCTGCTCATTATTAATTATTCAAGACCCAAATGGCAGATGGATACCTTGATGCAAAGATCACTATTCGGTCGCAGGTATCTGTTCTAGTAACGATTAAAAGTAAGTTGGAAAAGAATCAATCTAGAATCAGTCTGTTTAGAGAAAATGTTTTCGGTCCTTGGTTAGATTTGCGTGTACCCTCTTCTCATGCATATGATAATCATTTGCTAAACCTTGTTTTACACCACCAGGTATATATTCCAAAATTGCTTGATTATTGCCCCCCTATTTCCTTCAGAATGGGGGATAACGTTTTGCAATTTGGTCGTTGGGAGTTTTTTTTTATTACTGGTTTAGTTTTTGGTCCTTTGCCTGACCTTTCCGAAGTTAATGAAACCCCGTTAGGTTTGCGACTCTTTCCTGAAAGACAATTAGACAGGAAGTTCGCTATGTACGCTTCTGAGCTTTTAGAACTTTTGGAAAACGATACACAATTTGATGCTTTATCTAATGAGGATGCGGTTAGAGTTTGCCTGTTGATAGTGGCCGACGTCATATTCAATGGTCGTGGATCTTGGTATGTTGTTCCTAATCATTTGTACCAACTGGTTGAGAATTTTACTGATTGGAATGCCTATCCGTGGGGGGAGTTCTTGTGGAGACGTTTATACGTCTATTTAGCTAATGTAGTTCCTAAGTGTCGTGAAGCTTACTCCAAGAAGAAGGAAAAGTCAAGCCCAACTGATTCTGTAGTTCCCACATATACACTCTCTGGTTTTATTTTGGCTTTTAAGGTTTGATTTTGGCAAAAAAACCTTTGATAATTATTGTGGTGTTTTCGTGTACTAAGACTAACATCAGTTGTATTGTTTTCTCTCGTTAGATTTGGATTCTTGAGAGTTATCCCAACAGCAGGTCATGGTGGAAGAAAGACTCGAGTAAGATCCCACGTGGTATTTCTTGGTCACAGGGTAAAAGGTTCCAAAAATGTCATCATGATCTACTTTGTGGTGCGGTAAGCATTTCCATTATTTTTTTTTGTTAGTAGATATAATTTACGAATATATGTGTATTTGTTTTTGACATTACTTATAATTTGTTATCTAGAGTTCGAATCCAATATTGAAACTTGTTGCAACTGATGAAGAAAGGTTGCAACCATGGTTTGTACGCAATAATGAGTATTTAGTTGAGCTTAGCTGTATTGAAAGCCAAGCAGCCGTTGCAGATGTTGCCGTTGAGGTAAATTGACATTACTAGAAAGTTTTGCACCATTTGGGTTGTATAACTGTACTTCAAAATTATTTTGATACCAATTTTCATTTTCTTGCAGCCAAATGCTGGTGTAGATGCTGGTGAAAGACGTAACATATTTGCTGAGCTTGTGGCCGTGAAGTCACTGGTTAAGGGGCTCAATGTTAACGTGATTAATGAAGTTATACAAAGAATCATGAATATTGAGGAATATCTGAACATACGTGTAATACCTGAAATTTGAAAACATGCAAAATGACCAAAATGCCCCTACAAACTTAAAATTTTATTTAAAAGCTTATAAATCACCAAATAAATTCCAAACCTTCGGGAATGAACTAGATATGAATCCAAATAATTTTGTGATTACATTTTAATATTTAGAAAAGTATAATATACAAAAAAATAATTATTTGGCCGGTTATGTATTTATTTCGTGTATTAATAAGTATTAAAAATACAAAATAAATAGAATAAATACAAGATAAATGCAAATAAATTTAGGAAAAGATCACAATCAGTATTTAACCTTAATTAAGCTTGATTGGGCCAAAATTATTGATACCTTATCAAATATACACGTTTTCATAATTTATGTATATATATATATATATATATATATATATATATATATAATATACATATTAACGAAACCCTTAAACCCTTTCAAAAATCGTTCAGTCTCAAATCGACCAAGGAGAATTCGTGTGCCATTTTTCCAGAGTTCTACATAACCTAAAGAAGCTTAGGAAATTGTTTGGAGGTCGTGAGATCCATTGGTTTGATCGCCAGTCATTTGTTTTGTCGAATACGTATAACCGAGAGGTACAATTTCTAAATAACCCTTTGACACGTTCGATCTTGCATATAGTATTTTTCTTATGTTAGTATGATTATATAAGACCTAAATAAAATGTATAACTCGAATCATGCAAGCTATATAAGTCGTACGAATTTTTGAGAGCTAAAACGTAAGTAAAATACAATACGCTTAATACGATTGATTCAGGGCATGTAATTATTTATTTTGGATATTATACGACATATATGGTCTGGGAAAAATAGTGGTTCGAATTGTAGAAGCTTATATGGATCGTAACTAATTTTTGTTAAAATCGTATTATATGTGTCGAATAGAAAGAAATAAAAAGGAACCCTAGAACCGATTAGGGTTAGGGTTTGGTACTTTAATTCTGGTCATTAAATGCAAACTAATGATGAGGTAATGAGTATTTGATGATTAGATGAGTTAGGGTTTTGTTTTGCTTCTTAAACATGTTATACGATTGGGAAAATAAATAAGGAGGACTTGTTTTGTCATTCTTGAAACTCAAAGGTTGTTTTTATAATGTTAATTAGGTCAGTATAAATGTGTAAAAATTATAGGATGAGGTCCTTAAGTGTAAAATTTGCAAGAACATGATTTATTTGTTATTTTATGGTTCGAATTAGGAAGAAATTAAGTAGAGGGACTAAAAGTGTAAATAATGAAACTTTAAGGATTAAAGATTTAATTCTGATTAAAATATGAGTTTAAAATTAATAACTTGTGATATTTCATTTGAAACCCTTAACTTTGATATAATTACAATTAAAACCCCAAGTTATGGAAACTTGACAAAATGAACCCTGAACTATCTTAACTTGCTAAAATGTACCCTATTTCCATAATAGTATTAATTAATGACTTAACAAGAATTGATACTTAAATCTTTCGAATTGTGGAAACTTACTAAATAAGGAAACTTTCTAAAAATGGAAACTTACTTGAAATGGAAAGATAACTAAGAGTACTTTGTAATTCTCTTCTACTCCTCTAGGTGTGAAGAAGGAGTAACTCGATCTCTTTTAGCCTTTTGTCTTTGTTCTTGCTTGCTAATAAGGTACAGATATTCTGCCCTTCTTGTAAGGTGCCTTCGTTCTCTTGATCTCTTGTTTTGATTCGTTTAGGATTCCCCAAACCTTTGCTATGTACCCTTGTTTTGTGAACCTTAGATTTGAACCTTTGTTTTGGAACCCTTGCCTTGATCTTTGCCTTGAACCACTATGAACCTTGATATGAACCTTGCCATAAAACCTTGACTTGAACCCTAATATGCTTGATATTGTAATTGGATGAGAAAACATTTTTTATTTATTTATGAAAATATTTTAAGAAGACCATTTTTAAAACTAGTTGATTGAAAACTATTTTAAAGACTATTTTTATGAAAACCATTTTAAAATATTATTTTATGGAAACTATTTTAAAGGATTGTTTTCAAATGAACTTTTAGATTAAACCTTTACTATGAACATTTGCTACGATCTCTTGTCTTGACCATGTGAATTGAACCCATTGATATGTAACTTGAAACTTGAACTTGCCTTGTACACTTGATACTTGACCTTGACCTTGACCCACAGTTTGAGACTACGAGCCATACTAGGCATGAGGGTTTCATGTCCTTGTCATTGATGCACCAATGACTTGACTTTTGGGTAGGAAAGTGATGACCTATCCCGTCCCTGCCATGACTTGATAATTGAATTGTACACGTAGATGAAGACATTGTGGCAGCCTACAGGGGCACATGGATGCATCCTAGATTTGGATTTGGATTTGTACTTGACTTGACTTGATTACGTGTATTGTTAGTGACATGATGGGTGTGTGCGATACACGTCATTCACTCTTGGGAGCCCGCGACTCCAACCCTTGGAGGTATCCCCTCATATTGTACTTGTCATACCGAGGTCACCCCTCCGTATACATGTATACTTGTTTACTTGACTTGATATGATATGTTCTGGGCTCGTAGAGGATTGCTGTATCTGTTTATTTTTCTGTTTACCTTACTTTTTTCACTTGTACATTATTCCTTATTTGTTCTTATGCCTTTACTCTTGATAACCTTTACTACATTTACATTTCGTAAACCTTTATTACTGCTTGTTATCGTTATATCTGTTCACTGAGCTCTCGTAGCTCAGCCGCATTTTTCCTTTTCCTGCGGCAGGTATTTAAGCTAGGAAGCTGGGTTTTGCTTTGGGATGAGAGCAACTTTGAGTGAAGCATGGACCTTAGTACCTTAGTTCTACCATTTGAAATTTGACTTGTTATGCCTTCGTTTGGCACTTGATTGTTTAGTACTTCATTTATTTCTCTTCATTGTCTTGTTGAACTTGATATAAGTCTTGTTGGCTTATTATCTTTTGGTTTAATGTTAAGACTTCCGCTGTTTTATTATTACTTGTTCTGATGTGAAACCATAGCATTGTGACATCTTTGCCCTTCTCGGGTCGGGGTGTTACAATTTATGGTATCAGAGACAGGTTGGACCCTTAGGTTTCCCGAAAACCCTTAGGCTTAGGCCATTGACCTGTGAGGATTGGGTAGACATTAGGTTTCCTTTCGCGCACTCTCTTTTCCTGTCCTGCTCTGTCATATTTTCTCGATCTGCTCTGTCATTTTCTGTTTGCTCTTACTAATCGTTTTGACAATCATTCAGATGGTGAATACGCGTTTTACCCAGTACACTGATGGGAATGATGGCCCTGATTTCGAGGCCATGATAGCTGCTGCTATGGCTGCTGCTCTTCCTCAATTGGTGACCCAAGTCACCAATAACATCAGAAATGGGGCAAGTTCTTCTGGTGGTGGTGGTGGTGGCGATGCTCCACCTGTCGGTATTCATGTTTGGATTGAAAGGTTCAACAAACTCAAGCCTCTCTCCTTCAGGTCCGCTGCTACTCCCCATGAGGCAGAGGACTGGATTACCCATGTCGAGAAGTTGTTCAGGGTTCTCGGATGTGCTGACGAATTTAAAACTCGTTTGGCCACATTCAAGCTAGAGGGTGACGCTCTTAATTGGTGGACTGCTCTTGTTCAAGCAAAAGGAGATGACTATGCTGAGACCTGTTCTTGGGCGGACTTCATTGAGGTGTTCTATAGGCAGTATATTCCATTATCGGAGCAGCAGAGATACGAGAGAGAGTATGCGACGATTCGTCAGGGGGATCGTGAGTCTTCGGGTGAGTTTATGCAGCGATTCTTGCGCTTGGCCAGCTTTGTTGGGCCGGAGGTTACTGGGGATGCTCATCGTCAGGCTCGTCATTTTAAGTGGGCATTGAAGAGGTGGGTACTAGATCGTGTTGTAAACTTTGAGTACGAGGATGTGGCTGCGGTTCAGGATGCTGCGCGTAACATTGAGTTGCTACATGCGGACGAGGGTTCTAATAAACGGGATAGGGATGGAAATCGTGTGAACTCTAAGGAGCAAAGTCGCCTGGACCAAGGATATGAGCAGCAAAGGCGGTCTAATAGGAGTTTTGAATCACGAGATCAGGTGGATCGTGGTCATGATCAGAGAGGTCGGGATTCGAAGTCAAATTCTAATCAGGGTGGTGATCGTCACGGGCGCAGCGACAGTCAGAGGAAGTGGAAGGATCAGTCTTCCAGGGATTACCAGCAGAATCGGGTTTCTGGATCGAATACTCAGAAGGGATCAGCTGAGAACCTACCTACTCTAGTTAGTTGTGCTTATTGTGGGAAGTATCATTCGGGAGTTTGTCGTAAGGCTTCGGGTGCTTGCTATGGATGTGGATCCACTGGACATATGGTGAAGGACTGCCCTAGGAATCCGTCGGCACTTGAAAAATATCTTGACCCTCCTCCTCCTACTTCTAGTAACGGTCGTGTTTTCATGCTTTCTCGTGACCAGGCAGGCAAGGCGTCTGGTATGTGATTGTTTCGTTTCAGTTCTATTTTCCTTTCCCTTTTCTTGCAAATTTCGAGGACGAAATTTTTTGTTTAGAGGGGAAGAAGTTGTATTACCTGAAATTTGAAAACATGCAAAATGACCAAAATGCCCCTACAAATTTAAAATTTTATTTAAAAGCTTATAAATCACCAAATAAATTCCAAACCTTCGGGAATGAACTAGATATGAATCCAAATAATTTTGTGATTACATTTTAATATTTAGAAAAGTATAATATACAAAAAAAATAATTATTTGGCCGGTTATGTATTTATTTCGTGTATTAATAAGTATTAAAAATACAAAATAAATAGAATAAATACAAGATAAATGCAAATAAATTTAGGAAAAGATCACAATCAGTATTTAACCTTAATTAAGCTTGATTGGGCCGAAATTATTGATATCTTATCAACTATACACGTTTTCATAATTTATGTATATATATATACATATTAACGAAACCCTTAAACCCTTTCAAAAATCGTTCAGTCTCAAATCGACCAAGGAGAATTCGTGTGACATTTTTCCAGAGTTCTACATAACCTAAAGAAGCTTAGGAAATTGTTTGGAGGTCGTGAGATCCATTGGTTTGATCGCCAGTCATTTGTTTTGTCGAATACGTATAACCGAGAGGTACAATTTCTAAATAACCCTTTGACACGTTCGATCTTGCATATAGTATTTTTCTTATGTTAGTATGATTATATAAGACCTAAATAAAATGTATAACTCGAATCATGCAAGCTATATAAGTCGTACGAATTTTTGAGAGCTAAAACGTAAGTAAAATACAATACGCTTAATACGATTGATTCAGGGCATGTAATTATTTATTTTGGATATTATACGACATATATGGTCTGGGAAAAATAGTGGTTCGAATTGTAGAAGCTTATATGGATCGTAACTAATTTTTGTTAAAATCGTATTATATGTGTCGAATAGAAAGAAATAAAAAGGAACCCTAGAACCGATTAGGGTTAGGGTTTGGTACTTTAATTCTGGTCATTAAATGCAAACTAATGATGAGGTAATGAGTATTTGATGATTAGATGAGTTAGGGTTTTGTTTTGCTTCTTAAACATGTTATACGATTGGGAAAATAAATAAGGAGGACTTGTTTTGTCATTCTTGAAACTCAAAGGTTGTTTTTATAATGTTAATTAGGTCAGTATAAATGTGTAAAAATTATAGGATGAGGTCCTTAAGTGTAAAATTTGCAAGAACATGATTTATTTGTTATTTTATGGTTCGAATTAGGAAGAAATTAAGTAGAGGGACTAAAAGTGTAAATAATGAAACTTTAAGGATTAAAGATGTAATTCTGATTAAAAGATGAGTTTAAAATTAATAACTTGTGATATTTCATTTGAAACCCTTAACTTTGATATAATTACAATTAAAACCCCAAGTTATGGAAACTTGACAAAATGAACCCTGAACTATCTTAACTTGCTAAAATGTACCCTATTTCCATAATCGTATTAATTAATGACTTAACAAGAATTGATACTTAAATCTTTCGAATTGTGGAAACTTACTAAATAAGGAAACTTTCTAAAAATGGAAACTTACTCGAAATGGAAAGATAACTAAGAGTACTTTGTAATTCTCTTCTACTCCTCTAGGTGTGAAGAAGGAGTAACTCGATCTCTTTTAGCCTTTTGTCTTTGTTCTTGCTTGCTAATAAGGTACAGATATTCTGCCCTTCTTGTAAGGTGCCTTCGTTCTCTTGATCTCTTGTTTTGATTCGTTTAGGATTCCCCAAACCTTTGCTATGTACCCTTGTTTTGTGAACCTTAGATTTGAACCTTTGTTTTGGAACCCTTGCCTTGATCTTTGCCTTGAACCACTATGAACCTTGATATGAACCTTGCCATAAAACCTTGACTTGAACCCTAATATGCTTGATATTGTAATTGGATGAGAAAACCTTTTTTATTTATTTATGAAAATGTTTTAAGAAGACCATTTTTTAAACTAGTTGATTGAAAACTATTTTAAAGACTATTTTTATGAAAACCATTTTAAAAGATTATTTTATGGAAACTATTTTAAAGGATTGTTTTCAAATGAACTTTTAGATTAAACCTTTACTATGAACATTTGCTACGATCTCTTGTCTTGACCATGTGAATTGAACCCATTGATATGTAACTTGAAACTTGAACTTGCCTTGTACACTTGATACTTGACCTTGACCTTGACCCACAGTTTGAGACTACGAGCCATACTAGGCATGAGGGTTTCATGTCCTTGTCATTGATGCACCAATGACTTGACTTTTGGGTAGGAAAGTGATGACCTATCCCGTCCCTGCCATGACTTGATAATTGAATTGTACACGTAGATGAAGACATTGTGGCAGCCTACAGGGGCGCATGGATGCATCCTAGATTTGGATTTGGATTTGTACTTGACTTGACTTGATTACGTGTATTGTTAGTGACATGATGGGTGTGTGCGATACACGTCATTCACTCTTGGGAGCCCGCGACTCCAACCCTTGGAGGTATCCCCTCATATTGTACTTGTCATACCGAGGTCACCCCTCCGTATACATGTATACTTGTTTACTTGACTTGATATGATATGTTCTGGGCTCGTAGAGGATTGCTGTATCTGTTTATTTTTCTGTTTACCTTACCTTTTTCACTTGTACATTATTCCTTATTTGTTCCTATGCCTTTACTCTTGATAACCTTTACTACATTTACATTTCGTAAACCTTTATTACTGCTTGTTATCGTTATATCTGTTCACTGAGCTCTCGTAGCTCAACCGCATTTTTCCTTTTCCTGTGGCAGGTATTTAAGCTAGGAAGCTGGGTTTTGCTTTGGGATGAGAGCAACTTTGAGTGAAGCATGGACCTTAGTACCTTAGTTCTACCATTTGAAATTTGACTTGTTATGCCTTCGTTTGGCACTTGATTGTTTAGTACTTCATTTATTTCTCTTCATTGTCTTGTTGAACTTGATATAAGTCTTGTTGGCTTATTATCTTTTGGTTTAATGTTAAGACTTCCGCTATTTTATTATTACTTGTTCTGATGTGAAACCATAGCATTGTGACATCTTTGCCATTCTCGGGTCGGGGTGTTACAATACGACCTCAAGGGGTGAGCTGTCTAAATTATTTTCTTTTCCAAGAAAAGTACTTTGAGGATACCATATTTATTTTATTTTTTCCCCAAGAATATCAAGAAAGTATATATATTCATTGAAACAGGCATCAACATCTATTCAAGAAACGTCTGAAGCAGGGGCAAATGTTAGTTATCACTTTGTTCCCAAAGTTACAAATGTAAGAAGATATTTCCAAAGTTGCGAATACTCTTAATAATAGTAAACCAATCTTATTTTTTGAAATTCAGAATCCAAGTCCTGTTCATGACAACTCAGAGGTACAAGTACAGCGGGTTAGATGTCTAAATTTATATTTTAACCACCAAATTACTCTGAGGATACCATATTTATTTTTTTTTCACAAAAAAGTATTAACAAAATACGTATATATTTATTGAAACAGTGTTCAACATCTATCCCTGAAATGTCAGAAGTAAGGGCGAATGTCTCCAAAGATGCAAATGTAAGAATGATTTATAAATTTGTTCACGTACCTGCATATTTATTTTTTTAATAGTAAATTCATATTCTTTTTTAATTTCAGAGTCCCAGTCCTGGTCACGACAATTTAGATTTACACCCCCGAGTGGATGAGGATTTAGTAGATGTACACCCCAAAGTGGATGAGGATTTACCTTCCAATGATGTCAAGGTAACATCCTTTAACTAAACTTTTTAATCACATAGGTATCCCTGTTTTGTTATACTACTTTTTATTCATTTTTATATTTTTTATTTATTTTTTCTTTTATTTTATGTTTTCAAATTCAGGAATCAATCCCTTGTGAGAATGAATTTCAGAACCCAATCCCAAAAAGTGTTGCTCAAAAGAATGAGGACCACGGGAAGCTTTTTTATGTTGACGCTTCCGCGTATCCATCCTCTATGTCACAAATGGAGTACAATTATCTTGCATTTAATGATTATCCGGCGGTTGATCACATGCAAGTTGACAACGCTAGTTATAACTGTTTACCAAAAATACCTAACCATTTTTCTCAATCGGCTCTTGATGTAAGTATGCATTTTATAAATAATCCACATGTGGCAGTTGTTTGTTACATTCGCCTTCTTATTATAATTGTGTTTTCATGTAAACTTACAGCCCAAAAACTTTTCTGATGAGCCCAAAAACTATTCTGATGATTTCCTTCATATGATTTTCAAAGAAGCAAGGAAGCCGCAATCCGAATTTCATTCCATGCCTGCCGTTGAAGGGAGCAAGGCTGATGGATCCGATTTTGACAATTATGATAATAATTGTGACCAATTACAAGATGCGGTGTTTCGTATTCCAGACAACACTGCGGGCGGGCATGTTTCTCGTAATCTTGAACTTGAAGGACTGTATATTGATACATGTGATAACGGTCTTGAGAAACTAAACGAGGCTATCCTAGCTATGGAAGATCGGAACGGTTGTGAGTACAAGGATGTTGTCACCAACAAGTCTGATGGCGACGTTGGTGACAGAATTCGTAAGGATTCTGATAAAATTGACGTTGCTGATAAACTAATGGATACGGTGTTTGACGAAGGAAATGAGTATATTGAAAAAATCTACCGGGATGCTGAGGAAGCAAGAAACGCCTGTTTCCTTAAATCTCAAGATAACACTGGGCAGGAGGTTGTCGACCGGGATCCTGAGGTACCTTTTTAAATATATGAGTTAGTGTATTCAGTTCACCTTCCCATCACTTCCACCAGTAGTATGAAATACAATAACACTACTATAATTCATAGTAGCAGTGGTAGCATATACTTGGCAGTAGTATGCAGCTGGTGTATTAACTTCACCCTCTCAGATTCTCTATTAGTAGTATTAAATACACTAACAGTAGTATCATCGTTGGTTGTTGTGGCATGTACTTAGCAGTAGTATCCAGTTGGTTTATTTACTTCACCTCCTTACCTTCTCCAGCAGTAGTATGAAATATACTTACAGCTGTATCACTGTTACATGCAGTAGCATCTAATTAGCAGCAGTATCCAGTTGGTGTATTTAATTCACCTGATTATGGTCTCCAACAGTAGTATGAAACACACTTACAGTAGTATCACTGTTATATGCAGTAGCATCTAAGTAGCAGTAGTATCCACTTGGTGTATTATCTTCACATTGTTACCTTCTGCATTGGTAGTATTAATTACACTAACAGCAGTAGCATCATCGCTGGCAGTAGCATCTACCTAGCAGTAGTATCCACTTGGTGTATTTACTTCACCTGCTTACCTTCTCCAGTATTAGTATGAAATACACTAACAGTATTATGACTGTTACATGCAGTAGCATGTACTTACCAGTAGTATAGAATTGGTGTATTAACTTCACCAACAGCAGTATCATTGTTACTTGCAGTCGCGGCTACTTAGCAGTAGTATCCACTTGGTGTATTTACTTCACCCGCTTACCTTTACCCCGTAGTTGTATGAAACACACCAACAGTAGTATCATTGTTATTACATATATCAAAGGTAAAAAAACGAGATGAACATGCATGGCTAACACTGCTTACAGGAAACGTTCACGAGTCTAAAAAGGAAGAGGAAGTCCGTTAAGGCTGTAAGGTCGCCCTTACCTGGGAAACCAAAAAAGAAACGCCGTAGGCCGAATTTTACCAAAAAGAAGACAATTGAGTTGCAACAAGACGTTCAACAAAAGAGGACGAAAGATGTTGGTAAGTCTTTGAAGGACCCCTATGTGAAGCTACCACCTACAACTCCACCGGTGGCCAAAAGGCGTTCCAAAAGACTAAATAAAGTAATTAGCTTCCCCCATCTGAATGAGGTGGAGCCTTGGGTAGAGGTATTCCACAACTGAACTCAATTGGTCATACGTTTTATTTTAAATTTACAAAACGATGCATTGCTATGTTTTATTTTAAATTTGTTTTTGTTCAGAATTTGTCACGTCCTGCTGGTTTCCTTAGTAACAATAAAGCAGTCAAGAACGTTATTAGGCCAGAATGTATGGCCCGTTTTCTGGAAAAAGGGAGAAATTCAGCTTATACGTTTCCTTGGTGTAAATCCGACGTTGTTGTTGGATGCAAATTTTGGAGAGCTTTGTTGGCGTATGGAAGAGGTCACAAAGGAGGATGGCTTGGGGATGAGGTACTAAATGAATCAGTTGGTGTCTCTGTTTTATTTTATATTTATTAGTTTAGATAATACAATGGCTTTATATTTGAATACTTTCACAGTATCATTTTTATACATACCTTGCAGCATTTGGATCTTTGGGTTGATCTAATGTGGCACTTCAGACCAGCAAATGCTGATTGGGCTATGGCCGGTACGTTCTTCACGACTAGTCTTCTCGAGGGAAGAATGCGTGCATGTTATGCAAATGGATTACGGTATCCTGTGCCATGGTCCAGTGTTGACAAGGTGGGTGTATAAACTGCATTTGTTCTCACAAACCGTTCATCAATTTATTTTTAATTCTAATCGTAGCATTTTTTTCTCTTTAAATGCAGGTCTACTTTCCGGTCAACGTTCCATCTGAACACTGGTTTCTGGCACAGTTAGAAATTAGTACCGGAGTCGTAACGATTTACGACTCACTTGGTACGCCAGATCCAGAGACCAGAAAGGACAATCTGAAGATGAGGGCCACTTTGGAGAAAATGCTCCCCAAGTATCTTAAGTCGTGTAAAGTTTTCGAGGCCAAATCCATATCTGCTTCAAATTATAAGGTAACTTTTCGAGTGGCAGATAATATCCCTACACAAGCTGACGTATATGGTGACTGTGGAGTTTGGGTGTGCATTTTTTTGTATCGGTTAGCTAACAACTTGAGTATGAGTGTTGATGATCCTCTCCAGGTAGCGTTAGCCTATCGAGAGCACATGGTAAGGTACTTTTGGAAGTATAAGGTGCCTGTGAATTCAGATGTTGAATAGATCATGGTTTATATGTCGGTTGTAAATAATTATTTTGAACGGGTTTTTTTTTTTGGTGCTGTTAACTAATGTAGGGACTGTGGGTGATGCTTGGATGGAGTTTTGGGGATGTAGAGTGTCTTTTAGGAATGTTAGGAAATGTTTCGATATGTTATGTTTGTAGGGATCTTTGGAGGTGGAGGAGCGAAGTTTGTGTTAGTGCAGCGATAGCTGAGTGACGATCTGGATCAATCTCTTGTGGATGTTCACAAAAGGGTGTTAGTATAGTGGAGGGGATCAATCTCGTTAGTTGGTCTGAGATGGTAGTCTACTCTGAACTCATGTATGTTTAACTATTGTAGGTCTCTCTATCTTTTTATATAGGGCCCTTTTATATATTAATTGTATGTTTCTTTATATTGATCGACTGTTCACCCGTGTAGAGCACCACAACTATGAGTTCATGTGATGCGCATTAAAACGAAACGCTAACTTGTATTCCAGCCATAACAGTTTACCAAACCCCAGTACATAACACTTACTACATAACACTTGTTGCTATAACAAAATCAATGGAGAGAACATCGAAAGATAAAACAAATACAACTTTGTCATGAACTATCACATTTGACTTGTTAAACGTCAAGTCTCATACATTTCCATCATCAGCTCATTTTGTGAAAGTTCAACCCCTTAATTTGGAACTGTGATCTTTCCCACGTTCTGGTATATCAATTTATTTTCCACATGTTCATTGTAAAACAAATCTTGGTAGTATTCATTTTGGTAGATCCGTGTATATGCACCCATAAACTATGTAATTGACGTATACAAATCACGTTTCAGATTCACATTTTCAACACAACAATTTAAACAACTTGTATAAAATTTCCAGGAAAACAATGTTACATAAATGGGACAGCCCTTGAATCTTCTACCAGTAATTGTCTGGGACCAAGCAGTTTGTACTTTGTAGTATGACTGGTAATGGTTTTGGACAATTGGGTGGTGTTGCATTCAGTAGTTTTCTACTGCCTTTTTATTTAATTTTGGAAGTGAATGAAGATGAAGCCACTTATATCATTCATTTGGGCAAAAAAAATTTCAACCATATGTACGTACAAATTGAGCGCGAGAATAAACATTGGAGGGAAATCTACAGTGCAATTACGAGGGAAACGAGACTTTAGAGGGAAAAATTTAATCGACTTTTTAATTTGAGCGACCAGATCTAGAACTTTTAAGCGACTTTGAACCTATGGTTATGCACAACCCCACAACACAAATAAAGCAAAACTTGTGATATTTTCACACGCCGAACATGATGAACTCAACTAATCCCTCAAAATTAAAAGTTTTATTTGAGTATAAAAAATTAGCTTGCGGAGTTTTAGTTCCAGTATACGTTAATTACATCATGTTGGTAACGTATATCAAGGCGAAATTTGAAATCGCAGATAAGCACATCAGCTTACACTACATATCCGGATCCAAGAAAATTGAACTCCGTGACGATGATGACGTTTCTTTCTTTGTTAATGAAATATGTCGTACGCCTACCATGGTTGTTAGCGGGATTGAGACGTTCAAATTGTATGAAGTTGCTGATTCACGAGAGATTCATGTTGTTGACTTTAACAAAAAAGAATGCAGTTGCCGTAAATGGCAAATATCAGGTTTACCGTGTGGGCATGTTTGTGCAGTTGCTAGAGCAGAAGGTTTGGATAACAATAGCAGTTGGACGTCAAAATGGTTTAAGAAAACAGCGCTAAAAAATACGTACCAAGCTAAGGTGTATCCTCTAAAAGAAATGAAACAGTGGCGTACTCCTGATGACCTGCAAGTGGTAAAACCACCGCTTACTGTAAAGCGGCAACCTGGAAGGCCAAAATAGAAAGACCGTATCCGATCACAGGGGGAAGAACCGAAAAGCACAAGATGTTCGAGGTGTGACAAGAAAGGACACACACGACGTTCATGTAATGTACCATTGGGCCAAAAAAAGGTACTTGTTTCTGTTTTGTATAATGTAAACACTTTTGTTATTTACTTTCTAGTATAGTATAATTTCTTTTTGTTTATTTTTTTTTAATCTGACATTACATCTCAAAAACGTAAAAGAAAGAGAGAATCCTGCACCCCTGCTCCCGATGAGGCAGTTGGACAACAACGACAGGAAGTACCTAGCAGTCGTGAAACTGTCCAACGGACAGACCCAACTGCTGACTCAAATGGTCCTTTCGTATGGAATTGTGAATCATCTACTCCTCGAAGCAACATTCGTAGCAACGACAGCCACTCACGACCGGGGTCCTCAATTAATAACGCTCCTAACAACCACACTCAGACACAACCGGGGCCCTTAGGTCACCCGCACTTGGTTCATTTGGATGATTTCTAGCGAATTATATGGAAGTTGTAACATATGGTGTTAATTATGATACCATGGATTGTTCATTTTAATTTTTTAGATGCACCAACGGATGAACTTGACTATGATTTATGCTGAATAAATTTTGAATACTTACCTATTTACATGTTTTGATCGGTTGGATAATAGCAGATCACCCTTGTATCAGGTTCTTTATTTATTTATTTATTTTTCTAAATATCTGCGAGAGCCATTACCCTGTCTATTTTTTTCGGTTTTGTTGATCCCAGTTGTGCTAACGATGTTATTAATTATGTTAGATACAAATTATTAATGAACAAAACTATTGAATCCTATGCGGAATCAAGTATTTAATCTTAATACGAATTATTAATGAACACAACCGAACTCTTAGTAAACACTTCAATATATTAATACGGTTACTCAAAAGTAACAGGGTTACAAAAACTTTGAAGTGATTCGAGTTACAAAACAGTACGTATTTTATCTCTAACAAGAGATCCTCCTTTGCTTCAATACCAAGGAGTAGAACCATAGCAGTAGAATGATACAAGCAGCAGAATAAAGTCTCCAGCAGTAGAATCTTCTACCTCTAGCAGTAGAACCATACTTGGCACATGTCCTTAACCAGTTCAGTATCCCAGCAGTAGAACGAAATATAGTAGCAGCAGTATAAACTATAGTAGCAGTAGAATAACACTTGTACATTTTTCCACTAACAACCAAGAGCAGTATGATGAAGCATGAGCAGCATAGAGCAACACCAGGAGGTTGCTTCCAAAAACTTACTTCATTTTTTTCCTTAATGTTGTGTCATATTTTGTTATCAAATTAAATGTCTGACGATCTGTGAAAAACTCTTTCTGTAACTCTAACTTACCAGGTTGTAACATCTGCGTAAGAACTTGCGTTTGATAATTTAATGGAGGGTAATCCCTATCAGTCAGCATATAAATGACCAGTCCTTCTCCAATCAAACCATGAACTCCACAAGACTGATACAAATACCATCTGCGAACTTTGCTACTAAGCAATGTTCTCCATTCTATATCACTGTCCTGTGGTTCAAACATTATTCTCAGGTAGCGATATATCACCGTCTCCTGAATCTCATCTGGCGTCACGTCTCCATATTTTTCCTTGTACAACCTCCAAATAGAAACTATATCATCCCTGTCCATCCAGTACAACATCTGTGAAAACCTTGTATACTTGTTTTTGAAACCATCAGCTCTCTTGAACTCCCAGACAGCTTCACTTCCATCCCTGATGCCATACTTGTAAGAGATGATAGGATGCTTTACTTTAGGAGGGATTGCAGCTGGTATCTCTCTCTCCGATGCTTAGAAATAACAGTAAAATCCATTACCCTCTTCATATCTTCTTCAGATTCATGCTCACCAGCACTTTGTTCACTCTCGACTGTAGATCTGTTCTCTGAATAAATCATTGCTACGTGTTTAGATCTCTTCTTCTTCCGGGCCAATGACTTGCGTCTTCCGGCACTCCTCTTTTCACCAACACTAGACGTAGCGTTTACATCCGTTTCCTCATGTTTCTTATCTTCTTTCTCAGCTGCTACTGTCTTGTCACTATCCACCTTTTGTTTAGCTTCACCAACCTTTTCTGCTTCATTCATTTTTTCTTTCACAGCCTTTACTTTTTCACTCATACTGAGTCCTGCTTGAGTCATGAATTCTGGATGAATACATCTGTTTATGCTTGCGTGAGCTTGAAAAAATGCCTCTTGAATAGCTGCATTAGTCATCCTTTGGAAGCTGTCATGCTTCCAGTTGCCCTTATTCATCAGATACTGCTTCATGTAGCTTATTCGTTGAGCTTTTGTAGGATGCTTCTTCTTACAATCTATTTTCTTGCTCTGCCTCTTTCTAAACTCATCCAGTAGATCATATATAGCACATTGTCTCTCTTCATCCGTGTATCTTGCTTTTTCTTCTTCATAAGCCTTCACAGCTGCTTCCCAACCAGCTTGTTCTTGCTTTTTCTTTGCTGCAGCCTCTTCTGCATCAATCTGTGCTTGCACCCTTCTGGCAAATTCTTCATCTGTTTCGGTTTGTTGTTCTTGTTCAATTGGTGATTCAATTTTGAACTTCTGATTGGGTTCTTCAATGACAATTCCTTCGCCCTTCTTTTTACATGAAACAGCTCGTTGCGCAGGTTTTGGTACAGGTTCAGGTTCTCTGATAATCTCTTCTTTGACTGGTTGTATTGGAATTGTAGCCATTGGAGACACTTTAGCTGTTGCAGGTGTTGTTGCAGGTGGTGGGGTTGCTTGTTGTTGTGTCTGTTGAGCAGTAGGATGAGGTTGTGGTTGTTGCTCATGTGTTGGTTGTGGTTTAGATGATCCAGTTTGTGTTAGTCTCAGCAGTGTTAAAGCTCCTGCCAGACTGTGCTCATCATCCGTCGCAGCAGTAGGTTCTTTATCTCCAGCAGTAGAACCATTATCTGTATCAGCAGCAGGAATATGTGCACTAGCACCAGCATGCCCTGCACCAGCAGCAGAATCACCCTTTAAAACTTTGTCAACCCTTTGAAGCACAACCTCTTCAACATTTTCACCGCTATCATCATCCATATTCACATCTACACTAACCCATTCATTACCGCCAACATTTTCATCCAAGTTCATCTCAGCCTCCCCTGCATCCTTGACTATATCTTCTGTACCCGTGTGGTCACTCCTTCCCTGTTTGGGAGCGTCCTCCCCCAAAGCTGGTTTGGAATCCCTAGAATGTGAAGCCCTTGATCTCCGTAGCTCCTCAAGATGCCTAACCCTTCTCTTTAGCCTTCTGACCTCTGCACCCTGAGTAGATTTTACCACCAGCAATTGCTTCTTGAGACCAAGCACCTCACCCGACAATTTTTTACATGTTACCTTCAATTTTTTAATCAGTTTCTGATTATCCTCACCACTTCGGTCTTTGCTAGTCTCATCACTTTGGCCTGCGTTACCTGGCCTGAGAGGTGAATCATTGACATTGTCAGTATGTACAAAGGTATCCATCAATTCAATGTTTTCAAGAGAACCCTGTGCATTATATGTTGCCATGCTTGAGGTCTTATTTATGTTAGCAATGTCCTGTCCAGCTGCTAAGCCAGGATCAGTAGTGCTAGCCTCTCCCATCATGTCACCTAAATCTCCTGTGACAACCTCATCTGGCGCCACCCTAACACTCGCCTCCGGTTGCTCAGTCTCCTTACCGGGTGAAATCCTAGGGGATTGGGTCTTTTGGTTTTCATCAGGTAAAGGTCTAGGAGTGGATGTGTCACACGTAGCTGTTGGGATTTCTGCACCCTCACCCTGAGTAGCAGCCAGTTGTAGCACATGTTGGGACAAAGGAGTTACAGTCCCAGAAAATCCAACACCATTCTTTCTCAAATAACTAAACATTTTGCTTATAAGTCGATGACTCTTACGTGTGCCTTTATGTCCCTTACGTTTCTTTAATTGCTTATTAATGATTAATTGCAAAAACCTCGGGTAAATATAAACTTTTCCAGTATTTTTTGTATTCAACCCTCCAGAAATTTATTTTTTCAACCCTTCAAGAATCATAGCCAAGAAATTAAAGGGTTGTCCTGTGGCCAGACAAATCAAGGCTGATGCTTGAGTTGAACTGAACTCATGCCACCCAGTGGTTTTAGGAGTAAGACAGTGGAGAAGGGTGTGAAGAAGAAATTTCCATTGTGGGCAGAGAAGACGTTTCAAAAACTTTAAGCCACTATCTTTCCCCTCATACCCAATTCTTTCAAGTTCTTCATAAATTGTAGCATTATCAAGGCAACCTCTTCAAGATCATCAGGATGAATCTCTTGAAGATCTTCAAATGATAATACAGACCCATTGTGTTGAGATGTAAGAAAAGCACACCCAATTGTTTCATCTAAAATGGATTTGGTACTACTAGAAGTACTAGCAGTACTAAAGGTTGTGTTGGTAGTACCTTCTTCTTTGCCACCTTTTTCTTCATTATCAACCTTTGAGATGCTTGGTGATGAAACAAAAGCCATATTTCCTGAGCTTGACCCAGTAGTCTTCTTTACTTCATGCTCTACTATTTTAAAATTGTTGTAGAGATCATTAAGACTCATCTGGTCAATATCTGGCTTGTTCTTCCAGACAATGACATGCATAGACCATTCTGAAGGTAAACTCCTAAGAAATTTAGAGTTAAGATCTTCTTGAGTTATCATCACTTCATGGATGGCTAACTGGCTTGAAAGCTTCTGAAGTCTATTGAACATACTGTCCAAAGACTCATTGGTTGTGGCTGTGAAGTTCTCAAATTGTTGTTTGAGAAGGGTTTTCTGTGTTTTCTTGGTAGCATCATTACCACCAAATCTAGCCACAATAGCTTCAAAAAGGGTTTTGGCATCTTTGTATTTGTTAAAGATCAAAAGTTGATCATTTGGAATAGTCATCAGCAACATACTCCTTGCTTTTAGATCATTTCTCTTCTGAACTTTTTCATCTGCATTTGATGGTTGGTCTTGTATCTGTGTTACAAGAGCATCATTTACTGTTGTAGTGGTGATTGAGGGTTTAAATGAGTTGCCTTGTTCAATGATCTCCCAAAGTGCATAGTCTTGCACTTGAAAGTATTGTTCTACCCTTAGTCGCCACATTTCAAACTCATTGTGCTTAAGTAATGGAAGTTTAGCTGCAACATTTGTTTGAATATGTTCAACATCCATTGTTCTTTTAAATTAGTAAATATCAAGCCTAGCTCTGATACCACTTGTGGAACGGTTTTTGTTTGTTTGATTTGAGATATTTATGTATTGAATGTGTTTAGCATGCGGAATCTATTACAACACACTTTAAAAGAACACAAGGTGGTGAGTTTAAGTAAACGTGAGTATGCAATGATCAAAGAACACAACTTTGGTTAACACAAAACGATTCAATATTATTGATGAAATAATACGGATGATCTAAATATCACCGGGATTACAAAGTAATCTTGAATCTAAGATTGTAAAAGGATTTGTGAATTGAGTAACTAAGTTACTTGAGAGATAGTTCGGTTTTTGGTTAATGGTTGAAGAGATGCATGTATGAAATGGTGACTAAGGTATCCTTTTATAAGATAAGGATATCTTATTACAAGATTGTCAAGTGGTTGAATATAAAACTATACTTTGACTATATTGGCGCCTACAATTAAATACAACTACCAATGTACAACTCTGATAATATTCTTCTGTACACCACAGAAGACTAAACTACTTCTACATAACGTATAACAATGTACAAAGACTAATAATTCAACTAAATATCTATTACAAAATATCTAATCGACTTGACATAAGCTTGGCAGGCTCTTTATTAACTAGCAGTACCTTCTACCCAGAAGGTACTGGTAGAACATCTTCATACACTTCAAAATCAACTAGCAGGCTCTTTAACATCTTTGGCAGGCTCTTTGACTTTGAACATTTTATTCCCAACATAACCTTTTATAGAAGAGGAAGAAACTAAAGAACTCAGCATTTAGTCACAAAAGCCCCCCCCCCCCCCCCCACATTAACTATAATGACGGACAAGTCCTTGAAATAAAAAAATTATAAACAAAGAATTCCTTCAAAGAATACATTACACGCAATCACCAGTTCGGAACGCTCGATGATGAGTGCTGAAACCAGATTGAAGCGTAAAATTAATAATAATACTGCTGGACACTACTGCTAGATACAATTGGATACTGTATTTCATATTACTGCTGGATACTATTGCTAGATACAATTCGATGCTACTGCTAGGCGTTGAAGATACTACTGCTGTACAGAGTTTCTACTGCTTATGTTATAACTGGGTAGATATCTGTGTACTCATTTCAAGCTATCATACGACTCGAATTAAGAAACTTTGGTGGATGACGACTCGAATGGGTGGATGTTTGTATATATAATTAATGATAACATCGAGACACAGTATCGAGTAACAAGTAGTGTTGCAAACGAACTGAACGTTTAGTCACGTCGTTTAATTGTATGATTTTAAAGTTAGTTAGTTAAAACAAAACAACACTTATATAAATTACGTTCGTTTGTCTATATTCATTTTAGTTCGATCGTTTATGTCCATTTGGCATTCGTAGTTTGTCTTAATAAACGTACATAAACGTTGTATTTTCAACTTTTTGTTTTTATTTTCTCTCTTTTATTTTCTTGTTTTTTTTTTTTTTTTTTTTTTTTTTTTTTTTATCTTTTTAGTTATAATTGACTTAAAAACTTGTAGTAATTTTCAATTATTGGTATCATAACGTTTTAAAATGAAAAAAATGTTGTATTTTTTTATAGTCATAGACAACAAATCTTTTAGAAATCACATGCAAAATAAAATTTTGACAATCAAAAATACTGTACACAACTAAAAACTTGAAGGATATATTTACACTACAAGCCCACTAGCATAGTAGCCTTTTATTTAAGAAAGTCGGTCACCTTACCCGTAATAGGTAGCTTACGCGACTACTTTCCCGCCTTTTTTTTCTGCAAAAGTCATCATGGCAGTTATTAGACTAGCGTCATCATTACATCCCACTTTTTACTAAATCGCTTAAATACACCTACCAAGCCGATTAAGCGACTATCATGTTACCCCTTGTTTGCATTCATGGTTGCATGCCATGGGTATATTTTGATGGATTTTATAAAGTCGCATGTCAAGCCGTTTTAAGTCGCGTACGATACTAATATGCAACGTGTACTATTGTAGTGGATTTTATAATGTCGCATATAAATCCGTTTTAAGTCGCTTACGATACTAATTTGCAACCTGTACTATTGTAGTGGATTTTTTAAAGTCGCTTATGAACCCATTTATAGTTGCCTATAATGTCGCTTACGTTACTAATTGGTTCGGCTACTACTTTTCGAGTGGATTATTTCGCATTTGAACCTCTTTAGAGTCGATTACGAGACTAAATTGCCACTTATACATTCAAACCCATGTACTATAAGTCGCTTTTAAACACCTTTTACAAAAGATTACGATACTATTTTGCCCCTCTCTGCAAGCCTAATGGCAAATGAAATGTCTGGCTGAAATATGTACACTTTATGCAATTAATCACATACTAAAAAAAACAACAATCAACATGTAACACAAGATTAGATTAACACCAACTATGTAAATGACGGTCATCAGCAAATGACGTTTTGACATTCAGTGAAGACCTTGGTTATGGTAAACAATTTCAAGTTTTTGTTTGATGGTAAACAACTTTATATGGTTATCATGTATGGTAAACAACTTTATATTGTGGGATTGGTAAACAACCTTGTTTTATGTGATAATTTTGTTATTTGTATATGGTGGTATATTCATTTGAGTAGATATCTATATATAACAGATACTAAAGCAAACTGTTGCTAAGTCAGAACTACATTTACTATTATTTTTATTTTTTATGGAAACAATTAAAAACCGGGAAAAGAGTCTCGTAAACGACTTGTTGGGTGGTACGTAGGCGAGCGGAAAAAAATACACGTGTTTAGCCCGCTATTGTCAGAACTACATTTATTATTATTTTTATTTTTTATGTAAACAATTGAAAACCGGGAGAAGAGTCTCGTAAACGACTTGTTGGGTGGTACCTAGGCGAGCGGAAAAAATACACTTGTTTAGCCCGATATTGTTAGATGTATTAGTTTTAATGGGGTGAACAGTGACCGTGACTAAATCTTTACTCTTTATTGGGTTTGAACAGGGAGTTTGACTAAATCTTTAGGGCATGTTGGATTTGACATAAAGTAGTCTGTCTGGTCATTTCAATGTGTAGGGAAGCGGCATGATGAATAGTCTGTTAATCGACTGTTTGGGTTAGATAAGCGACTTGGTAATTAGCGCATCTAGCTTGATGGATTCTTTGTCCTTTAACTTATTCACATCTTATCCCACTAAAATAAAACTCTAGGGTTATACTATACAAGCCCCCCCCCCTATGATGTCAAATCATAGGGGACAAAGGGAATATTCCTTTGATTTTGCAGTATAACAAAGTTTTCTGTCAGTTTCTGTTCTGTATTTCTAACAGTTTTTAGCGTTTGACATATTAAACTTTATATTTTTTGTTCCGTACTTTCAGGTTTATAGTTTTATGATATAAATAAAATTATAAAAATAAAAATAAAATTAAAATTAATCAAAAATTAAAAAAAAAAATCAAAAAGGGGGGGGGGGGGGGGCTGGATAACAAAAAAAGGGGGTGCTTGTATAAATTGTCCCAAAACTCTAAGCTCCAAGTGGCATGATGACTTAAGTTGTGTCAGGCTTGCTTTGACAGTGAAAAACGTCCTTAAGGGCGGGACCGAATAAAAATCTACCAGGATATCCTATGCTATTTATGGATATATTAAGTTACACTATCAATTTTGTAACATGTTACGTAATTCCTCAAGATAAATTAGTAACTCATTGAGGTATAGGCGTATATCTTATATATCAAAACAATCTTTAACAAATTATTTACACTACAAAAAACGTCGTGTTAAAAAAAATAAAAATAAAATAAATGTACAATAAAAAAAAATAATAACAAGTAAATAAAGATTTCGCTAAAGATAATTAAAACCACCATGCAAAATGTTGACATAAATAATGCCTAAAAACATTATTCATATCTCTATGTTTTAATGATCACAAAATATAAACTCATTAAACATAAACTTATCAAATAAACAAGTATTTAGTTGTAAATATTCATTTCTACAACTTAATCACTTAAGGTATGAATAAACAAGTGCTTAATGCATTATATGATCAAAGGAACATTTTCTTAATAACTAGATTTTTTATAAAACATCAAAAACATTTTATATATTTTTGAAAAACATTTTTGGTATTAAATAAAAATGTTTAATCTTTTATAAAAATATGAATTCAAATTTTTAACCAAAATCAGTTAAAATGTTCCAGAAAAACCTTCCCAACAAAAGGACAAATCTGGGCAACGGACACCTTGGGCGGCCCCCATAATTTTACTAGGCGGCCCCCTTAAAATTAAGGGGACCGCCCCCTATTTAAGGGGGCCGGCCACGCTCCAGTAGGTCTCCAGCTGTCCAGTTTTTCTCCTATAAATACCAGCCTTCTCCTGGATTTTTACTTACCTTTTGCACACTGAAACTTTCTGTTTTAAATCACATTTCATATCTTCAAAAACCCTTTGATCATATAATCTTAAGCTTTGGTTTCTAAGTGATCCAAGCTTTCTCCATTCAAGTGCAAAAGAAGAATACTCCTTCAACAACTAGAGAAGAAGTATTGCAACTTAGATACCTAAGTTGTTTGTGTCATCATACATTTGTTTATAAGTTGTGTATTGTTGTTAGATAGTTGTGTGTATAATTGTTTGGGATAGGTTAGTGTGTAAGTAGAGAAGTTGTGTTGTTAAGGTGTGTAAGTAGTGAAGGTGTGAAGAAGTAGAAGTGTACATAGGTTGTGCTTAGTTGTGAAGTGTCGTGAAGAAGTAGTGAAGAAGTCGTGAAGAAGTTGTGAAGAAGTCGTGAAGTAGTCGTAAAGAAGAAGGTGTGATTAAGTCGTGTTTAAGTTGTAAGATTGGTTCTAGCTACGATTAGAACTCGACATCTAGCTTTGTGTCGTTAAGCCGGTGTAAGCTAAAGTTGTGTAAGGTTTTCTCCGCCATAAGGGAGCTTGTTGACATAGTGAAGAAAACTCTCGAGTTAGGTGCTCGGGGAGTGGAGTAGGGCAAGGAAGGTGTCCTTGTAGCCGAACCACTATAAATCTCTTGTCTCTCGGTTAGATCTTTCCATCTCTAGCTTTCATTTCATTTTATTACCTTACTTGCATTACTTATTTATATTTACTTATATACATATTGTTCATATTGTTCAAGGAGTTGAGATCACATAAATTCGAATCTAAGTTTTAAAAAGTAAACAAAGTTTTCAAAATAATTAATAAAAGGACATAAAACTATTCAACCCCCCCCCCTTCTAGTTTTCCACAATTGGTATCAAGAGCCACGTCAAACAAGATTTTTAAAATTAACTGTATTTTAAAAATTGAAACGATCTATGGAATCTTTAAAATATTTAGAAGGGCAATCTATGCAAAGACCACCACTATTTGAAAGTGATGGTTTTCTTTATTGGAAAAATAGATTCGAAACTTATGTGAAATCAAAGGATCTTGATCTTTGGCATGTTATTACCTATGGTGATTTTCCCCCTATTCAATATAATACCCTAACTAAAATAGATAAAATTGTACCTTTTGAAAAACAAATTGATGATTTAAAAAAGAAACTAGCAAAAAATAATGAAGCTAAAATGGTTATTTATAATGCGTTACCACGCAAAGAATATGAAAGAACTTTTATGTGTCAAACCGCAAAAGAGATTTGGGATTCTTTACTAATCACTCACCAAGGTAATAGTCAAGTCAAAGATAATAAAATAGATCTTCTTGTGCAACAATATGAACAATTTACAATTCCTGAAGAGGAATCTATTGATAATGCATTTTCTAAATTTAACACAATCATCACAAGTTTAAAAGCACTTGATGAGACTTTTTCTAGCAAAAATTGTGTAAGGAAATTTCTTAGGGCATTACATCAGAAATGGCGCGCGAAGGTCATGGCGATTGAAGAGTCAAAGAACTTGATGACGTTATCACTTGATGAGCTTATTGGCAACTTGAAGGTTCATGAAGAAATTATAAAGAGGGACTCGGAAACGGTCAAGAGCAAGAAAGATCCAATCAAGTCTCTCGCACTAAAAGCCAAAAAGGAACTTAGTGATGACGATAATTCAAGTGACGATAGTGAAGACGAAGAATATGCAATGGTTGTTAGAGAATTCAAGAAATTCTTCAAGAGACGAGGAAGATTCACGAGACAACCGCGAGATGAAAGAAGATCGCTACAAAGAAATAGAAATGATAACTACGGGAAAAGAAAGTGCTTTAGATGTGGAAGCCAAAACCATCTCATTGGCGAATGTCCAAAGCCACCGGGTTATGATTACGAAAGCGCATTTGTTAGTGGAACATGGAGCGATAGCGACAAAGATGAAGCGGACAAAGCAAAAGACGAAAAGTGCCTTGTAGCTCAAGCCACCGATGAAATATGTCTAGGGATAAATTTGGAGCCCGACGAATGGATTAAGGATAGCAGATGCTCGAAGCACATGACGGGGAACCGGAAGCTATTCTCATCCTACAAGGCATACAACGGAGGTAATGTTATTTTCGGTAGTGATTTTCGTGGAAAAATCATTGGCAAAGGTACGATCTCTCAAGACTCCCTAACTATTGAAAATGTTGAGCATGTAGATAACTTAACATATAATTAACTTGCTTAGTATAGGGCAAATATGCGATAATAAGTGTAGGGTTACTTTTACAAGTAAAGATAGCGAAATAGTTAAGGACGGAAAGGTCATAGGTAGAGGAGTTAGGAAAGGTGGCGTATATGTTATGAAACTAGGAAATAAACCGGAAGATAAATATGTCTAGCAACCTTAGATGAAAACTCTACATTGTGGCATAGAAGATTAGGTCACGCAAATATGCAACAAATACAATCCCTAGCCTCTAAAGAATTAGTTAGAAACTTGTCTAACCTAAGATATGACCAACACTTTTGCGATGCATGTAAAATAGGAAAACAAGCACATGCTAGTCACAAAGCTAAGAATATAGTCTCCACTACTAGATGCCTAGAATTATTACACATGGACCTTTTTGGTCCAACCGCTGTGCGGAGTTACGGAGGTAATCGTTATACCTTAGTAATTGTAGATGACTATTCACGTTACACGTGGACTAGATTTTTAAGTGATAAAACCGAAGCCTTTAATAAGTTTGAAATATTTAGTAAAATGATTCAAAATAAATTAGGATGTTCTATAGTATCAATTAGGACGGACCATGGTCGGGAATTTGATAACGAAGTGCAATTCGGAAAATATTGTGATTTAAATGGGATATCTCACAATTTCTCCGCTCCTCGCACTCTACAATCAAATGGGGTAGTAGAAAGAAAAAATCAAACATTACAAGAAATGAGTAGAACAATGCTAAATGAACAATCTATCCCACAAAAATTTTGGTGCCATGCCGTAGATACATCAACATATATAATAAATAGAGTCTCAATTAGGCGAATTTTAGGAAAAACCCCATATGAGTTATTAAGAGGTAGTAAACCTAATCTAAATTACTTTAGGGTATTTGGGAGAAAATGTTTTGTTCTCAATACAAAAGATTACCTTACTAAGTTTGATCCTAAGTCGTACGAAGGAATCTTTCTAGGGTATTCACAAAATAGTAAAGCGTACATTATACTTAATAAACACACTATGAAATTAGAAGAGTCCTTAAATGTAACATTTGGTGAAACTCCACCACCACCTAAGACATTGCCCCTAGAAGATGATGACCTAATTGAAGAAGAAGCTATTGAGGTTAGTAAAATTAAACCCTTAGGCGATGATAATGAAGATATAATATTAGGTGAAAACGAAATAGTAAATGTTAAGGAATCTAAATCACACCCGTTAGATAATATAATAGGAAACTTAAATCAAAGAACCCTTAGATCACAAGCTCAAGATAAAAATAACTTCTTTTGTTTCCTATCAACTATAGAACCTAAAAATGTAAATGAGGCATTAAAAGATGAAAGTTGGGTTATGGCTATGCAAGAAGAACTAAATCAATTTAAGACTAATGACGTTTGGGAACTAGTCCCAAATCCCATGAACATGACCATCATAGGAACTAAGTGGGTTTATAGAAATAAGTTAGATGAAAATGGAATAGTTACTAGGAACAAAGCTAGGTTAGTTGCCCAAGGATATAATCAACAAGAAGGAATAGATTATGACGAAACTTATGCCCCCGTAGCTAGATTAGAATCTATAAGAATACTACTTGCCTATGCATGCGCCCTAGATTTTAAGTTATTTCAAATGGACGTGAAAAGTGCATTCCTTAACGGTTTTATCAATGAGGAGGTATACGTGGCACAACCTATAGGATTCATTGACTTCGCAAAACCTGATTATGTTTATAAACTCAAGAAAGCTTTATATGGACTCAAACAAGCTCCCAAGGCTTGGTATGATCGATTAAAGGCATTTCTTATTAAACATGATTATTCTATGGGAATGGTAGATAACACTCTTTTCACGAAAAAGAAAAGCCCAAATCTCATCATTGTCCAAATATATGTCGACGACAATATATTCGGATCGACTTGTCAGGATATGTGTGATGAATTTGCCAAAATCATGCATGATGAGTTTGAGATGAGTATGATGGGTGAACTTAATTTCTTCCTAGGATTACAAATAAAACAATTAGAAGATGGAATATTTTTTAATCAATCTAAGTACATTAAGGAAATGCTTAAGAAATTTGGATTAGAAGACGCTAAGCCCATGAAGACACCGATGTCTACGGAAGTAAAACTCACAAGAGATGAAGAGGGTGAGTCCGTAGAAAACACTAAGTATAGAGGAATGATAGGTAGTTTACTATACTTAACGGCAAGTAGACCGGATATCATGTTTAGTGTCTGCCTTTGTGCTCGCTTCCAAATCGAAAACAGAGGTTGTTGTCTGGGGCTTCAGGCCTGTGTGTGTCTAATTGCTAGACTTGGGCGTTCGATTTGTTGTTCATCGACGTCGGATGAATTTATTCGTGTGGCTCTGATTGCCAGATCAAGATAAAGAAGTTTTAAACGAAGAGTGTTTGATACACTTCTTTGTATTATTGTTTGTATTACTTTTTGAAAATAAAAGTATAAATGTATAAATGGTATAAATAATATAAAAAGTATAAAACTTGGATAGCACAAAGCTAGGGTTTTTTACTCATATGGGTTTATATACTCATGGGGGTTTTGATCCTGGTCGCACACATGTATACCCAACTTTGTGGATTTTACATATTTCAAATGGGTGGTAAACTTTCGAAAAGACGTTTTGCGATTACCGAAAACATAGCCATTATGGCTGTGAAGCAAAGGGGCGGATAATTATGAAGTTGCATTTAATGCGGACTTTAGTTAAAGGTTTATCCTTTTTGTTGTTTGCTTTTGTAACAAGGAGGATAGAGCGTATGTTTATTTTTTGAGTCGATTGCAATTTATACTCGTACGTATATATCACTTTCGACTGTGGGCTTTATGATGTACCCTCCGAACGGGTCAAAGGACTCCCCTTCGAGCCTGTGTGAAGCCCTCTCTTCGAAGGCCCAGGTTAATCTCTTAACACGTTTCATTGGCGTAAAACCATTCATCTATGAAGTGGTTACCATGTGGGAATCCGCCAATCGAAGCCTTAAGCCCTTTGGGGTATCTCCTGCGAAGGAACAACAACGGAGAGCTACCTTGACCTGGTCATACCCACGTCTCCTCTTCCTTTAGGCTTTCCCGCCAAAACAGAGATCGTGGGCTACAAAGCCCTAGCAGTTACCACAAATCATGGGACGCCCCCATGATCTCCGAACAAAGTGAAACCGCCCTATAAAGCCTATTTCTCCCCTATAAATAGCATTAGACGGGCCATAACCATGGTATGTTAACTGAATCTCAACCGTACTCTCTCAACTTACCTCAAACTTACCATTACACATACTTACTCGCACGCCGGAGGTGGTTCGCAGGGTCCATCCCTTGCGCAATCACTTAACGTAGTGTTTTAGTATTTCTTATTTCAGGTTAAAGACAAGCTTGGCGCAACCTCAACATCCCATAAATCCTTTGATCATCATCGAAGGCCTAATCGTGCAATTTATTGTACAATCACCAGTTGTTATAAAACAGTTTGCAAAACAAAAAGTTGTCTCTAAAGCTCTTTCAAACATGGAACAAATGTCGTCAAACAACCCTTTTAACACAAGTGATGCTAGAAGATTTCTAGATGATATTAAAAAGCGAATTGAGCAACTTCAAGGGATTGTTAAGTCTAAAACCACTATCAGTGTTAACAACTGGCATTCCAGCTTTCATGCAGAAATGAAAAAGGTGTTTGAAAATAGAAATTACTACTCCACTAAATAACATCAATGCGAGAGTAATTCATTTTGAATAAGCATTTTTGAAAGAAACAGCCGACTTCGTCAAGGACCACAAATCCCTGGTGAAGGAAGCTAATGAAAATCTTAAAAACATCAATGTTTTTGAAAACCTATATGAATCTCTTCGAAGCAGTTATGTCTACCGATATTATGTCCATTATTTTGCAAACATATTCTGTTGAAGACGATGAAAGAGTGCGAGCTGAGATCTCCGCAATTGTTTCAAAATATGAAAATGCTCTTATTAAACTTGAAAAAGAAAATGTGTCATATTTTAAACAACTTGATCGAAAAAGCAAAGAATGCAAGTATGACAAACTGTCGTATGAGCGTGCCTTCAAAAACATGAAAGAGCAAAATAATCTTTTGAGGGCTCAGCTGGAATGTCAAAAAGGGAAGGGTGTGGATACTAAGTTCGCAAAACCATCGACTTCGGATAAACCAAATAATTCAAAACCGGTTGTTAAACCAAAAATGTCGATTCCTCAATTTGTTCCAAAAGCTGATGTGAAAAATGATTTAACAAAACCAATCACTCCAAAACCCTTGCCCAAGCAAAATGAAAAAGAAAATATTGTTGATAATGAAAAAGCGGTTGTCGAAATACCAAAAGTAATAGCACCTGGCCTTTATAGGATTAGTCCCACTATTGCGTCTGCCTCCACATCTAAAACATATGGGACAAATGAAAAAAGCATAAAAGATAATCCAAAAGAGACTAGGAAAGCTAAAACAACTTCTAACGACAAAAATATGAATCCTAATGCGCGTGCCTTACCTTCTACAAGAATAGAAAGCACCTCTAGGAGCAGCGGACTACAGCCTAGGAGCAATACAAGGAACAATAAAGTCTCGCCTGTCTCTAAGAGTAGATGCCTGAATAAAGTTGAAGAAGTAGAAGAACACCCTATGAATTTACCGCTTTGTAATAAGAGACATATGTCATCTGAATGTAATGTCAAAAGTACTGTTTCTAATGCATGTAATGACTCTGTTTGTTTAATGTGCAAGAAATGTTTATCTAATGATATTTGTGATGATTATTTTTCTAAAAATGTGACTGTTACACCTGAAGAGAAGAACGTTCCAAAAGGAACTATTGCTAGATCTAGATCAATAGGAAGACTAATTAGACGATTTAGGTCATCCACTAGTAGTCAAATGCCTTGGAAATATCTTAAGTATTGTGTATGGAAACCAACGGGTAGAGAGTTCATACTCCAGAATGGCAAATTGAAAGCTATTCAAATTGAACCAGTAGAAACTTTCTATGAGTGTGATCCGGATTTTACCCCTAACCACATGGAACCAAATTCAAAACGGTTTCCAAAAACAAACTCTTCTGTTTTTCACAGGTTATCGAAATATGTCTTTGGATCTTCAACTCGGTTGCTCCAAGCACATGATCGGGAATCTAAAGCTGCTGATCAATTTCGTCAAGCTGCTGATCAATTTCGTCTAGAAATTCATGGGAACTGTACGCTTTGGAAATGATCATGTAGCAGCTATTCTGGGTTATGAAGATCTTTAGTTTGGGAATTATTTGATTACTCGAGTTTACAACATCGAAGGGTTGGGACACAATTTTTTTTCATTTGGGCAGTTTTGTGATGCAGATTTAGAGGTTGCATTTAGGAGAAACACGTGCTTTGTTAGAAATTTGGTTGCCGATGATCTCTTAACTGGAAATCGCGGCACCAACCTATATGCTATCGACATCAACCAAATGGCCTCTTCATCACCAATTTGTCTTATGACAAGAGCATCTGGCACAAAGTCCTGGCTGTTGCATAGAAGATTATCCAATCTTAATTTCGACACCATCAACTAATTAGCCAAAGACAACATCGTCAACGGACATCCTAAGTTCAAGTACACCAAGGAAAACCTATGTCCGTCTTGTGAACTTGGAAAAAGCAAAAGGGCATCATATAAACCCAAAACCTTACCTAGTTCGGAAGCACGGTTACATATGTTGCACATGGACTTATGTGGCCCAATGAGAGTTGAAAGCATAAACGGAAAGAGGTATATTCTTGTTATCATCGATGACTATTCAAGATATATATGGGTAAAGTTTCTGAGGTTAAAAGACGAAGCACAAGGCATCATCATCACCTTTCTGAAGCGTATTCAAGTCCTACTTCAAGCTCCAGTAAGGATTGTAAGAACAGACAACGGCACAGAATTCACAAATCAGGAGTTAAGAACTATTTTGCGGATGCTGGCATCACACATCAGACATCCGTTGTTAGAACTCCACAGCAGAATGAGGTAGTTGAAAGAAGAAATCGAACTCTTGTGGAAGCTGCACGTACTATGCTAATTTATTCTAGTGCACCATTATTCTTATGGGCCGATGTTGTTGCCACTGCTTGTTTCACTAAGAACCGTTCCCTCACCCACCCAAGATTCAAGAAAACCAACAGAAAACCTGATATCTCTTACCTTCACGTGTTTGGCGCTTTGTGCTATCCAACGAACGACAGAGAAGATCTAGGAAAGCTGAAAGCTAAAGGTGATATTGGAATCTTCATTGGATACTCCAAAAACTCGAGGGCATTCCAGGTGTATAATAGAATAATAAAAAGGATAATGGAGATGACGAATGTAAAGTTTGACGAGATTACACAAATGGCTTATGCGAGACTCGCTCTTGAACCCGCGATTAACCCGATGGCTTCTAATCAAAACAGATTAGGACCCGCACCAAATCCGCAGACTTCTGGACACACTAGTTCAGGACTCGAAGCCTAACTCCTGAGGAGTTAGAACGTCTTCTCGAATCTTCTTAAAAAATATCTTTCAAAAAGCTTCGCTGTAAATATTTTTGAAAAACAAAATACAAAATTTGAAAAACCAACAAAAAATAAATACAACAATAGAAAATTTTCAAAAATACAAAAACAAGATAAAATATAAAAAAATATACAAAAATATTCTTCTCACGACATGTCTCTCGTATAATCGATATTCTGTACGTTTCAAGAAATGTCATTCAACAATGATACGGATATGTACAGATGCTTGAGCGAGAGTTCACTAAAATATTTTCTAAAACATGTCGTTTTATCAAAATTTTCTTAAACAATGGCTTTCGTATACTTCAGTACGAAACCCGGACTTTAATGATGACTTCTGATTATTTCAGATCAGTACTCGTACGTTCGAAGTTGAAATCATTTTCAAAAAGCTCAAGTATAAACAAACGAAAATATTTCAAACAAAAACTCGTTTTTCTAACAGCAAGTCTTGAGTACCTCTTCAAGTTTTTTCAAAATAGTGCTCAAGATAACTCCCTCCAAACTCTTAATTGATTTTAACATTTCTTTATGAAATATGCCTTTCATTAAGGGGAGTATAAAAATAAAACGCTCCGATTTCTTGCAACATCAAATCCGTCTATCTCTCCAAATAGCTTTTCTATTAATTAGTTGATATCAAATATATCACGACATGCTATTTTTGAGGGGGAGAAGACGTGATTAAAATGTAATCAAAAATGATTAAAGATCGTTTTTGAATCTAAAAAGAGCTCGACTCAGAAAGTACCAAAGAATTGACGAAGCTTAAATGTCAGTAATCGAAAAGACTTGTCCTGGACGAGTAATAATTTCAAGCTAGTCTAACTAGTGATGTAAGCATGTCTCGAATAGGACTTGTCTGAGTAGAGTGTACCGTCTCAAGAGATTCTCTTTGAACTTGACAAGGACGGGTAATAATTTCAAGCTAGTCTAACTAGTGTTGTAAGCATGTCTCGAATCAGCCATGTTCATTGAAAATCAATCAATTCAAAAGTGCGAACTCTACCCAACATGTGCAAACTTATCTTAAAACTCATGAGCACATGTGAAGGGGGAGTATTTCAGAAAATGCAAAACTCTCAAAGTGTAAACAAAATATGTTTTATTATTATAAACACTTTGAGAGATTTTACAAAAGGTTTTATGACAAGTGATCAATGAACCTAGGATAATCATGGAGTTATAAGGTGATTATGGTTAGGTTTATGTCCTATGATCCGCCAGAGCCGGAGGGATCTACCCAAGGACAATTCCAATAGATTACAATTAGAAATCCTTAGGTATGATTGAAAAAAGGAGTAAAGTGATGAAAGGTGAAAGAAGGGGTTGAAGAATTAAAAAGAAAAGTTTATGAAAAGGTGAAAAGAAATAACCCTCCATGAAAACTTAGGACAGAAACCGGATCAATACATCTGCTATCGGTTTCCACAAAGATGATACCGGTATTGAAGACAAGACGTCATGGACCCAGTGACGCAGTGCACAACCCATTCTAGCCACTCAGATATCTCTTAAAAGGTATTTGTTTCATTTCTCACGGAGAACCTTTCATTATCTATCAACCTTTCACTCCGAGATGTGTTGATATTGAAAAGGAGGCCCTCTGTTCCATGCCTCCGATGACTAAAACCAAAACGCACGTAATCGAGTCTAGAGCCATGAGATTCTTTAAAAGATCTCTTCGGATACACTTTCCAAAACATAAACTTGTGTTTGCCAAAAAGAACACAATTTGTAAGAGTCTTATAGAGATCTACGGATCTTGCCTTATCTATCATAATGGTTACTCGTTTTAAACGGTTTACAGTCATGGAGTGATACTTCCCTATACTTCAGCGGCTCACCTGAATTATGGGTATACTTCGGTATATCTGTTGTAAGCCTTCTTGAGGATATCCATTTAAGGAATAGCCTTTGTAAGGATTAGAGATGGTTTTCACACTAAGCTATTTATTCTCTCGAACTCTGAGCCTTTAAGTGCTGGAAATCCTGCCAAGGAGATTCCTTTCACGAATCAAGTCCTTATGACGTGGGTCTTTACTTGGATTTTATCCATAGTATTGACAATTGTCCCTCAACGGGATTCGGACGGCTGATGTTCCTGACCAAGGTGAATGGAATCAAGACATTTATTAGTAAAACAATCGTAGTGGTCTATTCTCTAAGAAAAGTCCATGATGATCGATTGGTGATTTCAACTAACATAATTATGCAGGTACTGATGATAGTCCCTTGGAGGAAAGGCCACTTACCACCATTATATATTTCAACACCTTCTCCTCAACATACTCATACTTATGAAGTTCATCCTCAACAAGCTCAAGTGAAGAAAGGTGAAAAGAAATAGCCCTCCAATAAAATTAGGGAAAAAACCGGGTCAATACGTCTGCTATCGATTATTACTAAGATGATACCGGTATTAAAGACAAGACGTCATGGACCCAGTGACGCGCTGACCCCTCAAAGCCACTAAGATATCTCTTAAAAGATATTTGTTTCATTTCTCACGGAGAACCTTGCATAATCTATCGACCTCTCACTCCGAGATGTGTTGATATTGAAAAGGTGGCCCTCTGCTCCATGCCTCCGATGACTAAACATAATCGAGTCTAGAGCCATGAGATTCATTAAAAGATCTCTTAGGATACACTTTCCAAAACATACACTTGTGTTCGCCAAAAAGAACACAATTTGTAAGAGTCTTATATGAGATATACGGATCTTGCCTTATCTATCGTGATGGTTACTTGTTTTAACGGTCTACACTCGTAGAGTGATACTTCGGTATACTTCAGCGGTTCACCTGAATTGTAGGTATACTTCGGTATATCTGTTGTAAGCCTTCTTGAAGGTATCTGATGAACTCAAATAAGTACATTTTATTACTATCATTTATCCTATTTATTTGACTTGTTTTATTATATTATCTGTGAGAATTGATACGTTAATGTTTACTTTTGTAATTCTCAGGTAAAAACAAGTATTATGTGAAACTTGGAGATTTTGGACTAATTATGGAGCAAAACAAGCAAGAAGATAAGAGTCTACTGAAATGTACAAGATCAAGACATTCTGCTCCAGATACGCCGCATCTTGCTTATTACATACGGCGCATCACTATCAAGATTTCACAAGATACGATCCAAGACAGCAAGGACATGCGCCGCATCTGAGAATGGAGTTACGCCGCATCTTCTGGCGGTGTACGAATATTCCTGAATATATTAATCTTGGACCCCACGCGAAGTTAAGTCAATGCGCCGCATCTACTTATTAGATGCGCCGCATCTAACCCTCAGACAGAAACTATAAATACCCCAAGACCAGACGAATTTGAAAGGTTCGACATTTAGCTAAGTACGAGAAGACAGGAACCCTAGGACGAATTCAGTCGAAGTAGCAGCACAAGACACACCTTGAACGAAGATACAAGAGCTGTAAGAAGGTCCTGCATGTATTCAATTCATTAAGTAGTTTTGTTTTATTGTATTAGTAAA
Source organism: Artemisia tridentata subsp. tridentata (assembly GCA_021014915.2). Taxonomy (NCBI): domain Eukaryota; kingdom Viridiplantae; phylum Streptophyta; class Magnoliopsida; order Asterales; family Asteraceae; genus Artemisia; species Artemisia tridentata. Next base: position 258,280,600 of record CP139503.1, read on the forward strand.
CTTTAATTCATCAGGATTGGTGGCTTGTGTAATGTGACAACGGAAAGGTTGCACTCCCTTAAAACTGCTTTCCCATTAATTAAAGTTTATATGTTGATGTATTTGGTGACTTTATTAGTGCATTGATAACCTCTGTGTCTAGCTGAGCGTTGATCGGGTCGCCATGCCTCTGCCCTCGCCTATTTATTTTATCGCCTATGCATTCTATCGTCTGTAGAAAAGTAGGAAGAAGAGATAAATAGGATAGTCATAAGTAATCATTAAGGGTTTACTCGCCGATAAGATTAGAACCAACAAGAAAGGACTTAATCTCGGTGCGTTGCATCGAACTATACACTTCATATAAAACTAGCAATAAAACAAGTGACAAGCTACTTAACTATCAGGACAGGTCTTCTTATTGTCTCGAGTATTTATCTGTGTACGTGTGTGCTACTCACTGATTCGTGCCTATTAGTTTAGTTTATTATTTAATTGCAACCAAACCGTGCCAGTCTCTCAGGCTGAACCCCCTTGCGTTAGATTAGGTTGTATAGCTAACTTAAGATATTAAAATACTGATTAGGATAACTAGATAATACGTTCCACTCTTAGTGATCGACACTCTACTTACCATTATATTCATACTGACCGGGTACACTGCTCGTTAAAGTGTGTGTGTTATTGATAAGTCGGCTAAATATAAATTTAAAACTTGAATACTGCTAAAACCACAACGACATACCGTGGGTATAAATTAGAGCACACGCACACGCGCATCAAGTTTTTGGCGCCGTTGCCGGGGAGTGAATTGTTATTATCTGTTAATTTGATTAGTATTTTAATTAGGTTTTTCTTTTTAATTTTTAACCGCTAACCGTGTTGTATATTAGGTTAAATTGCATTCATTGTATTATTTTGCATATTTTCTGTTTTCGTGTGTTTTTATTTTCTTTTATTTGTGTTTATTTTGGTTTGTTTTTATTTGTTTTTATTTTTCGTATTTTCTGTGTTCTGCTATCGTTGTACTGAGCTTATTCAAACGATACGGCGCATCTATTTTCTTAGATACGGCGTATTGCGTTTAATTTTTATAAAATACAACGCGTTTAATTAATTCGATACGACGCATCTTTCCCCAAGATACGGCGTATCTGTTTTTAATAAGAAAATTTTTCTAAGCGATAACGCCATACGACGCATCTGCTTTTACAGATACGGCGCATCTATTATTTTAATTAAAAACAGTTTTCGAATTATTAAACAGATACGACGCATCGATCTCTGTCGATACGGCGTATCTTCTGAATCAAAAATCTTGTATTTTGAAACGTAACGAAAATACGGCGCATTAACTTTTATTAATACGACGCATTTAATTTTAAATAAATATCGATTTTTGATAATTAAAACTGATACGGCGCATTCTAAATTTATAAGCGGCGTATCTATCTTCTAAATAAAGTCTGATTAAATTTTAAACGATTATAAGATACGGCGTATCCAACTTTTTGGATACGGCGCATCGTCTGCAGATATCAGTAACTTTAATTTTTCGTATTCCGTTTTCATTGTCGATTTTCTGATATATTACTTTCTTGAACATACCCTACTGATGCTTTTGTGATAGTTTCAGGAAGTGCATGACCAGGAGTTCTACGAAGAACTTGATTCAACCTTTCGAAGATCCTGAACGAGCTTTTCATTCGCTTAAAAGGCTTTTCAACACAAAAATCTTTGATATCTCAAGTTCCTTCGAGCTTGATTATTTTTCTGAAGAGAAAGAGGAAGTAGAAACAGAAGCAATGGGCGAAAACACAACTATGGAGGAATACATGAACAAAACCCGTGCTGATTACACTTCAGGAGTTGCTAGACCAAAGTTTGATGATAAGTCAAAGTTTGAATTGAAAGGTCAGTTTCTCAAGGAGCTAAGAGAGAATGCTTTCAGTGGATCGGAACATGAGGATGCTAATGAGCATGTTGAAAAGGTCCTCGAGATTGCGGATTTGTTTACTTCGGAAGGAGTCACTGACGATCAAATCATGCTAAGAATCTTTCCACTCTCACTAAAAGGAGCTGCTAACAAGTGGCTAAGGAATGAACCTGCTAGTTCAATCACTACATGGGAAGGTTTGAAGAGCAAATTCCTGAAGAGATATTGTCCACCTGCTAGGACTGCTAAAAAGATGGAGGCTATCAACAGTTTCAAGCAAGAGCCTGATGAAACTCTTTATCAAGCTTGGGAAAGATTTAAAGATTTACTGGTAAAATGTCCTCAACACTATCTAACCCCTATGCAGGAGATAATATTGTTTTATCAAGGATTGGACGTGCCTACTAGACAGATTTTGGATGCTAAGGGAGCTGTGCCTCAAATGAGTGCAGCTAATGCTAGGAAAGCTATCCAAGAAGCTGCTGATCATTGTCAAAAATGGCACGATGGGACCTCTACTAGATCTAAGAGCAGCACTAATTTTGACGGGTTTGCTGCTATTCAAGCTCAATTGGATAAAATTAGTAGAGAGATGAAGAAGCGTGATGAAAAAGTGTATGCTGCCCAAGTTGGATGTGAAAAATGCGAAGGACCTCACTACACTAAAGATTGCCCGAATAAGAATGAAAGTGAGACGTTTGAAGAAGCATATTACACCCAATTTGGACAACCATTCCGACCTTCAGGAAGATTTAGGGAAGCCACCCCGGGATTCTATCAAAAGAACAACTTTAATCCCGCTTATCAAGAAAGGAGGCAGACTTTAGATGACACTCTAAAGCAAATTATGGCCGATGCTGCTAAAAGACATGAAGAGAATACTGCTATGATCAAAGAAATCCGAGCTTCAACAGACACTATTACAAGAAATCAAGGAGCTTCGATCAAAGCATTGGAACAACAAATTGGTCAAATGAGCAAAGTTCTTCAAGAAAGGGGATATGGAAGTTTACCTAGCTCAACTGAAACCAACCCAAGAGATCATGTCAAGGCCATAAGCACCACTGAAGAAGTCACTCCTAACATTCCTTTTCCTAGAAGACTGATGAATGGTAATGATGGTGCAAGACCCGAATTTTTCTTTAATTCTTCAATCAGTTTAAAGAGACTACTAAAAGAGAAGACAAAGATTGAAGAGGAGATCAAGGCTACAATGAAAGAAGAGAGCTCTGCAACCGACTTAAATGCCTTGCCTCATAAAGAAAAAGACCAGGAAGTTTTACTTTACCTTGTTCAATTAATTATATATCTTTCAATAATGTGTTAGCTGACTTAGGAGCTAGCGTTAGTGTAATGCCCCTTAAGACATTCACTACCCTAGGACTAGGAAAATTAGCACCAACTAAGTTACTTATTGAATTGGCTGATAAAACGGTAAAACGACCTGAAGGGATTGCTAATAATGTGCTAGTTAAGATTGAGAAGTTTATTTTCCCTGTAGACTTTGTTATATTAGATATGCCCGAGGATGTTAAGATTCCTTTAATCCTTGGAAGACCTTTCTTGTCTACTGCCCATACTAAGATTGATGTGTTTAAAAGAAAAATCTCATTAAGGGTAGGGAATAAAAAACTAGTCTATAAGTGCCAAGATCCTGTTAAAAGCATAATTAGAGGCATCTATGTGCTAGGATTAAGATAACGTATGGACCCGATCTTGAAGCTAGGGTCATGGGAGAAACATTGATTCAAAACAACTCAACTAATCCTAATCATGAGAACTTTGAGGAATTTATTGACCTTAATGTACCTACCGAACTTAGGCGCGATATTGTTAATGATTCTGATGATGAGTGGTATGATTGCGTAGTAATTAACAAACGTAGGAGGATAGTTGAGGATACAAATTTGAATAATGATGTGTTTATTGAACTACCACCCCACCTTGCTTATTTATGCCTATATGATAATAAGAATTTCCCGTCTATCATTTTGTCTTCTCTGCCCGAAAGGGACTGAACATTGTTTATACAGATATTAAAAAAGAATGGCTTGGAAATTAAGGACAAGCAAGGAGTGTTCAATGTTACTGAATTGGCGATGAGGGAGCGCGATGTTTCCGACTCCTTCAATGATCGTTATTAAAGAGCTGAACGTGAGTCTAACTTGAAGACTCTGGAATAAAGACAAGTGCTGACCGGGAGACAACCCGGAGAATTTTTACTATTCTGTTCTGTGTCGAGTCAGTCAGGCCCGCAGCAGATACGGCGCATCTCAATCCCTAGATGCGACGCATCTCCTGCACTGGTCATATCTTACTTTATTTTCTGCATTTTTTATTTTTGACTTTAAAACTTTTTATCAGTTTATTTTAATGCGGCGCATCCCTGGTTACGGATGCGACGCATCTTCTATTCTGATTCGTAATTATTCCAGGCTCGATACGGCGTATCTTCTTCCATAAGATACGGCGCATCGACTGACCTGATGATTTTCATTTTAATTTTTATGTTTTATTTTTACTAACTACTAATGTATTATGCAAGTTTGAACCTTCTTAATTTAGGTGTGTTAAAGTCTTGGTGGTATTATAGATTCCTGCATTTCCTGTGGATACATCAATTATGAAGCTTAAACGTTCTCATCCACAAGAAAGATGATTTTTGCTCTTATACAAATAATGGAGGATCATACCGAGCAAATTTCAGGGGAGTTTTTTTGTTCTAATTCTTTTATTTTCCAGTTTTTAACCTTTGATACAAACAACGAGGACGTTGTTTAACTTAAGTGGGGGGATTGGAGAATTAGAACACTTACTTGTCCTAAACTTTTTCAAAAATTATGCTTAAAATGTGCTTAATATATCAAAATTTAAAATTTTTTAGCATGTTTTTGTTTAAAGTCTAAGTTGCATAGCTGCACACATGACGTTATTTTCAAAAATTGTGACTTTTCAAAAATTCACAAATCTATGAGTGTGCCGGTGACTTGTAAACTTTAGAACTTGGCTTGTATACTATTCGAGACCACCATAATAAGTATTATTTTATATAATTGGAATGACTTGTCTAAATTGGTAAATTTCTAGGATTACACCCAAATAGCCTTTATATGTTATGTGATATTAACTAACTACACTGGTTAGTTAACCCCCGTATAAACCCTTTTGTTACTCTCACTTTTAGAGTAAGATACCCCTAGAAAAACACTCAGAGCCATTCCTTTCGTTTCTTACACCTTTGTTATAATGTATCGTTACACCCTTATACCTTAGCTTACCCTGTAGATTAAAATCTGTGGTTGGTTAATTGCTTTAGGCAAAGTGTGTTTCCTTACATTACCTGTGTTCGCGTGCATAATTCATTATCTTTGGTTAGGTCGGGAAATTTCACAATGCAATTAGAGTGAAAGTAAATATTGTATATCTTTGAGTTTATTTTTCGTGTGTTTTACTACTTTCACTATTACTGTTATTTCTGAAGTCATGAAAAGTATGGAAAAATTATCCAGAGTTATCGTTATAGTGATGTGGTGAAATTTTACACATCTATGTTTATGTTTAAAGTTAAAAAAAAAAAAAAAAAAAAAAAAAAAAAAAAAAAAAGTTGGAAGTTTGTTTTAACCAACTTATGTAAAGTTTTGTATTAAGTGGTCGATATCACCACTATTTGTTATATATTATATCTAATGATTGAATGGGAGTTGGCCGTTATGGGAACGCCAACTAAAGGTTATTCTTTGATTGAGATCTTGTTGAGTATAATTCGTGTCTACCTAAAGCGTGTGTTTCAAGTGTTAAAGCGTGAGTTATTCTATGATACGAGTCTTATTCATGGGATGGTTGGGATAGTGATTAACCACACTTAGGATTTTAATTTATCTGTTTTGTTTATTTTTCATTTTACACCAATTTATATCCCAAGTATTATCCATACCCTATATTATTCTTTATCCAAACCTTTAATTTATTGAGATTAGGGATTTGAGCAATCTTAAGTATCGTAGTCGTGGATTCGGCTATGTATTTATGATTTTGTCGCCCTTTTTGATATAATATTATTGGTGAAGATTACTTGGTCCTATCTTTAGCTTATTCGAGTTAAGGATTTGAGCAATTGCAAGTATCGTGTTCGTGGATTCGATCATGTATTTGTGATTTTGTCGCCTTTTATGGAATTTGAGATCGATAGAGATTAAGGAGAATGATTAACCCTTAAACTACAAACCCTTTTTACCGCTTTAGACTCGTTATTCCTTGGCTTTAGTGGGGGAGATGTGTATACTTGCCAAGCTTATGATAGAATATTCGTCACGACTGGACAGTTAAACGATTAGATTAGCTTTTATCAATTATTTTATTTTACTTCTAATTCGTTAAGTGTTTGGTTGTGTGATTATGACAAAAATGAATACATGCTTAAATATAAAACTAAATCCTAATATCTTTTAGGATACATTTTCATAAGATTAATTCTAAGGTTTACTTGGGGACAAGTAAAGTTCAAGTGGAGGGATATTTGATGAACTCAAATAAGTACATTTTATTACTATCATTTATCCTATTTATTTGACTTGTTTTATTATATTATCTGTGAGAATTGATACGTTAATGTTTACTTTTGTAATTCTCAGGTAAAAACAAGTATTATGTGAAACTTGACGATTTTGCACTAATTATGGAGCAAAACAAGCAAGAAGATAAGAGTCTACTGAAATGTACAAGATCAAGACATTCTGCTCCAGATACGCCGCATCTTGCTTATTACATACGGCGCATCACTATCAAGATTTCACAAGATACGATCCAAGACAGCAAGGACATGCGCCGTATCTGAGAATGGAGTTACGCCGCATCTTCTGGCGGTGTATGAATATTCCTGAATATATTAATCTTGGACCCCACGCGAAGTTAAGTCAATGCGCCGCATCTACTTATTAGATGCGCCGCATCTAACCCTCACACAGAAACTATAAATACCCCAAGACCAGACGAATTTGAAAGGTTCGACATTTAGCTAAGTACGAGAAGACAGAAACCCTAGGACGAATTCAGTCGAAGTAGCAGCACAAGACACACCTTGAACGAAGATACAAAAGCTGTAAGAAGGTCCTGCATGTATTCAATTCATTAATTAGTTTTGTTTTATTGTATTAGTAAACTTTAATTCATCAGGATTGGTGGCTTGTGTAATGTGACAACGGAAAGGTTGCACTCCCTTAAAACTGCTTTCCCATTAATTAAAGTTTATATGTTGATGTCTTTGGTGACTTTTATTAGTGCATTGATAACCTCTGTGTCTAGCTGAGCGTTGATCGGGTCGCCATGCCTCTGCCCTCGCCTATTTATTTTATCGCCTATGCATTCTATCGTCTGTAGAAAAGTAGGAAGAAGAGATAAATAGGATAGTCATAAGTAATCATTAAGGGTTTACTCGCCGATAAGATTAGAACCAACGAGAAAGGACTTAATCTCGGTGCGTTGCATCGAACTATACACTTCATATAAAACTAGCAATAAAACAAGTGACAAGCTACTTAACTATCAGGACAGGTCTTCTTATTGTCTCGAGTATTTATCTGTGTACGTGTGTGCTACTCGCTGATTCGTGCCTATTAGTTTAGTTTATTATTTAATTACAACCAAACCGTGCCAGTCTCTCAGGCTGAACCCCCTTGCGTTAGATTAGGTTGTATAGCTAACTTAAGATATTAAAATACTGATTAGGATAACTAGATAATACGTTCCACTCTTAGTGATCGACATTCTACTTACCATTATATTCATACTGACCGGGTACACTGCTCGTTAAAGTGTGTGTGTTATTGATAAGTCGGCTAAATATAAATTTAAAACTTGAATACTGCTAAAACCACAACGACATAACGTGGGTATAAATTAGAGCATACGCACACGCGCATCAGTATCCAATTCAGTAACATCCTTTGTAAGGATTAGAGAGGGTTTTCACACTATGCTGTTAATTCTCTCGAAGACCTAATCACGTGAAGAATCACTTGAATGACCACCCCATAGGGGGAGATTGTTAGCATTAAAGAAAAGTGATGGTCATTCTCATCTTAGGAACTTTATAAACGTGTCTTAGTTTATGTTACAGTTTTGTTAATGGGCTCGTGGACTTGAGTAATCTAATATGTTACTAGTTTATCATGTAAGCTTAAGAATATTGTAAACCCAAGTCCACCAACTAAAGCCCACGATAAGGCCCATGAAAAGCCTTATGAACTAAGTATATAAGACACCACACACCTCATTTGTGTGGTGTGCTTCAAGGTGTATGTGTGTGTTTTTTAGTAATAATATCTCTCTTTCTTTCTCTACTTTCTCTCTCTAAGTTCACATACATATCTATCTTGTTGTCACCATAATACGAGCTTAATATTGTGATAGAGTTGATAAATATAAGTTCCTACAAGTGGTATCAATTGTCTAACAATGATTTAGGAGAGTTTGTGTTTCATTTTTTGGTTAGAGCTAAGATAAAGTTACATTTTTCTACATAAAAACGTGTGCTTTTTTATAAAAAACTTTATTTTTACGTTTGTTAGGTTAAAAGTTGTTGTCTTTCTTATACTTTTAGTGCTTATTAGTGAGATTTGGCAAAAAGAACGTATAAAATTCGTCTAAAAGGTTGGTTCATACCGTTTTTAAAGTTTGGCTACGTATTGATTGTACAATAAATTGCACGGCCAGACCTTTGATGGTGATCAAAGGATATACGAGGTGTTGAGGTTGCGCCAAGCTTGTCGTTAACCTGAAATAAGAAATACAAAGACACTACGTTAAGTGATTGCGCAGGGGTTGGACCCTTCGAACCACCTCCAGCGTGCGAATGAGTATATGATATGGTAAGTTTGTAGTGAAATAAGAGAGTCAAGTTTGCATACCATTGTTCTCAGCCCGTCCAAGCTATTTATATGGGAGGAAATAGGCCTTAGAGAGCTCTTGCACAAATATCGGAGATCATGGGGGCTTCCCATGATTTGTGGTAACCGCTAGAGCTTAGTGACCCACTATCTCTTTCTTGGCGGGAAAGCTCAAGGAAAAAGGGGATGTGGGTATGACCAAGTCTAGGTGTTCTCCTCTCTAGTATCTTCGAAGGGTGTACCCCGAAGGGCTTAAGGCTTCGATTGGTGAGTTCCCAACTGGTAACCATGTCATAGATGAATGGTTTTACGCCAATAAAGATTTTACGAGGTTGACCTGGGCCTTCGAGGAGAAGGCTTCGTACAGGCTCAAAAGGTTGTCCTTCGACCCGTTTGGAGGGTACATCATTAAGCCCCCCAGTCGAAAGTGATATATACGTACGAGGATATATTGCTTACGACTCTATCAAACGTGCACACTAACTCCCTTTCGTCACAAATTTGTACAAAAAGAAATTAGTGCTCTAACTAATTACGCATTAAATGCGCTTAATGATTATGCCAACCACTTGTAGCAGAGGCCATAACGGCTAGGATTTTGGTAAACACCAAACGTCTTTTCAAATTTTGAAAGTATTTGAAGTCCGGATATGTGTCAAACTTGATGGACACGTGGATGGCTGAGATAAAAGGGACAAGGGGTATATAAATACGTTTATACCGTGAACCCTATATCACATTTTATCTTCCGCCCAAAATTTACACATATCACTGTGCTTCGTGCATCATTCCGATCGAAAGGTAATCCTCCTTCCCCGATCTTTAATTATTAGTTTTACTTTAGTACAATCAGCATGAGCATGGCTGCTAAACGCATATCAGACAACAAAAATGCACCTTATCCAAAAAAGCATTATCTTATTTCCTTAGTGAGTACCCTATACCCAAAGAGTTTAAGGTGATGCTTCCGAGCAAAAACCAAAACATCTTCGATGCACCCGAAGGGTATGTGGGGTTGTATGTGCATGCTTTTCCCTAGTCAAACTTGAGGATACCAATCCACCCATTAATTTTAGAGTTCTTACAGTACTATCAGGTACACATATCTAGGTTAAACCCATTTGGCTTAGCCAAACTCACCACCTACATTGTAATGTGCAAGGCGTATGGGTATGAGCCCACACTGACAGTGCTCAGGGACTTCTCTTAACCTGTACCCTGGTGGAGATTGGATAACCCTAGCAAAAATAGTGAGCATGATGTGCCTTGTTTGGTTACAAAACCTTTTTCAAACATAAGGAACTGGAAGGGGAAATTTTTATATGTACAAAACACGATAATACCTCCAGAATATCTAGCTTTATTAAATGAAGCATTCCAATTTAATGAAAAATGGTTTAATGATCCATTGCCGTACACCATAAGAAGGAGTCCAATCTACCAGCGTCTTGCTCGCCATCCCATCGATGTCCAAACGTTCCCCGAACCGATTCTCTTCATGGCGGGTATACGTGACCATTGGGAAGGGTCTCCGTTGAATCCTGAGATAGTTTGTGATGGACAAAGTATGTACATTCCTATTTAATTAAAATAAATAAATTATCTGATGATATTTATCTTTTTTCTCTTTTTGTTGCAGAGATGGCCTTTCGAAACTTTGTAGTATCTGGTGGTGCAAAGGAAGTAAGCTTCATCCCGAAGAATCCCAAGGAGGTGAGTTATGGTGTAGGCTCGCCATCTGTGTCAGTCCACAACAACGATGTGGATGCTCAAACAGTGGAACCCATAGCAATAGCCCAACCTTCAAAACCTATCGAACACAAAGGAAGCTCTACAATTGGTGGAAAATGTTGCCGATTCTGAAGATCCCCCCTCCAAGGGTGATCAGGTGATGATCGTAGGGTCCTCCTGTATTGCGGATAGAGTGCGGAGTAGGAATGGAACCAGTGCAAGATCCGCGAAGGCTACTCCCAAGAGGAAACTGTTCCTACCAACCCCTCCGTCAAGAACCACAAGACAGAAAAGTTCGCATGTTAAGACTTTCGTGCCTTCGACCTTAGAGATTCCAGATGATGACATCCATGGTAAGTAAAGATCTTCTCAACCTAATGATCCTTAGTACGCCACATATCTAATTAATATATCTTATGCAGGTTTGCCCAACACGAAGGAGCTTCCGAACTCCCTCACCTGCCATCTATTGGTTGAGAATGTTACCCCTGCTAGTTGAAGGAGAACTCTGGACAATATATCCATTGAGAGGCTCTGCGACTTGCATGATAAAAGTTATACAAGACAAGCTATTCTGGACAACCATCTCAACACCCGAACACGGGAGTTGATTCGAATAGTGAAAGATTCTAAAGAAGAGATTGCTATGATTGTAGCCAGAGAGAAGAATAGAGAACTCCAATATGCTGAGCTAGAAGCCAAATGTGATGAAGCCATGGAGGATTTCGAAAAGAATCCACTAGTTCAAGACCTTCGAGCCAAAGTTTACAGTCTCAAAGGGCAGCTGAAGGAAGCCCAAGCAGAGTGTGGGAGACTGAGAATGGTGGAGGCAAAGGTAGCTGGCTATAAAGCACAGGTTACTACTCTTGAATCTAGATGCGTAGGTCTTGAGGCTGAGAGGGCCAGACTAGGAGAGCAGGAGATCAAGCTTCGTGAGGAGGTAGATGGATTGAACCTCCGTTGCAAGAGCTTGAAGAAAGATAGAGTTGATGTGGTGTCAAAGGTTGTTCCATATATAGCCATGGAATTATACCACAGTGATGAGGTAGGAGAGATTGTAGGAAAGTTGGTGAATGCCGCCATTTTTTATGGAAAGTGCACAACGTTGGAAGAAATCGCGGAGACCAAGAAACCTATGGTGTTATCGGAAGTGCCCTACTACCGTCCAACGTCTGAGCAAGAATATAATGAAGCTGGCAATGCACACAGTACAACAGAGTACCCTTTTCTCACCGAAGTAACCAAGAACCCATCAGGACCCATAGAAGATCTCCTCTCCAAGAAGCCCCGCAAGATTCATCCTCCTTCTCCAAGCAAGAAGACTCCATCTGTGAAGCCATTATCTCCCCATCAGCAAGAAGACCCCATGTCATCGAAAAATGCATGAAGGCTTCCATGTTGGCAGTTATTTAGTCCCAAGGGTGGTATGTACCCTTTAGACAATTTCAATTAATGCTTGATAGGCTGATGCCTATTATCAAACAATTTAACTCATTTTCTTGTTGTGCTTTGTCACGTCCAATGTTTGAATGTTTTGGTTGGCTTCGGCCATAGTTTATCTACTTAATGCAGGTAGGGGACAGTGTCCCACCTTTATTTTCATGCATTTCTTCTCTTACGTTATTTATAAATGTAAATATACAACCTAAGGCTATAGTAGATAGATAACCTTATTGTGTGTATTTTGAACCAAGATTTTAGCAATCGTATAATTTAATTGCTGACAGAGGGGCGACCCACTCCGTCTTTATCCTTAAGATACAAAGAGCTTAGAATACCCTAAGACTTTTAGGAAAGTTAATGTAAATTGTAATGGATGTTATTTTCATACAAGACATATGTGTCTTGAATCATCCTTCGACATTGAAACTTGTAAATCATTTGGCTGAACAAATCTTTGTTGTATAGAATGAAACAAGAGATTTGAGAGAAATGCGTTATATCATTAATTGGGTAGGGAGGATTACATCATTTTAAGAAATGAAAACTAGGACGCCTATCATTAATGCTTCTTTCCCCAAATGAGAAGAATGCGATACATGAATTTGAAAACAAACTAAGTGTTTTGAAAGTAGTAAGTCTTATATGTAAAACTTACGGAGGTTAGTACCATTCCAAGTCCTATCCATGACATCTTCGAAGAGTGTTTCGAGCTTGTATGCTCCGTTGCCTTAGGCTTCATATATGACGTAGGGTCCTTCCCATGTGGGCCCTAGCTTTCCTTCATACTCAGCTTTGCTTGCGCTGTTTAGCCAAAGGACATATTCACCCTGCTTGAACGTTGAAGGTCTAACGCTGTTGTTGTAATACTTCTCAAACTTTTGTTTGTAGATAGCCTCTCTGATTGAGGTTATTTCCCTTCGTTCTTCAAGTATGTCAAGGTTTTCATGAAGCCTTGCTTCATTCTTTGATGTTTCAAAGTTCACGATACGTTGTGTTATGGAGGTCATGTTTTGCTTTGGCAGTTGTGGAACTTTGGAGTGAATCTGACATGCTTCACACTTTTGTATTATTTCTGTCGCGTCCCTGTGCATTGACGGCCAATAATATCCTAGCTTCGTTATTTTCAAAACAATGGAGCGAGGACCTGCGTGTAAGCCGCAGGATCCCTCATGAACCTCGTAGATGATTTTCGAAGCTTGCTTTGGCCCCACAAAACGAAGCCATGCAGATAAGAAGGACCTCCTATAGAGATTATCCCCAATGAGTTTATATTGGGGAGCCTTGATCCTAACCTTTCGTGATAGCTTTGGATCTTCTGGCAAAATACCACTTATCAAGTATTCTCTTGTTGGAGTCATCCAATTGGATCCTTCTTCAAGTATGATGTCAGAAACTTCACTTCGTTTGATTGACCTTTCAGCCAACACTTCAACTAAGACCTCCTTTGTTAGGTGGGCGAATGCCATTGAAGCTGGCTTGCTTAATGCATATGCCTTCTTGTTTTGGTTCCTACGAACATGCTCTATATTGTAGGACTCGAATCCATGGAGGAGTTCTTTAGCTTTTTCCAAATATTGCTTGATGGTAGGCTGCCTTGCCTCGTAAGAGCCTTTAATTTGGTTTGCTACTAACTGTGAGTTAACAAAAACGGAGAGATCACGAACCTCCATGTCCTTTTCAAGTCGAAGGCCAGCTAACAAAGCTTTATATTCAGCTTCGTTGTTCGTAGCTTTGAACTCAAAACATAATGCATAAGTATACTTCTTTCCTTCTGGACTGACCAACATTAGACCTGCTCCCAAACCATCGGAGCTTGAGGCTCCGTCAGTGTACAATTTCCACCCTTCCTTTGTCTTCGAGGGTTTTTTCTTTGGAATTTCTTTGTCTTGACTGGGTCCGGAGGGTGTTTCGGAAAGGAAATCTGCAAGTATCTGGCCTTTGACGGAGTTTCAGCCTTTGTATTCTATGTCGTGATCTCCCAATTAAATAGCCCATTTGGCTATTCTACCTGACTGCTCAGGCTTCCATAGTATTTGTTTGATTGGCTTATCAATCAATATCGTGATGGGATGAGCTTGAAAGTACCTTCGAAGGCATCTTGCAGCATGAACTAAGGCTAGAATTAACTTTTCAACTCTGGGTAGTTCCATTCAGCTCCTTGCAGTACTCTGCTAACGAAGTAAATTGGGATTTGTTTCTTTTCCCTTTCTGCCAAGAGCACAGCACTGATGCTTTCAAAAGATGCCGCAATGTAAATGAATAACACTTCGCCTTTGACTGGGCTGTAAGTGTTGGTAATATTTCCATGAACTCTTTTAACTTTTGGAAAGCAGCTTCTGCCTCACAACTCCATTGAAAAATCTTCTTATCAGCACACCCTTTGAGTGTCTTGAAAAATGGAAAAGATCGATCCACGCCCATTGACAGGAACCTGCTAAGTGCTGCGAGCTTCCTATTTAGGCTTTATACGTCTTTCAGTGACTTCAGAGCTTGTAGATTTGTGATGGCTTTGACGTTCGAAGGGTTAGCTTTAATCCCTTGCTTTGTAATAAAATGTCCCAAAAATTGTCGTTCTTCGACACCAAAAGAACATTTCTTTGGGTTGAGCTTCATGCTGATTGCCCTTAATTGATCGAAGGTTTCCTGGATGTCGGAGAGTAGGTCTTCCTCGGTCCTACTTTTGATCACCATATCATCAACATAAGCCTCCAAGTTTCTTCCTATCTGTTTGTTGAAAGCTTTGTCTACCAATCGTTGATAGGTGGCCCCTGTGTTCTTTAAACCGAAGGGCATTTTCTTGTAACAATAGACACCCTTTCCTGTGTAAAAAGCTGGCTTCTCTTCGTCTTCCTCCGCCATTTGTATCTGATGATACCCTTTGTAGGCATTTGTTGAACCAAAGATCAAGCCCAATCTAGGATATGATAACAATGATTGAATATGCACAGCGGAATTATAAAAACACAATCAAAGTTATGAACAAGGTTTTCTAATAAAACAATGATCCTCTATGGATCTATATCACACACACTAAAGGTGTTTTTCTTTTTGGTGAGAACAGTTTTTAGAATGCGTACATATACAAAAGACATTGTCTTTTATAACAAGAACCCTAATACAATAATAAATGCATATCACTACCTAAAATAGTTCATGCATATCCTAACAAACTAATAATAAAGATACGGATTCACTATATCCGTAGAAACAAGTCTTCAGCAGGAACACTATGTCAGCAGAAACCATCTATAGCTTCAGCAGGAACCTGTCAGTAGATTTCTATCAGCAGGAACTTCCAAAATTCCCAACAATCCTCCCCTAATCTTGAATTTGACATGGTTAAGTTCAAGATTCTTGATAGATCTTTAGTACTTCAAAAAAAGAGGATTGACTTCGAACATCAGCAGCAAAGAATCAAATGAACCATATCTCCATGAATGACAAAACTTTAAACTTCAGGTCTTTGCAGCAACAAATGACAAAGTGTACATCAAAACATTTTAGTTTCATACTATTCTCATCACATCCAGGTGTGTTAACTCCTGTGAGAGGTGAATCATTGAAAATAATGGATTTGATGTCTCTTTACCAATAGCCATCACTACTGGAGTAGCCAAATGTTTAAGTTCGAAAACTATGGTACACTGATAACCATATGATTTTTAGCAAATCATCAGCTGTAAACGGATTTGAGATGTCTTTACCTATAGCCGTTTGCTCAGGACTAGTCAATTCTTGGTTACAACTGAACCTTGGTGAATTGAATACCAAATATGGATACCAAATGTCTTTACCCCAAACCATACTTTTGTGGAATACCCAATTCTTTGGATCCCATAAAGGGTTACATCCATGGTGAATTGAGAACCATTTCAACTCTCAGGAATAAACCATGGGTGAGTTGAAGTACCCTATAGCTTTGAGCAAGCTATTACAGCTATCAACAGATTTGATGTGTCTTTACCAAAGCTGTACCCTTTGGACTAGCCAACTCTTTGATGGACACAAGTCACATCTGGTGAGTTGATAACCATCAACAGAGTGATATACAACAAACCTGCAGAAAAGTTAGTACAAATATACAATGTTTTTTTTTTTTTATTTTTTTTTTTTTTTTTTTTTTTTTTTTTTTTTTTTTTAACTAAGAAATAAATGAAATAAAAAGGATATACATGAAATAAATATAAAAAACAAGATATTTTTTTAACTAATCAAAAAGAAACTAAACGAAACATAAGAAAATAAAGAAATAAAATGAAAATGATAAATAATGTACAACAATAATCAGCAGATACCATGAATGACCAGCATATTCCAGAGCAGCAAGAACGATCAGCAGGAACGGATAATGCTAGCAGAAGTAACCGATCAGCAGGAACAGCTAACGCTACCAGCAGGAATGCATCAGCAGAATCAAAACAATGTAGCAGCAGACAGAATCCTCACAGTAGCAAACAAATCATTCGTGTCCCAACAAGATCATTGACCAATCACAAATCAAGTATACCCATACGCAACAAACGCATGATCTTTCACAAGTCCACTGACAATCCATTATGACATGTAGAAGCAACAGAGCTCCATGTAACTTCACTTTATACAATTATTAAACAATTGATATCAATTGTGTTTGATAATTGATCATCAGCCCATGATTTTGATTCTCCTATGTCCCCAATTAATTTGACCAAGAATACCAAAAGCGACAAACCATTTTACTTTGCGAATATCAAGTGAAGAATAGATTCAACCAATCACAATTAATCCATTTAATGAGCAGTATACCCATCAGACCAATATTACTGTGATGACCCACCATACACATGCTCCATCAATAATTCGATCACATCTGTACGAGATCCACTCACTTTGACCAATATTAATTCAATAGATGTGACAAACTTAATACCATCATATACCACTCAATTAAATACACGTCCCCTTTAATTCTCAGTCCGATAAATTAATAATTCACTGATCATGGATTGAGAAAACGACAGTCAATAGCAGCTGTATTATTTTAGTTAGTGAACACAAAACAAACTAAGAGAAAAGTTAGCTAGCACAAAATATACAACAATAAGCCTCCCCTTAGGCTTATGCCTCCCCTCAATCAGTGCACCTGACAAGGACTATTGTTCTTGGGTACCCAGAATGAACCTTTCCTTTTATTTGTCCAAGAACAACCTGTTGAGGGCTTAACACCAGTATCCCATCTTGTTCCCCCCATATACCTTGGGTCATAATAACCAGGCCAAAAACCATTCTGAAAGTAAGTGCTAATAGGTATGTAGAATGGTCTAGCAACATGTCTTTTCCAATGAGCTGGAAAAGATCTACCTGCAGAAACTGGCTTATCAGCAGGATTGGGTCTGCTGGTTTTATGTGTTGCTTGTGGAACATATGGGGGAATATCATTAACATTGGTCCACATTGGTCTAGATCTCTTTTGGTAAGCACACACACCCATTCTCTTCTCATGAAAATCACAATCCTTAATGAGATGAGACTTACTACCACACACAAAACAAGTTTTCTTCTTAACATTACCAGCCTTTTTATTAAAACAACCATTCTTATTACAAGAAGTCCTAGAATTGTATGTATTCTTATCAGATTTATTACAAGCAATGTTGCAAAAATCGGCCGTGGCGGCCGATTAATCGCCGATATATCGGTTATCGGCCGCCGGCCTTGTCGAATTATGCAAATCGGACAAAAAATCGGTTTTGGGAAAAAAAGGGCCAAAAATCGGCCAGAAATCGGCCATATCGGCCGATTAATCGGCCATATCGGCCGTATCGGTCAACTTTAAAAAAATAAAAATTTAGGCATTCTACTTAATTTGGGGATCGTTTATTTCACTTATAACACACAATGAGCCTCATAATCAGAATTGAAGCCTTTTATTGAGGTTTGGAAACATAGTAGGCTTGGAATCAGTTACGATCTTTTGTTTGGTCTCCAGAAATACCCAAAACATGCCAAAATTGCAAAACCGATTAATCACCGATTAATCCCGCCTTGGCCGATTAATCGCTGCAGGGTGGTCGACCGCCACACCACCGATACGCGATTTTTGCAACATTGATTACAAGTGAAACTAGGTAAATCTTGAACAACAATGGGTTCTTGTTTGGGTGCCTTAACTTTGGATTCAATCTCAACTTTACTCTTGGATGTGGAAACACTAGAAGTAGAAGTAAAGGATTAGACTCAGTTGAGATGGACTCTGAGCTTTTAACATTAAAAACACTGGGGGCAGAGACATTGACCTTGGAAGACTTGTCACTTGAATCACATGAGGCATAGTCAGTAGACTTACAATCAGGGTCTGGCAAGTCACTTGACTTTTTGCCATATAGATGGTGTGATCCATCAAAGTCTTTTTTAGGAGAGCTAGGCATAAACTCACCTCTAATAGGTCCAAGGACAGCATGCAATTTTCCTTCCTTAACAAACTTAACATGAATTTGATAGTCTACAGGTTCAGGGTCAAAAACACTATACTCATTAGGGTCATAGACTTGATCTTGCCCTATGTAGTCACCAAACCCTAAACCAAGTTTAGTTTTTACAGACATAGAACTATTAACTAACCTGTTTAGATTTTTAGATGATTCTTTCCATTTATCAAACCTAGCTAAGCTATTGTCTAGTTTAGTCTGCACTTCCTGTTTTTCTAACACTACCTCAGCCTTTTCTTTCTCAGTACGCTTTAAATCAATTCTAGTACATTCTAAATCACTTTCTAACACCCTTATCTTTTCATCATAAGCAAGCTGATTCTTTTGAAACCAAATTTTTTGTCTTTCTAAAGTTTTTAAAGCCTGTTTGTAAGACTCAACTTCTACATAACATTCATTATATTTAGGTTTCAATTCATCATAAGCCTCCTTAAGTTCATTATATTTTTCACTACAACCAAAAACACAATTATGTACCTGAGAAAGGAGTCCCATCAGTGCAAATTCTTCAGTCTTGGATATAGTGCAAGCTTCCTTTCTCATCTTCTTGGATTCAGCCTTTCCACCATACCTTGATTTGACTGCATTCCATATCTTACTTGCATCATCCATATAATGAAAATCTGCTACATGATTAGCAGGAATAGATTTAAGCAAGGTAGTTCTTGCATTTGACTCTCTGTGGACAGCTAGTGATTCATCAGCAGTTGTTGGAGGGAGAATAAAGTATTTTCCATCTCTATCTGTTCCAATCCTTTTCAAGCTGTTGCCATTTTGAATCAGCTTCCAGGTATTCATATCATTATTCATGAGCCAGTGTTCCATCTTCTTAGCCCAGACCTCGTAATCATCATCCATCAAATAAGGAAACATTGCATCATCACTTTCATTATCAAATTCTGCCATTTTACAAACGAGTAGCAGAAACAAGTGAAATCACCAAAGCAATCAGTAGCAACAGTAATTCCAACGTTGACCAAGCTTGAATAACCAATTGAATCAAACACAGTATGGAATATCCCACACAAAACAATTGAAGAATCAGCAACCCACGAAGACTAAACCACCGACCAATTCAATTCGAGTAGTACGAACACCCACGTGAAGAATCAACCTTTCGCTTAAATAAAATATCTACCCCACGAACTTTTAATAAGTCTGACTCTACCTTGAATCAAGAATAATTCGCAGCCACACAAAACCACCGACCAATTAATTCGTTTGAGTAATCCGTATGAGACCAACGAATCAAGCAGCCTCACTTATTACTATTAATTACCGATCATAAACGACAAACAGATAAACCCCAAAATATCCAACACCAACAATAAATTTGATTAATAAAACCACAAGCAACAAGAAGAGCAGCACACGTTTGACCAATAATTAATTCACAAGCGAAAATCAATCAATTTTCTACTGACACATCACATTGACCTAATAGTTTGTACGAATTAAATAATGAACAGCAGCAGACAAGAATTTATGAATTACCGATTTGGACTTTCAAACCAAGATCTGCTTCCGCCGCGAATCTCCTCTTCTTTCACTAATAAAACCTTGTTGAATCCCTAGATCTCGAGAGCCAACCTTTCTCTGATACCAATTGTTGAACCAAAGATCAAGCCCAATCTAGGATATGATAACAATGATTGAATATGCACAGCGGAATTATAAAAACACAATCAAAGTTATGAACAAGGTTTTCTAATAAAACAATGATCCTCTATGGATCTATATCACACACACTAAAGGTGTTTTTCTTTTTGGTGAGAACAGTTTTTAGAATGCGTACATAATACAAAAGACATATGTTCCTTTTATACACAAGGAACCCTAATACAATAATAAATGCATATCACTACCTAAAATAGTTCATGCATATCCTAACAAACTAATAATAAAGATACGGATTCACTATATCCATAGAAACAAGTCTTCAGCAGGAACACTATGTCAGCAGAAACCATCTATAGCTTCAGCAGAACCTGTCAGTAGATCTCTATCAGCAGGAACTTCCAAAATTCCCAACAGCATCCAAAAAGCACTTCAAACGGAACCCCGAGAGGGATTCGACCTTCCAATCAATTTTTGGCAAAGGGTAGCAGTCCTTTGGGCAAGCTTTGTTGATTTCGGTGAAGTCGACACACATACGCCACCCTCCATCACTCTTTTTTACCATAACTGGGTTTGCTACCTAGGTTTGGTATTTCACTTCTCTAAGTATTCCTGCTTGTACAAGTTCATCCACCTCTTTGCAAGCGGCTGCGTTCCTTTTGGGTGTTAGGCTCTGTTGCTTTTGCTTGATTGGTTCAATGTGTTTGAACTCATTAAGCTTGTGCTCTGTGCCGAAGGGCTTGCCATAGATCATAAGTGTACTAGGGACCCCTGTCATGTCTGAGTACGTCCATGCAAAGATGTCTTAGTTTGATTTGAGCAGTTTCTCCAAGTCTGCCTTGAAGTTAGCAGGGAGTTGCTTCCCGATTACCACCGTTTGCTCCGGATAAAGCTCATTTACCACAATGCGCTCTTCAGCATCTATACAACTTAGAATAACTTTCGAAGGCTCCTTAGGACTTTCTTTGATCTTTTTACCAACATCTTCTGCTTTTCCCTGGTTGTTGCTGGAAAGTATGGTTCCTATTCCATATGGTGTATGGAATTTTACCACTGTGTGTATGGTGGAGACTACGATACCCATCTTCTGCATGGCGATCCTTCCTATCAACAAGTTGTAGGGAGATTCGGACCTTACGATTGCGAAAGTAAGGGTTTCAGTTCTTGCGAGCTTTCCTTCTCCGATCGTTATATCTAACGGTACTTCTCCCAAAGGCCATGAATGCTCACCTGAAAACCCTACCAAAGGTATCTTTGAATCAACTCACTGCGACATGATTGAAGGCTTGAGCATTAGGAAACAGTGCACATATATGATCTCGCAGGAGCTTCCGCAGTCAATGTAGGCCCTATTTACTTCCCGGTTGAAAATTAAGACTCTGATGACTACTGGGTCGTTCGAAGGGACTTGGCTTGTAATGGAGGAAAATGTTACTTCCCCTACCTCGTCTATCTCCTTCTCCGTTACTTTTCTTTTTAATCTGGCTTCGCCTCAATGAACCATGAGTATTGGGGCTTTGGGAGGAGTGGTGTCTTTAGCCAATTGAGTGTCGGAAACTTTATCCTTGCCCTTCTTTATACCCTTCACCAAATGTGCCAATTGTCCGGACTTTACGGCTTCTTCACCAAATGTGACAATACTTGGTTGTATCTTTGTTTTTACCCTTGCTTGTCATGCGAGGGGGTGGTTCGAAAGCCTTAGCAGCCCTCTCCGTTGCGAGTATTTCCTTCGAAGATTTAGTCAGGCTTCCTAGCAACCCGTGGTTAGGACCTTTGTTATACGGAGTGAACCTGTCCATATTTTTGTTCTTGTTCTTCGATCCTTTCCACGCAGAGTGCTTTGAGAACTTGCTGTGGTTTTCTCTATCGGTCGGAGCACCATTGGTAGATACTTCTTTTGCTTCTATCCAAGTATACATCTTTTCCATTAACCCTTTGTAAGTTGTCGGAAGGTCAGTGGACAAGAATTCCACCAAGCTTCGATTTTGTAGGCCATGTACGAAGCCAGAAATGCGCTGATCTTCATGTAGACCCAAGATCTTTAGAGTGTCATCGGTGTACCTAGTAACGAAAGCCCTTGTGCTTTCGTTCTCCTTTTGTTTAATATTGTGCATCGTTACTTGTGAACTTCTTTTGCTGGCTGAAGTGCGATCGGAACTTAGCCTTTAAATCATCAAGGTTGAAAATGCTACCAGGCTTTTGTCCATTCCACCAGATACGAGCAGAATCTCGCAGGGTGTATCTAAACATGTGACAGGCTACAGGCATGACCCACTTTTGCATCCTAATGGACCCTTCGAACAAATGTAGAAAGTTGTCCGGATCCCCCTTCCCATTATAAGTACCAATGTGTGCAGCATTTTCAACCCATCGGGTAAAGGGTAGTCTTCTATCCACCTTACGAAGGGTGTAGCAGAGCCCATAGGCTCCGAATATAGGCAATTATAAGGTGGTGCATATATAGGGACGGCATTATATGGATTATGGTTTGGGGGTACTCCCATAGGAGTTTGACTAGGGTAAGATTGGTAGGATGCATTCATGCCAAAAGGATAACCATTTCCCATGGCGTACGGAGGGTACACCGTAGGATGCCCGAAGGGTATGTTCCCATAATGTTGAGGGAGGCTATGGTTGTTGGACTGTCCAGTTACCGGGGATACAAACTCTGAGGGTAAGACTGAGTTTGGAACGAGGGGTACATACCATTGGGAGGAAGATTTCCTCCCATATTAATTGGAGGTGGATTGCCTTCTACGCCTGATGCACGAGAAGGCTGCAATGAAACCCTTGCTTCAGTCCTTCCAAGATGAGCTGCTAACAACGGAGGCAGACTCACCTCCGTCTCTTCCCTTCGTTGGCTTCTCCCATTCGAACCTTCGGTTACCGCCCCTTCTCTCCTGGTCGGAACCCGCTCAGGGACTCCTTCGACCCCAACAGACCTTCTGCTTAGCCTTCGACCAACAGGTGACCCTATCCTCAGGGCCGAGTGTGTCGTTCCCTGTGCCGGAGGCCTAGGTTCCATTTCCATCTCTTCATCATAATCATCACTAAAATATTCCAACTCCCTTCGCATTTCAGCATTCTGAACTTGCCTCTTGCGAGCCCTTAAGAGAGAATCCAATGCTTCAAAGTTATCTTCGACAAAGGCTGGGATAATGACAGGTTCTAGGTTGGCTGATGTCGAAGCATGATGGTTAGGTGTTACTTCTGGGTGAGATCGTGTTGTGAACGTGGAAGCGGTAATTAGGGGGAGGTTGTTAGGGTCATTAACTGGTATTGGCACCAAGGTCGAGAAAACCCGATGGGGGAGTATCTTCTCTTCCTTAATCCATGCCATATATGTAGTGAATGTAGTTGGTTGGTTATAAATTTGGAAATAAAGAGACCAATTGTAGCGGTCCCACGGATGGCGCCACTGATTGTATAATAAATTGCACGACCATGCCTTCGATGGTGATCAAAGGATATACGAGGTGTTGAGGGTGCGCCAAGCTTGTCGTTAACCTGAAATAAGAAATACAGAGACACTACGTTAAGTGATTGCGCAGGGGTTGGACCCTGCGAACCACCTCCGGCGTGCGAATGAGTATATGATATGGTAAGTTTGTAGTGAAACGAGAGAGTCAAGTTTGCATACCATTGTTCTCAGCCCGTCCAAGCTATTTATAGGGGAGAAAATAGGCCTTAGAGAACTCTTGCACAGATATCGGAGATCATAGGGGCGTCCCATGATTTGTGGTAACCGCTAGAGCTTAGTGACCCACTATCTCTTTCTTGGCGGGAAAGCTCAAGGAAAAAAGGGACGTGGTTATGACCAAGTCAAGGTGTTCTCCTCTCTAGTATCTTCGAATGGTGTACCCCGAAGGGCTTAAGGCTTTGATTGGCGAGTTCCCAACTGGTAACCATGTCATAGATGAATGGTTTTACGCCAATGAAGATTTTAGGAGGTTGACCTGGGCCTTCGAGGAGAAGGCTTCGTACAGGCTCAAAGGGGTGTCCTTCGACCCGTTCGGTGGGTACATCATCACGTATTGAACTTCTTCAAATCTTGTTATAATCGTTTAAGGTCTAAACTTTCTTGAAAGTTAAGTGTGCTTGAAGTGTTTTGAACAAAAGAATCGCTTTGGAACTGAAAATCTGGTGAAAAAACATGTACAATGGAAATATAATATATGTTAAACATGATCCTCCCATTGTTCGTGATTCTGAGGAAACAATAGAACTTGCTGAAGAGAGTCTAACCAAAATGAAACAAAAGAATCCAGTCCAGAAATCAATTGATTATGATAAACTCAACAAACTCTTTGGAGTTACTTTTGACTAACAAAAACAAACACTAAATTTTTCCAACAAAACAGTTTGCAAAACAAAAAGTTGTATCTAAAGCTCTTTCAAACATGGAACAAATGCCATCAAACAACCCTTTTAACACTAGTGATGCAAGAAGATTTCTAGATGATATTAAAAAGTGAATTGAGAAACTTCAAGGGATTGTTAAGTCTAAAACCACTATCAGTGTTAACAACTGGCATTCCAGCTTTCATGCAGAAATGAAAAAGGTGTTTGAAACAGAAATTACTACTCCACTAAATAACATCAATGCGAGAGTAATTCATTTTGAACAAGCATTTTTGAAAGAAACAGCCGACTTCGTCAAGGACCATAAATCCCTGGTGATGGAAGCTAATGAAAATCTTGAAAACATCAAAGTTTTGGAAAACCTAAATGACTCTCTCTTCGAAGCAGTTATGTCTTCCGATATTATGTCCATTATTTTGCAAACATATTCTGTTGAAGGCGATGAAAGACTACGAGCTGAGACCTCCGCAATTGTTTCAAAATATGAAAATGCTCTTATTAAACTTGAAAAAGAAAACGTGACATATTTTAAACAACTTGATCGAAAAAGCGAAGAATGCAAGTACGGCAAACTGTCGTATGAGCGTGCCTTCAAAAACATGAAAGAGAAAAATGATCTTTTGAGGGCTCAGCTGGAATGTCAAAAAGGGAAGGGTGTGGATACTAAGTTCGCGAAACCATCAACATCGGACAAACCAAATACTTCAAAACCGGTTGTTAAACCAAAGATGTGGAGTTTTCAATTTGTTCCAAAAGTCGATGTGAAAAATGATTTAACAAAACCAGTCACTCCAACACCCTTGCCCAAGCAAAATGAAAAAGAAAATATTGTTGATAATGGAAAAGCAGTTTCCGAAACACCAAAAGTAAAAGCACCTGGCCTTTATAGGATTAGTCCCGCAATTGCGTCTGCCACCACATCTAACACATATGGGACAAACGACAAAAGCGTAAAAGATAATCCAAAAGAGACTAGGAAAGCTAAAACGACTTCTAACGACAAAAATGTGAATCCTAATCGTGTGCCTTACCTTCTACAGGAATAGAAAGCACCTCTAGGAGCATCAGACTACAGCCTAGGAGCAATACAAGGAACAATAGAGTCTCGCCTGTCTCTAAAAGTAGATGCCTGAATAAAGTTGAAGAAGTAGAAGAACACCCTTGGAATTTACCGCTTTTTAATAAGAGACATATGTCATCTGAATATAATGTCAAACGTATTGTTTCTAATGCATGTAATGACTCTGTTTGTTTAATGTGCAAGAAATGTTTATCTAATGATATTTTTGATGATCATGTTTCTAAAAATGTGACTGTTACATCTAAACAGAAGAACGTTCCAAAAGGAACTAGTGCTAGATCTAGATCAATAAGAAGACTAATTGCACGATTTAGGTCATCCACTAGTAGTCAAATGCCTAGGAACTATCTTAAGTATTGTGTATGGAAACCAACGGGTAGAGAGTTCATACTCCAGAATGGCAAATTGAAAGTTGTTCAAATTGAACAAGTTGAAACTTTCTATAAGTGTGATCCGGATTTTACCCCTAACCACATGGAACCAAATTCAAAATGGTTTCCAAAAACAAACTATTCTATTCTTCGCATGTTATCGAAATATGTATTTGGATCGTCGACTCGGGTTGCTCCAAGCACATGACCGGGAATCTAAAGCTGCTGATCAATTTCGTCTGAAAATTCATGGGAACTGTACGCTTTGGAAATGATCATGTAGCAGCTATTATGGGTTATGGAGACTTCAGTTTGGGAATTATTTGATCACTCGAGTTTACTACGTCGAAGGGTTGGGACACAATTTGTTTTCAGTCGGGCAGTTTTGTGATGCAGATTTAGAGGTTGCATTTAGGAGAAACACGTGCTGTTAGAAATTTGGTTGGCAATGATCTCTTAACTGGAAATCGTGGCACCAACCTATATTCTATCGACATCAACCAAATGGCCTCTTTATCACCAATTTGTCTTATGACAAGAGCATCTGGCACAAAGTCCTGGCTATAGCATAGAAGATTATCCCATCTCAATATCGATACCATCAACAAATTAGCCAAATACAACATCGTCAACGGACTCCCTAAGTTCAAGTACACCAAGGAACACCTATGTCCATCTTGTGAACTTGGAAAAAGCAAAAGGGCATCATATAAACCCAAAACCTTACCTAGTTCGGAAGCACGATTACATATGTTGCACATGGACTTATGTGGCCCAATGAGAGTTGAAAGCATAAACGGAAAGAGGTATATTCTTGTTATCGTCGATGACTATTCAAGATATACATGGGTAAAGTTTCTGAGGTCAAAAGATGAAGCACCAGGCATCATTATCACCATTCTGAAGCGTATTCAAGTCCTACTTCAAGCTCCAGTAAGGATTGTAAGAACAGACAACGGCACAGAATTCACAAATCAAGAGTTAAGAACTTCTTTTAAAGATGATGGCATCACACATCAGACATCCGTTGTTAGAACTTCACAGCAGAATGGGGTAGTTGAAAGAAGAAATTGAACTCTTGTGGAAGCTGCTCGCACTATGTTAATTTATTCTAGTGCACCATTATTCTTATGGGCCGACGCTGTTGCCACTGCTTATTTCACTCAGAACCGTTCCCTAATCCACCCAAGATTCAACAAAACACCATATTAACTAGTGAACAACAGAAAACCTGATATCTCTTACCTTCACGTGTTTGGCGCTTTGTGTTATCCAACGAATGACAGAGAAGATCTAGGAAAGCTGAAAGCTAAGGGTGATATTGGAATCTTCATTGGATACTCAGAAAACTCGAGGGCATTCAGGGTGTATAACAGAAGAACAAAAAGGATAATGGAGACGATGAATGTGAAGTTTGATGAGATTTCACAAATGGCTTCTGAGAGACTCACTCTAGAACCCGCGCTTAACCCGATGGCTTCTAATCAAAACAGGTTAGGACCCGCACCAAACCCGCAGACTTCTGGAAACATTAGTTCAGGACTCGTACCTCAAGGAGCTCAATCAACAACCACTGACAAACCTTCAGAACAATAATTGGAAAATTTCTTCGAGTTAATGTTTGATGAATACTATGGTGGAACTTCGACAAATGCATCACAACATCATTCCGCTGCACCCGCTCAAAACCATTAACAACCACCACCACCACAAGATGCATCTACAACAATCGAAGCTGACGCACCAACTCCCTCAACATCATCTACATCTACTCCAAAAACTCCAGTATTTAGAATTGTTCTACCAAGAGTTGATGAGCAAAACCAAAGTACACCATTTTAAGAAGAACAAACACAGAACCAAAACGATGCTGCGTTAGAAGAAGAGGTATTTGAAAACCCGTTTGCGACGAACTCTGCTGAATCATCTTCAAGGTTACAAGAACCATCTAACACGCATACGTTAAACCAAAGGTACCCTTCTACACTCAAATGGACAAAAGACCATCCAATTGAACAAGTTATTGGTGAACCTTCGAGGCCAGTTCAGACGAGAAAACAACTTGCCACAGACCCCGAAATGTGCATCTACATTTGCTCAATAAGCCTCAAAGAACCAAAGATCATTCAGGAAGCAATGGCGGAAAATGCATGGATAGAAGCGATGCAAGAGGAAATTATTCGCAACAAAGATCGTCTCGTGGCTAAAGGATTCCGACAGGAAGAAGGGATAGATTTCGAAGAATCAATCGCACCAGTAGCAAGACTTGAAGCAGTCAGGATTTTCTTAGCCTATGCAGCTCACAAAAACATCACAATATATCAGATGGACATCAAGACGGCATTCTTGAATGAAACTCTGAAAGAAGAAGTGTATGTGAGTCAGCCAGAAGGATTCATTGACAAGGAACATCCAGACTACGTCTACAAGCTAAAGAAATCCATTTATGGTTTAAAACAAGCTCCAAGAGCGTGGTATGACGAACTATCATCTTTCCTGATCAAAAACAATTTCACCAAAGGAACTGTTGATCCTACCTTGTTAACTAGGAAATACAAAGATGACATTTTGATTGTTCAGATTTATGTGGACGACATTATCTTTGGGTCCACTGATCCGAATCATTCAAAACATTTTGAAAATCTTATGAAAAGCAAATTTGAAATGTCCATGATGGGGGAACTTAAATTCTTTCTTGGTTTACAAATACACCAATCCCCTCGTGGTATTTTTATTAATCAAGCTAAATATACAATTGAGATTTTGAAAAAACATGGTATGGAAAATTATGATTCTGTTGGTACACCAATGGTCAATTCACAAAAAATCGGTGCTGATTTATTTGAGAAACCCATCAATCCGAAGAAATATCGGAGCATGATTGGTTCTCTCATGTACCTTACTGCTAGTCGACCCGACATTCATTTTTATGTGTACAATCTTCTATTTTACTATGAACAATAATATCCTTTACTGTGCGATATAAATCTTTTATGTAAATCAACACGATTTGATTGGTCAACCCCTATAAATAATCGATTTGATTGCAAACAATTTGTTGTTTTCTTATTTATAATTGCAGTACATGATTGCAAAAGTATCTTATTTAAATTGGTAAAGATTTTATGTAAATCTTTTAATTTGGTAAACACGATTTTATCTATAACGCACTAAGTCCGCACGATCGGACCTACTATATCTTTTAGCCGCGAACAGCGCAGTCACGATAAATCTACCCGCGTTAGGCCGTGCGTATAGAGATCTTCGCAGACTGGCGCCATGAGCGCACTGTCACGTACAGGCACCACGATGCTAGTCAATCGCCATGAGCGCACTGGACAAAAGCCGTGGTCATCTGCGATCATCCACAAACGTTAGAGTCTATGCGGTCACGATACATCCATTTGCGTCTGTACGTGCGATTGAAACTATTAGTCGCGGTAACAGAAGCACGCCTTCTGTCGCACCTCTTTGTCGCGCACAGCGCGCACTAAAAAAAATTAATTATTTATGTAGTTTGTAAAACCTCACGATAGGTGTAATTCGCACTACTACTTCTCTTATGTGTTAATTTTACATGCTACGTGCTATATATATGCTATGCGCTAATTTTTTATTTCATTATCTTTTATATGTTGCGA
This sequence comes from Artemisia tridentata subsp. tridentata, assembly GCA_021014915.2. Lineage (NCBI taxonomy): Eukaryota > Viridiplantae > Streptophyta > Magnoliopsida > Asterales > Asteraceae > Artemisia > Artemisia tridentata. Next base: position 258,310,112 of record CP139503.1, read on the forward strand.
TGCGCAGCATATACTTCTAATATTTGCATTGAGTATTTTTTTTCAGGATTTGAATAACTAAGTTTAATGCTCCTACACGAGTAGCACCATCAAACTTGGGGGGCTACCAGGGTATACACTGTGTCCGTACGTGTCACGCATGTGTATTTGGAAGCAAAGACGGATGTAATGTTCGCACCTTGTCTGCGCACAGCGTACATCTTTGTCGCGCACAGCGCGCACTTCTGCCACAGAAGCACGTCTTCTGTCGCACCATGCTGCACCGCTACTGGTACAAAAGGTACGCCCTTACCCAGGATGCAGCATACGGAATCCACCTTCATCATTGTGAGATAATCACAATCGAAAATGTCAATGTTACCCAGGTCGCGCCTACAAGGACGCGCCTACAAATTCGCGCCGGCAAGGACGCGCTAACATGGTCATCACGCACTGCACCACAGACCCAGTGCGCACTGTCGCATTTGGGCTGCGCGTTATGGTCACGCCGTCATAGTTGGTTGGGCCTACGCGGCCACGAACAGGACTTAAGTCTAGCATAACATAGCCACGCACTATGTCACACTAGACTTGGGGGGCTTGTAGACGTATGGTCTGGACTGACCCACGACAAGTGGGCCAGGCCCGGCAGACAGCGGCCCACTCTACGCCTAAACCCTAATCCATGCCCTATAAATACATGGATGGAGGATACATAACGGGATATACATAACAGGTTACTCTAAACCTTACCCTAATAAGTGATATCACACCGATACTAACTTGACCGTCGGAGGTGGATCCCGGGGCTACGGCCTCGGGTCCACTCCTAACGGGTTCTCTTTGTTATACAAGTCTACTCAGGGCTCGAGAAGGCGACTAACGGCCCAGGGAGAGTCGTCTAATCAGTCCGCGCCAGATTATGTATCAACAGGTATACAAAGGATTCCGAGTTTAAACTAATAGCATTTTCAGATGCCGATCATGCAGGTTGCCAAGTTACACCAAAAAGTACATCAGGTGGAGCACAATTTTTTGGTGAAAAGCTAGTAGGCTGGTCGTCAAGAAAGCAAGATTGTACTGCATTATCAACTGCTGAAGCAGAGTATGTGTCTCTATACGCGTGTTGCGCCCAAGTTCTATGGATGAGGACACAACTCATAGATTATGGCTTTACTTTCGATAAAATACCTTTTTATTGTGATTCGAAAAGTGTCATAGCCATCTCGTGCAATCCAGTACAACACTCGAAGACCAAGCATATTAGAGTCCGCTATCACTTCATCAAAGAACACGTAGAAGAGGGTATTGTTGAATTATTTTTCGTGAAGACAGATTACCAACTCGCTGATCTATTTACTAAAGCCCTTCCAAAATATAGGCTTGACGATTTAGTTCGACGAATTGGCATGCGAAGCCTAACTCGTGAGGATCTAGAACGTCTTCTCGAATCTTCTTGAAAATATCTTTCAAAAAGCTTCGCTGTAAATATTTTTGGAAAAAAAATGCAAAATTTGAAAAACCAACAAAAACAAAATACAACAATAGAAAATTTTCATAAATACAAAAACAATATAAAATAATTAAAAAAAAATACTCTTCTCACGACATGTCTCTCGTATAACCGATATTCTATACGTTTCTAGAAATGTCATTCAACAATGATACGGATATGTACAGATGCTTGAGCAAGAGTTCACTAAAATGTTTTCTAAAACATGTCGTTTTCTCAAAATTTTCTTAAACAATGGTTTTCGTATACTTCAGTACGAAACCCGGACTTTAATGATGACTTCTGATAATTTCAGATCAGGACTCGTACATTCGAAGATGAAATCATTTTCAAAAATTTCGAGTATAAATAAACGAAAAGATTTCAAACAAAAACTCGTTTTTCTAACAACAAGTTTTGAGCACCTCTTCAAGTTTTTTCAAAATCTTTCAAATTAGTGCTCAAGATAACTCCCTCCAAACTCTTAATTGATTTTAACATTTCAGTATAAAATATGCCTTTCATTAAGGGGGAGTATAAAAACAAAAATGTTACAATTTCTTGCAACATCAAATCCGTCTATCTCTCCAAAAAGCTTTTCTATTAATCAGTTGATATCAAAAATATCACGACAAGCTATTTTTGAGGGGGAGAAGACGTGATTAAAATGTGATAAAAAATTATTAAAGATCATTGTTGAATTTCAAAAGAGCTCGACTCAGAAAGTATCAAAGAATTGAAGAAGCTTAAATGTCAATAATCAAAAAGACTTATCTTGGACGGGTAATAATTTCAAGCTAGTCTAACTAGTGATGTAAGCGTGTCTCGAATAGGACTTGTCTGAATAGAGTGTACCGTCTCGAGAGATTCTCTTTGAACTTGACCATGACGGGTAATAATTTCAAGCTAGTCTAACTAGTGATGTAAGCGTGTCTCAAATCGCCCATGTTCATTGAAAATCGATCAATTCAAAAGTGCAAACTCTACCCAACATGTGTAAATATATCTTACAACTCATTAGCAAATGTGAAGGGGGAGTATTTCAGAAAAAACAAAACTATCGAAGTGTTAACAAAATATGTTTTATCATTATAAACACTTTGAGAGATTCTACAAAAGGCTTTATGGCATGTGATCAATGAACCTATGATAATCATGGAGTTATAAGGTGATTATGGTTAGGTTTATCTCCTATGATCCGCCAGAGCCGGAGGGATCTACCCAAGGACAATTCCAATAGATTAGAAAAAGAAGTCCTTAGGTATGATTGAAAAAAGGAGTAAAGTGATGAAAGGAGAAAGAATGGGTTGAAGAATTAAAAAGAAAAGTTTATGAAAAGGTGAAAAGAAGTAGCCCTCCATGAAAACTTAGGACAGAAACCGAACCAATACATCTGCGATCGGTTTTCGCAAAGATGATACCAGTATTGAAGACAAGACGTCATGGACCCAGTGATGCAGTGCACAACCCCTCCTAGCCACTCAGATATCTCTTCAAAGGTATTTGTTTCATTTCTCACAGAGAAACTTGCATAATCTATCGACCGCTCACTCCGAGATGTGTTGATATTGAAAAGGAGGCCCTCTGCTCCATGCCTCCGACGACTAAAACCAAAACGCACGTAATCAAGTCTAGAGCCATGAGATTTATTAAAAGATCTCTTAGAATACACTTTACATAACATACACTTGTGTTCGCCAAAAAGAACACAAATTGTAAGAGTCTTTTATGAGATCTACGGATCTTGCCTTATCTATCGTAATGGTTACTTGTTTTAAACGGTTTACAGTCGTGGTGTGATACTTCGCTATACTTCAGCGGCTCACCTGAATTGTGGGTATACTTTGGTATATCTGTTGTAAGTCTTCTTGAGGGTATCCAATTCAGGAAGAGCCTTTGTAAGGATTAGAGAGGGTTTTCACACTATGCTATTAATTCTCTCGAAGTCTGAGCCTGTAAGTGTTGGAAATCTGGCCAAGGAGATTCCTTTCACGAATCGAATCCTTAAGACCTGGGTCTTTACTTGGATTTTATCCATAGTATTGACAACTGTCCCTCAACGGGATTTGGACGGCTGATGTGCCTGAACAAAGTGAATGGAATCAAGACATTCATCAGTAAAACAATCGTAGTGGTCTGATCTCTAAGAAAAGTCCACCATGATCGATTGGTGATTTCAACTAACATTCTTATGTAGGTATTGATGATAGTCCCCTGGAGGAAATGTCGTTTACCACCATCATTTCAACACCTTCACCTCCACATCCTCATACTTATGAAGTTCATCCTCAACAAGCTCAAGTGAAGAACGTTCAAGACAAAAATATCAAGTTTGAGACAAAGAGTTACATCAAAGTCAAGAGCTAATCAAGAAAGTCAAGAACAAGTCCAAGTATTAAGTGAGGAAGACATAAGTATGAAGTTCAAAGTATTTTCAAGAAGTATGAGTATGTTGGAGAAAATGACACGTCGAATCATTAAAGATGTTGATCAAAGGCAAGAAAGATCAATTGACATTAATCCAATGATCACAAAGCATGAAGGAACAAAGCATCAA